>JAQFVV010000165.1:2293970-2802629 GCA_028023455.1 Epiperipatus broadwayi
GCACAACAATTCCTCTTATTTACTCACATGTAGTTTACATTTTTCATTTTCAGATAAAAGTCAATCCAAAATTTTTTATTTTTTAAATCCACCATACTATTTCTATACTAATCTGCTTAGGAATCTATTAAGTGTACAACTATGCTATATCAGATGTCAAGTATTAGTATAAGAAAAGTTGCATTTGGTAATTTAAAGAAAGTTTATTACATGATTACTTTAGAACAAACCCAATAAATAATAGGCTTCATAACTATAGTTTTCTGTGAGGTTTAGTATAGTGGTAACACTAGCGTATTCTGGATCTCATTATCTGCAGAAGTACCTCTCCATTTGAGCATTTAAAAGGACAGTTTTCATGAATTGTAGCTCTACTCTATCATTTTTAGTGTTTGAATTTTTTTTAAACTTCCAAACAATAACCATTATTATTAATAGTAGTAATAATACAGTTTCCTACCACTACCATTACTAGTACAATACTCTTAGAATATTTTTAAATTGGAACATTATTTTTGATTAATTTAAATTTATTCTATATATATGCTCACTAGATGGAGCTTACCACTAGCTTCAAACAAGCTTTAATTATAAATGCCAACAGAGAAAGAATTCAAAATCTCTATCACACTACTCTCATCTCCAGACCAATTGGTTTCGAGCTTAATGGCTTACCTCAGTGAAGACTGAGGTGAGCCGTTAAGCTCAAAACCAATTGGTCTGGAGATGAGAATAGTACAATAGGTGAGCCCAATTGGTTTGGAGATGAGGATAGTACGATAGAGATTTTGAATTTTTTCTCTGTTGGCACTTATAATTAAAGCTTGTTTGGAGACAGTGGTAAGCTCCATCTAGTGAACATTTTTAGCCCAAGCTTAAAGACAGGTTGCACAATTTGTGACTTGTTTTATTAATTATATATATATATTTGTTATTACTTACTTTTTTGTGTATATTCTCTTTATTATTTTTATATAAAATCTGTCGTTGATTATAAACTGTTGTTTTCCACTAACAAAAATAATTGAATGACTACTATTTCTACTACTACTACTACTACTTCTGACACCAAATGTACTTTTTAAAATAAGCATAATAATTGCGATATTAAGAATATTTATAAAATATTCTGTAAAGAAATGTGGATGAGTTCTTAATTAATCATTGCATTTGAGTGAATGCGTTTCACAGTTAAAGACAGACCATATATATATTTACCCCGATAGTTATTTTGGTTATTCAATTTCAAATATATAAATATATTTATATTTTGATAAACATATATTTATCAACATTTATTTTTAAAATATTTTTTTCATCTTTCAATTAAATATTATTATCTTAAAAATAAATTGAATTTAGCTTCTTCTTTTTTTACTTTTACTCAAGAAAATTTTTTTTCATTCGGCTATAAATATATTTTTGTTTAGAAAATTGAAATAAAACGTTATAGGTATTATAATATGGCTTTATTAATTCATTAATTTTACCAAATTAATGATTTTTTTCTGAATACATAATAATATAATAAAACATTTCTTAGCTCAATCAATCTTTAATAATAAAAAAATTTCACATCTTTAATATATTAATATTTTGTCTGAAACGTAAGCAAGTGTTAAATGTAAATATTAATTATAAATGTTTAATGCATACACAATATAATGCTTTAGATGTAATATCAACTTTATATTCTATAACTATACTATCCGAGATATTGATCATATGATCTTATTTGATACATTTGTTCAACATGGGATATTTTGAATTTCAACACCTCTTTTAAATCCATATACCTCTATCATTTACACAATTTGCCAACGAACTATCTATATAGTTATAAAGATCAACAATTTCTACCACATTTTTTGTACATGGCTTTAGCATCTTCCACGATTTGTATACAGAAATGAGTTCTTGTTTAAAATCCTATATAATAGCTTTTAAACTTGTTATCATGTCCAGAACTGTTGGTAATAAATTCTATTCTAAATTAAAATCCTAATCAACTGCATCTAATGCCTCATCATTATGAAACTATCATGTCTTACAAATACTACACATCTATAAATCTCGTTTCTAGTTTACCATATGCTTATAAGATTGTATTGATTTTGAAGGGCAATAAAAGTGAAGGCAATTATTTCAACCTTTACAGGTAATAAATTGGCCATCAACAAATTAGCTATTATTACAGGATTCACCTAATATTATATTCTTGTTAAAATTATCATTATAATAAATAAGGAGAATAACAATAATATATTTAAACCACATTAGCTTTATTATAAAATATATAGTATATGATATTTTTCTCATAATGCAATATTGAATTAAAACATTTCTTTTTAACCCTATATTTTACTTTTTGCTTTAAATTCAAATTAGTTTAATCTATATATCTTCTCACAAAATATTCTTTTATATTTCAAAGACTTTATCATATGTTTGAAGGGTTAGTATTCAGTCATTTATAGTTAAAATCTGCAAAGCGTATGTGCAACAGTTTAATGCTGTTTAAATATTACAGTTTATAAACATCGTGCTATATAAAATAATTGATTTATTTTATATTATCAATAAATTATTTAGAGTAACATCCCTCTTTTGTTTGATTTCCTTATTAGCTAAAATGTTACTATTTTTCCTTAAAATCTTACAAAAAGACAATTCAAAAGGCAAGGAAATAAAAGCATTTTTTTTGAAATAATATTCTTACCAATATTATAATTTCCATTTAAAATACTTTAAATGCTTTATTGCATATGTATGATTTTTATAGTGGTTAAAGATGGCAGTACTGCTTTAAATAACTTCTTCTGTGCACATTTTTACATTTTTCTTCTGATTTCCATATTTAAAATATGGTAGAAAATAACATTATATTGACATATTAGTTCAAAAAAAGTCTGAAGAGGTCAGTATTTTCTAGAGATGACAAAAGATAAAAGAATTAATTCCATCTTCACTTGCTTGATAAATTTTGATCATTGTTGTCCTGTTTCGCATGCATTTGTGAGAGTATTTCAAGATGTTTTTGGAATAGCAAAAAAAAAATATTTTTTTGCATACTTTATTAAAAATTATTGATTACTTTTATACAATAATTTTATAATTATTGAAAAATCAAAAGAATACATGAATACACATTGATTTTATTTGTATATGTTTTATTTTTACAAATAGAAGTTAATAAATTTAACCATAATTCAAACAAAGAAAATCATGGACTTCATGCTGTCACTCCTTTTGAAAGAGATTAGTAAACACAATTATGAAGCTTGTATTAGGTACTTTTGAAATATTTTAAAGTCATCCCATTTTAATTATAGTTTTTATTCAACACAAATCTTGGTAAATTTTCTTGAGTTGCTAGCTTGGTTGTACTTCTGAACGCCATCAAATAAGAAGGAAGCTTTTGTTTTCATTGTGTATTCAATTTATTATTTTAATTTTTTAAATATTTTCAAATGTCAAATAAGATTTTTTAAAATGTATTTTACTTGTAAACTTAAAGTATTATTAAATCAAACCCAATTTTTTGAATTATAATATAGAATAAAGGTTTACTATTAAATCAAATGTTGAACTTTAAAAAAATTCTCACCAGGGCTAACAAAAGAAAATGTTATTTTCCTAAAGGAATAACCAAAGTATCAAAATAACTTATATTAATAGGAACATTTTATTTTTAAAAAAAAGTTTGAAAATCTAAGGAAGTATAAAAATTGGTACCACTCTCATCAATTAAAGATAATTAGATGATGATATAATATGAGATAGTAGCTTAAAAACAATGCCAGAAGGCATGTTCTCCAAGAAATATATTACCAAATGACCACTGCTTATGATGAATCGAAAATTTACAAGGCTATTAAAATAAATGCTTTGAGATTCTATCTTGTGAATATTATTTAAGGATAAATAGATTCAAGACCTAATAACATATTTGTGAAGAAAATAATGGTCATTGATATCATTTTCATTTACTAAAAATGATTAAATGATTGTGTAAAGAGATATAATTGATATAAATGTAATAAAAGCTGTAGTAAGAGTTTTACATTTTTCCCCTAAAATTATATACAATTTAATTCACATTATCAACATTATTTTAAAAAGGCATGTATATTTAGATAATAGATAATGTGGTTATTACACTTCTCCACACAAAAACTTATTATGACACTTAAGATGTGTATATATTGTTTCAATGTCTGGAGCTATATTTTTGAGTAAATAATGTGGATGATTACAACTTTTTTTTTAAAATTATAAAATATGTAATCCTAAGGCAGTATTTAACTTGTTTATACTGAATGTTTAATATATGTAAGTAGAGGGATATGAATTCAGGATTTTTCAGTCTATTTATCCTCTACTCCATCTCAAGTAACCAATACACATGACTACATATATACAAAAAACATATGATGCCCAATATCTGTATTTTGTGCACAACCAGCACTCACAATAAATAATCATAACTTTTTAATTGTCTGTAATTGAAAAGTGAAAATATAAAAAAATTAAAAAAATAGAGCCATAAAATTGCAAAAATGGATAAAAAAAATTACTTTTGTTTAACTGGATTCAATTGTTTTCTGTCTTGAGATTCAATTATTATAATGAAATAAATTTGTTTTTTATCATTGTAGTCATTAGTTACAATAAATTTTATAATATTTGTCTTAAAAAGTTGGCAGAAGTAGTGATCATTTGCAAAAGATGTGCATTTTCAGACATTTAAACTACAAGTGGTATGAGACATTGTTAAATCAAAAAGGGAATGTAAAATTTATACTATATGAGCTAAATTCAAATTAATTTGATTTTACTCTAGACACAACTTTGACACTAAATATAGTAATTTTGGTTCCATTGCAACAATATTATTTATTTGTAGATGAACGGAAAATGGTTTATTCCTTAATATATATATATATATATATATATATATATATATATATATGATCTACAGCAGTGTTTCTCAACCTTTGGGTCACGAATATGTGCCAATAAATAAAAACATAAATATCTGATAGCAAAAATCATTTTTACATTTTAAGAAAATATTAGTATTAATAAAAAAAATTAGTAAGTAATACTACCTATGCTTTGTGTAGTTTTTCTCAAATTCAATTGTAAATTTGAACTTGAATAATTATAGTGTTGTCAAGCATTGGTGGTTGAGAGGTCAGTGATGGCTGCTTTACAAGCAGTTGTCCCGGGTTAGCGGGTTCGCTTCCTGGCTGATGCTATGGTCCAGGATATTGCCATTCTCTAAAAAATAGTTATTGAGATTACATGGTGATACTAAGAAAACTAATACATTCAGAAGGGTATACAATTGGTTGATTTTATATCTCCAAAATTTTTTACAACAGTTTTGGAAAAAGTATTTTGTGGATTAAAATAAAAAGCTAAGGAAATAAAAGTAAATAGAAATTATTTAAGTCATTTATTTTGCAGCTTATGTGGTTGTTTTTGCAAATAAGCCTTCAGGATTTCAGCAAGTATTTGCAGGTGCTATCAGGTGAAAGTAAAAATGTTGGACTAAACATAAATGTTGAATTATTTTTTTTATTAAAAAAATAATGATTGATAGGTTAATACATGGATGCAAAATTCCGTACAGTAGTACCAATCAGTGCAAGGCATAGTAATCAATGGACAGGAAGGTTTGTGCCTAAAATTTCCATCTATTGCCTACTTAATACAATATTCCCAGAACAGTTTCTAGCCTAGGCTTTCATCATGAGAGCACTGCACCTAGATCTTAGGATCCAATGCAACCCTCACATAGCCACCTTTTATCTTATTAGTTAACTATAAATTTTTCAGTCCAAAATAAAAACACAATAATATTTTCAATTTAAGTTTATTAGCTTGTATTGTCATATAGATCTGAACTAAGTTCAGCATACATACTTTTTGATGTCTTTGGTACTTTAATAGCCACAGTCACAATAGTCCTATTGGAAAGGATTGGTACTAAACCACTAAACATTAAATGATCACCATTCTTTATGCTTACCCAAATTTTTTACACAGAGGCAAAACTCTCCATACATTAATGTTACTCAGTGCAAAAAATTACGTTTTTAGTTTGGAGTCAAAGCTTTATAGTTAGCTAATAAGGTAAAAGGTGGCTGCTGGAGGGTTGCATTGGATCCCAAGATCTAGGAGCAATACTCTCAGATCCAAAGCTCCTAAATGATAAAATCCACAAGCTAGAAGCTAGTCCAGGGATATTGGATGAGCAGGCACTAAATAGGGATTTTATGCACAAACCTTCCTGCATCCATTCATTACTCTGGCTTGCACTGAGTGGTGCTACAGTAAGGAGAGTTTTGCATCTGTGTAAACAGCTTGTGCAAGCATAAAGAATGGTGATCATGTGATATTTAATGGTTAAATGTCTTAATCAGATTATTAATACAGATGTAAACATAATGAATAAAATTATCATATAATTAAAATTTGGATGGAGTGCTTTTGATAAAAATAAGTTAGTATTAAAAAATATGTTTATATGTATGAAAAGGAAGATTTTAATAGATGAGATTTACCAGTTTTTAGTTCAGATAACCCAATAAAGATCAGAAATTTATGTTAAGAGTCATAAGAGATTAAAACTGAAACACATAGGTGAGAGAACAAATAGGTAGCACTGACATCATTAAAAGAATCAAGAACATGAAATAGAGCTCAGCTACACATATTGCTACAATAGCTTATAATAAATAGACAATTGAAGTTTTAAATTGATTCCAATGGAAATGATCTAGGTCACATGTCAAGTGGATGAATGAAATGTGGAAACTCACTATTATGTTGCGAAGAAAAGCTAGGAATTGCAGAAAGTGGGTTTGACTTTAGAGAGATCTTTAACCTACAACGGATCAATAATATTAAAAAAAAACAATGATTATATATTTATTAAGTACCATATAACATATACTAGTAATTATTAATAAAGTAAAAAAAGTCATTTAACATTAAATAAGTTTAAAAACAAGTTTTCACTAAAATTTCCTCACAACCATTGTTTTGTTTATTATAAAAATAGAACTTCTCAAGTGAAAATCAATTAGACACAAAACCCACACATATATAAATCAGAAAGAACATTTCCACAATTTATTCCAAAAACCTATCCCTCATTATTTTTTTCATGTGTCAAAGCATCGTCCGGGAAGCGAACCCACAAACCCAGGACAACTGCTTGTAAGGCAACTTTGCTGACCACTTGGCCACCAATGCTTGACTAAATTTTTCATTAAGATTGATGGCCTCAGATTCAAGATTTATTACCAGAGTTTTGTAAACTCTTTTTAATTGTTTTCTTTTTCTCATAAAAGATAACTTCTACATTGACATGTATTTTATAACATCTGACTAGTTTATGGATATACAAAGCTGGCTTATAATATCTATTTTTAATTCTATACTTACAAACTTTAATTTTTTATTAAAACTTAATTTATTTTGACCTATATATATTTTATGACAACTATAAAGAATCGTATAAACTATATCAGGAATACATTTACTACTATAGTTCAAAGCAGCTAATTGATGATAAATGTATTTCTGATATGTTAGATTCCTTACAGTTTTTATAAAATTTATATAGGGCAAAGCAAATTAAATCTTAATATAAGACTTAAATTTTTTAAAAGAAAAGTTAAAAAATAGGTAGCATAACTCAGCTTTGTATATTCATGAACTGAATACAGATCATAAATTTTTATTTGACAGTGCAGCATTTCTCTTTGGTAAAGAACAGATTAAAAGAAAGAGTTAAAGAAACTATGATAAATCTTCTTGACCCTCAGACAATCAATATCATGGAAACTTCCTTTGATATTAAGGATGGGTTGTTTTTGAAATGATTTATGGGATTGTTGTTTCTGTATATGGTGTATATGTATGTGTGTGTGTAAATCTATTATCAAGTACTGATAAACAGTAATTGTGGAAAAAGAAATTAATCTCTAATCATGTGCTGTTTTCATAACTATTATAAATCTCCACCCACTAAGCTATCAATAAGAGTTTTAAAAGCTTAATCACTTAATCTCAGAGTAAATTTATTTCTCTGCTATAAGCATGATCAGTAGGGGTTGGTGTATATATAAATGTACTCTAAGCTTAAGTGATTCACTAAGTGATTGACTTAAACTTTTAAAACTCTTACTGATGGATTAGTGTACAGAGCTTTATAATAGCTATGAAAACAGTGCTTGATCAAAGATTAAATTTTATTCTGAACAATATATATATATATATAAATGCATATGTGTGTGTTTGAGTGTGTTTTGTATCTATTTGGTTTCTACTTAAGAAGATCTTTTGTTAATAGACAAAACTATAATCTTGAGAAAATTTTAGCATATATTTGTTTATTAGCTAGGATTTAATGATATATATTTTTTATTATATATATAGAATTGAAGAAGGAATAGTAAAATCGTCTCTATACTAGACCACAAGTTGATGTGCCAAATGTAATCCAGTGGATAAGAAGAATTGTATGAAAAACTACTAGTACTCCACTTGATGACCAATAGCCACATCATGGTGTACTGATTGCATGCACACACACATATATATATAAAAGATATATTTTGCGGATTCATCTGTGTTAAAATATTTTAAATATTGATATACCAACATTTTGTCTTGGTCACACAAGTCATCCAGTGCAAAATTAAAGAAGCCATTGAGATGCTTAAAAGGCCAGATTGTATCAATAAGTGAGATGATACATGCAAACTTCCTCCTATTTGGAAACATTTTTTTAAAAAACAATCTTGATTTAACATTTTTGTTATTGGTGGAAATTAAGGTTTTTTTCAAATCAGTGATTGTAGCGCCTCTACAACCGTTTTTCTACCTTTTATCACCCAGTGGATGACTTGTGTGACCAAGTCGAAACGTTGGTATATCAATATTTAAAATATTTTAACACGGATGAACCCGCAAAATATGTCTTTTATATATGCAACCCGTGAAAGTCTTCGTATCAACATATATATATACAGATAAGGAAATAACAAGAATACAGCTATATTTAATTAAAATTGATATCAACAATAATGATAATAACTATTAAACTGCAATTACCAAAAATTCAAATCACAACAACAATTCCAATAATTAGAATAAAGGCAGGAGGAGGATGTATTAATTATATAATTAAATAACAAGTTTATATTTATTTTCTATGTCTGTTTGCACTATATACTTATGACATTCTTATATGACGTCATATAGAAACTAATCATTGATCAGAGATATAAAATAATATTCATTACTCCTTTATCAAGTCTTAGAAAAGCACAACTCACTTTTATATGGTTGATTCTTTTCCACTTTGGCTGAATCTAATCTCGATAAAGCATAGATTTTTAGACACTCATATAACTGCAAGTATGTTAAGATACGATCAATTAAAAACATTCACATATTTAACTATTTCAGATATTATTAACAGTTTGCAAAAAAAATATTTACAGCATTTAAATAATACCAACAATCATTCGGTCTATAATTCTGAAAGTTTAATAAGATTAATTAACTGCTATAGAAATTAAGAGTTTCTTTCATTATTTTTCTCCCCAAGAATTAAAAGTAAATTGTTTTAAAATGTCTTAAAAAAAGGTAGGTGAAATATTTTTATTACACGTATGTGTGGAGGGAAAGTTAACCTACTGATTATTGAAATTGCCATAATTAATTGCTTTTGTATTTGTGAAAATACAGCTTGCAAAATAACTTTATAATATATATAACATAAAATATTAAGAGCTGTGTACAATGTCATTCTTTTGATTATGGATATATCCATGTTTATTTATAGCAATTTATCTACCTAAAGAAGTGTTTGTGATAATCAATTCATGTTTAGAGTAAAAATTCAGTTGCAACAAACCATTTGATAGCCGAAAGACACAGTCCCATACGTACCTGTGTCTATATATGTAACAGACAGGGTATGAGCACAGACCATCACATGACCCACCTTTTCAACATATGTGTGTTCAGGTGTATCAGTGTTATGAGATGGTGTGGGGAGTGGTGGGTCATATGATGGTCTGTGCTCATACCCTATCTGTAACAAACCATTTGAGTTTACTAAACAAATCATTATTTCTTGCAACTTTGGTCCAAAAAAGATGTCAAGAAGAAAAATTCATTCTTTTAATGTCATAGCTGATAAAATGCTATCCAACAAAAGATACAAAGATTTTTGTTTCTGAGTTCTCTGAATTTAATGTTGGAGCATATGTAGTGTTGCAATGGAGGGGAAGGGGGAGAAAATGTGGCTAAAGTAAACTTCTAGCACTGCTATTCTTATATTGATACATCAAGAAGCTCCAGAATGTAGATGCTAAAATTCAATACCGGATAGTCTTCTTTTATTGGATGATCAATCATTCCTAAAAGGTCTAGCTATTTTCCTGTTCTATTAAACTTCTTTTCTCTAGAAG
The DNA here is from genome assembly GCA_028023455.1 of Epiperipatus broadwayi. Taxonomy (NCBI): domain Eukaryota; kingdom Metazoa; phylum Onychophora; class Udeonychophora; order Euonychophora; family Peripatidae; genus Epiperipatus; species Epiperipatus broadwayi. The sequence continues at coordinate 2,304,470 of JAQFVV010000165.1, forward strand.
ATGGGTTTCACTAGATCTGCTAAAAGTTTTAAATATTGGAAGCTTCTTAACCAACAATGCTGTCCTTCATTAGATCTTAAAGACTATGTATCATGTGCGGTTTGTGCATTACCTATTCCTATGTTTAGGGAAAAAATAGAATTTGTACTACTTCTCATTTTTTACTGCCTCGTGCTTTAGCATTACTACTCATAATATTATTTTTATTATTGTTGTATTGGTTTGATCATTCAGCAAGAAAATGTAACCAAATTAAATAAGACAGGATATTATTAGACCCATTTTGTTAGGTCTTTCCCACTTTCATGTTAAACAAGCAAGAACACTAAATAAGGCTATTTAAATATAAAAAAATGCTAACATATCTGTTTCAAATACAGTTTCAACCTGCTGCCTTAGTAATTATACTGCCTTGAGCAAAGATTAAACTAAGGTCTGAATTTCTTAAAGTTGTTCATGTCATTGTTTTCTTAAATGTTAAGGCATTAAGCTAAAAAAATAAAAAAGGGGGAAAAGAATGAAAGTGTGCTTTCATAAACATACAATTCATGTCACAATTAAAATAGGATAATAAATAATGATATAAAAAGACTCGTGTTAAATGGACTCTATATTAAATGAAATGACTAAAAATAGAAAAACAAGAGAAAAGACCAGAAAAAATTATTGTATTTCCCTATCCTACAAGGTAACAGGAGATATTTGGTTGCTCACAGATTATCTTTATATCTGAAGAGCATCTATTATTTGCCATCTATGAAGCTCATCCTCAATCTGGCATAATACCTAACCTGATATATGTATATATAGCTGTGCATCCATTTATTCGTGGGTTCATCTATGCATCAATCTATCAGAGAATTAGAATTTCAATTCAGTTCATTTTCAGTAAGCAGACACTATTGCATAATAAATATCATTTATGTATAGAAATGGAATATATTTAACAAAGTCTGAGTTGCATATTTATATCAAAAATATTGTTGTGAATAATTTAAGCAATTACAATTTTTTGATTTTTAATAAACTAATAAAACAATTATATTATAAAATTATAATAATTATACACATGAAAAATTATATACTGTTTTACTACATTTTAATTTGATTTATTCTTTCTCTGTAACATTGTTGTTTATTAATTTAATAAGAAAATTGTTAAACAATTTAAGAACATGATTTCTCTAGTTTTATAAATTATAATAAAAAAAACCCAATAACTTTCCATAATTATATATTCAAGAAGTCAATCAAATAATAAAACATTATTTCTATAAACAATTCTTTCTTTTTTTAAATATATAATTTTTTTCCACTATATTAATCTGTCTTTTTGCAGTAAAATATCTATCTTTTAATATTAAAATAGCTTATATGATCATAAACTATTGCTCCATATCTTAATAAAGAAAGGTTTGTAAAGAGATTTTCATATAGTAACAAGAACACTCAAAGGGAAACTATTATTGGGTTATAAAATGTCATAAAATATCTAAATATATTAATTAGATATTTGTCTGAAGGTTTATGATGATGGTATATTATTAGATGTGATATGTTGGACTATTTCCATCATCTATGAGTCAATGTTGAATGTATAGAAAATTTTAAACTTTATTTAAACTTTCCAAATACAAACAACTTGTTAGGGAATAACACACAAATACACAATACAGGTTAGTAATTACACATTTCGAGTAGTATTCTCCACTCTTCTTCAGGTGTTTCTGATCTGATATACACTGTGACAGTACTCATATAGAAGTGAACTCGCACCTTTAGATTCTTGAAAATCAAATTTAAGCCAAAAAAAAGGTGGGAGTTCAATTTCTATACTTTGTCACATAGCAGGCCAGCCTTAAATTTGATATTCAAGAATCTAAAGATGCGAGTTCAACTTCTATGTGAATAATGTCACTTTGCATATCAGGCCAGCAACACCTGAAGAAGAGTGGAGAATACTACTACTTGAAACGTTGTGTAATTACTCACCTGTGTTGTCTATTTGTGTGTTATTACTAACAAGTTGTTTGTATTTGGAAAGTTTAAATAAAGTTTAAAATTTTCTATACATTCCACATTCACTCATAGATGATGAAAATAGTCCAACATATCACATCTAATATTAATTAGATATTTCCGAGATATTTTTTCGTCTATTAGCATTTCTAAATATTTAATATGTTTTACCAATTTTAATTTTATACATTTATTATTTTTACATATCGTATTATTATCATATATATATATATACAATCATATGAATTTAAAAGTATATTAATATTGTTTATATTTTATGAGAGGAGAATATGCATATACTTTGGTTTACCTCCGATTTACACATATTTCTGCTTCAAAAAACAAATTAACAATTCCAACTGCAATATCATTAATGTTATACACACTCATAAAAAATTATTTATTTTTTTCTATCTATCTATTCCTCTATCTGTCTTTCTCTCTGTGTTATGTGCCTTTCTTCTATTTATAAATTTATCAATCTATTTACCTATATTTGATTTTCAATCATGTATATGTTTTTTATTTATCTCCTCTCTTTTGATTTTTATTATATATCAAACTATTTACTTATTTAATTTCCCACTTATCAACCCTAACCTAATTATGACTCTAGCTAACTAGCTATTTATCTATCTAACTCCTAATCTACCTTTGTAATTACTTACCAAAAACCTATCTATTTATCTATCTAACTACTTATTTAGCTACCTAAATATCTAGCGTCCTATCAGCATATCTATCTACCAATTTATCTATTTATTTAACTACTCATTTATTTATTCATCTATCTCTCTCACTCTCTCTCTCTTTCTCTATATAAAACAAAATAAATGTCCGCTAATATTAATAATACAATAACGAAACTTAAATATATTCCAAACAACGGTAAATGTTAGGATTAATGAATTGTGGGATATTTAAATCGACATGTGTTTCCAGTTGATAATAGATGATTCCATTTTGAAAGTTGAGTTGATAATGATTATGATTATAATCGAAAATATTTCTTTATGAGTTTTTATTTATATTATATTATAAATTGTTTACAGTTGTTTGGAATATATTTAAGTTTCATTAATATATATATATTATATTATATCTATCTATCTATCTATCTATCTATCTATCTATCTATCTATCTATCTATCTATCTATCTATCTATCTATCTATCTATCTATCTATCTATCTATCTATCTATCTATCCATCCATCCATCCATCCATCCATCCATCCATCCATCCATCCATCCATCCATCCATCCATCCATCCATCCATCCATCCATCCATCCATCCATCTATCTATCTATCTATCTATCTATCTATCTATCTATCTATCTATCTATCTATCTATCTATCTATCTATCTATCTATCTATCTATTTTTTTCATCTCTAATCACTTGTGTCTCTCTTGGCAATCAAGCTTAATATGTGTCTATCAATCTATCTAGATAAATGAGTAGCTTGTTAACTACTTATGTATGTATCTATTTAGGTCTGTCTATCGATTTAATTGTTTTTTTGGTTTGTATATCTATTCATTTATATTTGACAATCTAACTATTTGTTTCTAAACAAGGCAAAACTCTACATACAACAATTATGTGCTAGTATAAAAGATGGCGATCATGTGACATTTGTTCCTATTTATATATTTATCTATTTATGTATGATTACCCACATATCTATCTATTTATCTCTGGGTAATTGTCTTTTTATTTAGCATATCTTCATCTACCTATTTACTTTAAACAATTTATCAATATATCTAACTTTCAATCAATTAATCTTTTTAATGTTTCTATTTTACCTTTCTATCTATTTACCTATAAATTGACTTAGACTATCTATTTTTTATCTATCTCTCTATTTGTCTGTTCATCTGGATATATTTTTTATCTATCTACATGTTTATTTATGCATGTATTTATTTCTCTACCTATCTTCCTATCTATTTACATTTCTATTTATATATCTATGCATTTGTCTTTATTTGCTTATATTTATTTTAATGTATATTCATGTATTTATCTGTCAGATATCTAATAGTATATCTATAAACCAATCTATTTATCTATTTACCTAGAAGTCAAATTTACTTCTTTTCTATCTAGATAGCTAAATACCTAGATCGATAACTGCTTAATATTCGTGTGTCTATGTATCTATCTACGAGTTTATGTTTTTATCCAATTTATTTACGTGTCTATCTACATATGCACAAAGTTCTATAAAACATGGAATTAAAAAAAATTCAAATAATAATAATAAATTTATCTTTTTTAAAAAAAAAACAGAAAATTAATAAATACATAGGATTTTTTTTTTTAATTAATCACACTGATTTCACTAATACAATAATTTGTACATTTATAAAATATATATATATATGATTTATACATATATACATTTATCTGTTTTTAATATTAGCATTACATTTCGGAAGGATTTCATAAGCTATAGAATGTTGCAGAAATGCCCAAAAATCTGAATACAAAATGTATAGTGACATCTCTTACTCGTAAAAATCTTCACTTAATTATATTTATTGTTACTAAACATTAGTTGATTTATAGAGAATATTATATTAAATGAATAACCTGGATTGGACATATTACTAGAAGAGATGATAATAGTAGGTAATTGAAGTTTTAAAAACAAGACCCCAAGAGGTTGTAAAAGACCTAAAAGTAGACCACGTGTGAGATGGATAGATGACAGAAGAAAGTATGTGTACTGTAGGAAAAAAAAAATAGATTCGACAAATAGCTTTATTGTATAGTAGATGGACAAAGGTTGAAAATAATGATGATAAGAATAGAATATAAATAGTTCTTATTGATGTAAGGGCGTATATAAATTTAATAATGGAATTAAATTTTTATATACTTAAATAAATTTGTTGAAATAAAGGAAATCAGTGATAAAATATAGCCGATGATGATCAACCATTATCGCTGGATATATTTTATTGTCTAATTCCACTTGCATATAAACAGTATTGCAATGTTATTAGAACTATTTACTTCGAAGCAAATCTCACATCAAATAGCTTTTCTTCTCTATTATTTACTTTCTGCGAGATATAATGAATACTTATGCATATATATGCAACGCGGTGAAAAGTATTTTTGTGTGAATCCATTACATTGATAACTACAACTAAAAAATACGAGAATCCATTACATTGATAACTACAACTAAAAAATACGAGAACTTATATTACTATATTTCCAGAAATGTTTTAATAAAATCTCCGATTGTTCTTTAACTATTTACATTTGTTTAAACAATGTAGCCAAAGTTTTTTTTTTTTTTAAATAATCGTTTGTCTTTTAAAAAAATACTCTTTCGATATTCACATCTTTTTTAATTTTCCTTATTATTGTTCTTATCTTCTCAACACTAACAGGAGAAAAGACAAAAATCAATTGTATCGCGTATTCTCTCAGTTCTTTGAAATGCTACTTTCTTAAACATCTTTATTTTAACATATTTAAAATTTTTTAACTCATCTTTTGTGTAGAATATCCTTCCGTCATATCCCCCTCCCCCCCGCCAGCTGCTTGTTATTTTTCGGCTTAATCTCATTTCTTACTTTCTCCTTTATCAGACTAGCTTTTGAATTTTTCTATAATCAATTAAAAAAGCTTCCCATCAGACAGATAGCTTAATGATTTGGCGAGCTTTGCGGATTTTTTTTTTTTTCTAAGGTCTTTCACAATTCCGAACTGCTGTAAAATCAGCTTGTCACATGATCATGTATTTTAATAAGCATTGCATTTGAAAAATGTTAAGCACAATATTCTTTTTCGTTTAACTAAACAATACTAAAAATGTTTGCTTTTTAAATAACATATATATATAAGGGTAAACTATCCGTAAATAAAACTCTGCAGATTAAAACCTCACCAACACTTCTTCATATAAAAACAGCAAGGCAGAACTAAGTATTTATTAAGTTTGCCAATTTCTGCATGGTGAGAATTTGAGCAATTTTTACATTTGACTTAAGAATAGCTTAATACCCATTTACCAACCAATATCAGATAGTTAATGTTAGTTATAGAACAGTTACCTGAAAAGAAATGGGTATAGCTTATTGAAAAATATTTCAAGTTTTCTTGACCCAGATTTAAATTCTAGTGATGCGCTTTTATGAACGTATTTTCATCTTTTACATACATGCTAATAATGTAAAGTCCTTATTAAAATTAATGAGTAGTTTATTAAATATTGAGATAATTAAATTAATTAATAAAAAAAACTATTAAAAATGATAGTCACTTGTTATTTCAGGTTGAGTTAACTATCTATTAATTAATTTAACTACTTTTAAACAAAAAATATACAAATGCATGTTTTTATTTTAAAAATATACTGTACACATAGCTACATCTATGCAATGCTGTTGAAATAATCCACAACACAGTATTAAAATGTTGTTGTAGATGAAAATGCATTGTTTTAAGACTAGAAAGCATTGTACCGATATACTTAATGGTGTAGATGTAGGTAAAGTGTTGGGGATCAAATTTAGTAAAGAAAAATCAAGTGCAATGATGTTAAATGCTGGAGAAAGAAAGATAATTTTTCTTGGAGGACATAAAGTTAAATGTGGTGAATAGGTACAACTATTTGGGAATTGTTTTAAGTAATGGAGAAATTGCTTGGAGAAATGGGGAAAAAATTAATAAATGAAGCAAAGAAAAGAAAGAGACTGATAAAGAAATTAACAATGTTTTCACATAATAAATATGATGTAGCAGTGACCCTAGAGGGATTAATCTATGGTAATAATGTGTCTTGGGTTAGCAAAAAGGTGTTAGTTACTTAGAAAAAGTACAAAAGGAAGAATGAAGACATGTATTAGATGCAGGTGTATGGATGGCAAAGGAGACAATTCAAAGAGAAATGGGATGGTCAAGTTTTTATATGAGAGATGCAAAAAGTAAAATGAAAATTTTTGGTAAATTGCAATTTATGAATAGTAAGAGAATAGCCAAAATAGTATTTAATTGGGTTATAAATAAAGGACAAGCAACAAGATGGGTGAGAACAGTAGCTTGGTATACAGAAGATTTGGATAAAGGTTTTATATCAGTATATTTGTACAAATGATGGGATGATTGTGCCTGGAGGATTGTTGAGTGTTATAGTAATAAAGTCTGGGATAGAAAAATAGATGTATTAATAAAAAAATAGAGAACTGGAGAGATGGAGAACCAGTATGGAGAGTAAAAAGAGCTCAAATATATAAAGATGTAAACAAAATATTGGATGTGACTTAATATATGACAATAGCAGGAAAAGTAGTTTACTATTTAAGTTTCAAACAGGATTGCTAGCAACAAGGAAATATGCACATAAATGGAGAAATATGGGTGATTTAATTTGCAGATTATGTAAGGAAGGCATGGAAAATATTAGGGATTTGATAATAGAATGTAAATGCTTACAAGCAGAAAGGATACAAATAATGAATTTGTGGGAAAATAGATATAAACCAAGTGATTGTACAAAAATGGGTTAAATAAGAAGAATCTAGATACAAAGGTCATGGATTGGATGAAGATGATGCTGTAGAAAAGGGACAGAGCAGGATAGAGAATAATATGGGAAAAACTTAGAGTGGGGAATACAAAGGGAAGGGAAGATGGCTAACAGATTTTTCTTGGACATATTGGCTGAGAGATTGCTGACTTCAATAAAGGAGTAGCCATATCATATTACGTCAATTTACAAAATTATCATTCTAAGAACTATATTTTATTAGCACTATAAATTTTGATTTTTTTCTCCCATTATATTTGTTTATCTTTGTCAGAAAATTTGCTACAATAGCATTTTGCTTATAGGTATATATTGGATATTTTTATCATCTAGTAGAATTGTTAAGTAATTTTTTAAAAATTCCAACTTGATAATACCATTCCAAATCCATTTAACTGCTAGTAATAACACACAGGTTGACATCATTTTTTGCTTCTTTAATTATTTTCTGATGGACAAATACTTTCTACAGCATATATATATTCTTTCATATTCATATGGAAATTCATAATATTGTATACTAGCCTGTGTGATATTGCTAATAATTATATATATTTAGAAAAATATAAATATAATTTATATATATATAACATTTAAGATTAACTTTTTTGAATTTTGTTGCAAATTATGTTTTGTGCACAATTATAATCATTTTAAATATAAAAAAAATTAAATGTATTTGCAATTGATATTTAACATATCAAATGTAATGTAATTAAATATTTATAAATCTTGTATGGAAAGCTGCTGGTTCAGCTAAAACAATTAGGAAATAAAATGGCTTTTTAAAAAAAATGCAAAGAAGATAAATAACATATATTAAATTGATCGATAAAGAGATAATGGAGACATTATTTCAAATAAAGGCATACATAAAGTTTGAATTTTTATAAAAACATTTAATATATAGGGTATATGAGCACAGACTATTATATGACCCACCACTCTCCACACTATCTCATAACACAGATACATCTGAACACATATATGCTGAAAAGATAAATAATCACCAATATATGTATTTCATGCTAAGCCAGCAATAATCAGTTTGTCCAGATTACCATCTCTATACATATGGTGTTCAGATATATATTAAGGTAGCCAATACTCATACTTTAATGGACAGGCTTCAATCTACTCCACACTCCAATTCTTCAACTGTCTATCCAATTGAAAATCTGATGATGGAATGCTCAAAGGCCACCCTAAGGCTGAAATTCTTGTCACATCCATGTTGACCTAAGCTCAATCTGACCCCTCATATACAGGACATAATCCATTTAATACAAGGGATGGGCAGACATCTCTACTATAAAAAAACATTTAATAATTCAACTAATTGATGGAATTAATCACTGTTTTGAAATTCAGAAAATTTATCAGAATCATCATATGTTAATGTTAATCAGATTAAATACTAGAGAAGGTTGTATACCTCAATAATTAAAGTTGTAAATAAAAGCAAATAAACAGGGCATTAAATTTGTATACTATAAAGATCTTACACCTTCTCATATAAAGGAACAAATAGGCTTGCCAATTGCTGAATGTGGATTTGAGTGGGTTTCCATTTTTGTTTCACCTTCTAAGAATAGTCAGATATCTTTTATTGACTAATGATGGGCAATTACCTTGGATTAGCTATGAGAAAAACTCTAAGATTATATTGAAACCTGAAAAAAACATTTTATGCCTACACTTTAAAGTCTAAGTATGGACATAATACCACTGTCTCATGAAACATTTTCTAATTAAAGCGGTATAATTTTTAAAGTTATGCAATTGGCATTAGCTGTTCATCCAAACATTTGAATAATAAAGTCTCAATAAGTAAGTGATGGAAAAAGTTTAAAAAAACTATCTATTAATGCATGTCACAGAAAATTGGATGATGTTAACTCAATTTCCAAAATCAACTTGAATGATGTATTACAAATGATAAAAGCTATGTTGAAGTCCATAAATATAAAATTGATTTTACTAAAGTCTTAATATTCAGCCATATATATGATATTTCCTACATTATTCTATTATATATATATATATATATATATATATATATATAGAATATATATATATATATATATATATATATATAATTTTTTAAACTATAAAACTGCACATCAATATTAAAACTATCCTGTATATATGTTTAAACATAGCAATTGAAAGTGGTTAAATTAATATCTATTGATGTAATTTTCAAGTTTCATTAGCAGAATTTGCCATTTTTATATATTTTTAATTACAGGACCTCATGTGTTAGTAATTAGTCTATCTATATCCTTCCCTATGAACTGATGATTTTTTTCCTCAAATCCCCAATAAGCTTAGTTTTTTTCAGATAGTAAATGGATACCAAGCTATTATTATCTAGAAGGTAAAGACACCAGATTTATCTGGGTTGTTCAGATGAGTATTACTGTTTCAACTGTAAAAACAAATACAATTTTGTGACTTTCATCACTGAAAAGGGTGGAGGTGGTGAGAAGGCATGCTATTATAAATGCTAAGTCCATGGTTTACTTTTAACTTTTATTATGTATGTTTGCTAATTGGATTTATTTATATATACAGCAAATAGGCTTAGATTAATGTATATAAAATTCAAGCAAAAGTATTTTCTTAAACTATGGATAAATAATACTCATATCAACAAATGATAAACAATAGAGTGAATCCATCGATTCTTTAAGCTTTCAATTTTTATAAGCTTTTATTTGCAATAATGCTGGAAATAAAAGGAAAAAATATATTTAGTCTAATTTAAATGTGGTGAAAACTTTTCAAAACTACAATTGTACAAATTAGGATAGAAACACATCTCCCCCCCCCCCCCCCCCCCCCCCCCCCCCCCCCCCCCCCCCCCCCCCCCCCCCCCCCCCCCCCCACCCCCCCCCCCCCCCCAAAAAAAAAAACACCCCCTTTACAAACAAATAACACAAACCCCCAGCCCGACGGGGGGCACCCTGCTCTACATAATCTTAATTAAATATCAGTTTGTAAATATAAATATCATATCAGTATTACAATGTATGTCAAATTCAAATGGAAGTATTAACTAACTCCCTTGTAAGCTATGGATAAATAAACTGATATTTAATAAAGGTGATTTATAGAGATTATTAAACAAATGTGACTCTGTTTTTGTTCTTTATTTATACATTGTAATTTTAAAAATGATTATAAAGTACTATATTTTGACTCTTTATTTCCACCAATATGAGCAAATAGCAATTTATAAAAATTGAAAGCTTAAAAGATAGATGGATACTCTATTTTTTATTGTTTATTGATATATGAATAATATTTGTCCATATGTTATGGAGAAGTTAGTTTACTTATTTGATTTCAATATGTATTAAACTATACATATTTATCTTATACATTGGATTTATAAAGAGAAATTATTAAAAAACAAGATAGTTTTTATTCTCTATTTGCATAATTATAATTCTGAAATGATTATGCCATAATTCAATCAGACTGATATACAATTTGCTCTCTTTATTGTCAGCAATTTAGTAAACAAGAGCTTATAAAAATCAAAAGTTTAAAGAATATGTGGAATCAATAAACATCACATGACCACCACTTCTTATCCTTGTGTATAATTGTTTTAAAACAAGCAAAACTCACTATATGTATTGCCACACACAGCAAGCTAGAGTAATCAATGGATGCCAGAAGGCTTGTGCATAAAATCCCCATCTAGTGCCTACTCATCCAATATCCCCAGACTAGTTTTTGGCTTGTGGCCTTCATCAGTGAAGAGCCTTGATCCTAAGATCTAGGTGCAGTGCTCTCAGATCCAAGGCTCCTCACTGATGAAGGCCACAAGCCAGAAACTAGTCTGGGGATATTGGATGAGTAGGTAGTAGATGGGAATTTTATGAACAAGCCTTCTGGCATCCATTGATTACTCTAGCTTCCTGTGTGTGGCAATACGTATAATGAGTTTTGCCTGTTGTGGATTCACTCTATTTTTTTTATTATTTATTGGTATAAAAGTGATATTTACTCATAGCTTACAGAAGAGTTAGTTTACTTTTATTTAAATTGTGTGTTTAATTATTACAATCAAGATGTTAAAAGTGAGATGCTGTCTCCACTCTTGAATTATTTATTATGAGCTCTTAAGTGCCATATTCCATCTGGTTGATAAATTAATTTCACTCTGAATTACCAACAATGTTGATAAAGATATGCTTATAAACATCAGAGCAACTAAGAATAGATAGATTCAATCTATTATTGATTCCTTTGTTCAACATTTAAAGGATTTTTAAGTCAGCCTGGGAAAAAGTGATTTACTCCCTTTGTTTGAATTGTGTGTGTGTGTGTATATAATAAAACTAATAATTGCAATGATTAAAAAGATGTTTACATCGGAGATTCTTTTATAGTTCATCAAAGCAGAATATATAGAGAATATATGAATTGAAGCAGAATCTCTAAAAGAAAATTGATAAATGATTTGTTTGAAGAGTAGTTTTATATAGAACAGAAATTTGGGGAAAAATTGGGTAAGTTAATTGGAAGGAAAATGGAAAAGTTGGAATGATAAATTTTGAGATAATTTATTAAGAAAAATATGGCATTATTAATGATTCATATATATATAACATATTGGAGCAGTTAATAATGAAATCAAAAGGAAGTAGAAAAAAAAAGACTGATAGATGTTAAAAGAAAGATTTGTGTGAATAACAAGACAAAACTAGTTAAGCCAAAAGATTATAAAATCTAAAGATTATTATTTGTCAATATCTTTTAAACTACTAATTAAACATCATATACTACCTATATTTAGATTTATTTAAAACCTCTACTCATAAAACATATTAATAAAGATATCTAGAAAGAAAAAGATGACCTCAAAGGATACATTTCATGATGAAAAAACACTCTTCATCTGGCCAGAATAAAATGTCTTACCCATGCTGTCTTCATTTATTCAATATTGTATTTATCAATATCAAATAAGTACAGTTTAATTCATAGATACCAAATTTTATGCACTCACAATTTTGACAGCAACCATCTCAGATAAATACATTAATGATTACCACTAATCACTTATTAAAATAGTGATTATCCCTAATCCAGATGCAAACTTTAAACCTCAGTTAAAGATTGAACTTCAGTGCAAAAACAGATATATTTCAGTGAATCAATGCTCTTCACTTAATCTAGGTCACAATTTTTTATTCATTTATTTAATATTAGAGTTCCCCTCTTTTCTTCTAAAGAGTAAGCTAGTGGTTAAGACCTGTAGAGGTCCCTACCTTTGCATTTTCAAGCGCACATGCTTAAATGTTTATTGCCTTAGTAAATATTACATTTTGATTCATAAATCTCAAATGTTCTGCACTCTCAATTTGATACCAATCATCTCCATAAAATTATTGCTAATCTTATTAAAGTAACAATTATCCCTAATCCAGATATAAACTTTAAACTTTCAGTGAAAAATAGATATATTAATCATTACCGAGATTGAAGGCTAAAGATAATCTCAAGTTTAATAAATTATTAATAACCAATAGTCATCAATATATTTGTCTAAGATCGTTGACAAAAATGTGAAACACAGAAAGTTTGACATTTATAAATCAAAATATATATTAAATCAAATATGCTTATGAAAAACTGATAATAATGTACAGACAAATTTCTCCTTATCAAGTTTAAATTACATCAGCCAATAAATTCACATCTACCAAATGCTTACCAAACTTTAAGAATTAAGTTATTTTAATGAAATATCAAGACTGATAAGAGTTGTTATATGGTATTGTTCTAATTTAATCAGTTAAACAGTATGTTCTTAATTATTGTCTTTGTGAATTATCGCCATTTTCTTTTTTAGTAGTTTTGACCCTCTCACTGGCGCAAGAATTTATTTTAAATTTATACTATTTTGATTTTTTTTTTTTTTATAGCGTTTATGCACTTCTTAACTGAAGAAGTTTTTTATGGTACGCACAACTCTTAAATTTGAAAATATATATATAAATAACTCTTAAATTTGAGATCTATAATAAATTAAGATATGACAAGCAAAGACAAACAATTATCGTTAATAAATAATAATTATTATTAACTCGTAATGCTCAGTTGCCTAGATACTCTTACTTGCTTTCGGATTGAGAATTTGAAATATTCCCTTTTCCACACGCACATACACACACACTTTATATATACGCAATACGCAGGTAGTGAGAGAAGCGAGTCTAAAATTTTTAATATTTTTTTTTATTGTTTGATATTAAAGAATGTTTTTTTTCCAATCATAATTAAATGTATTTTATAAAGAATTTCATTACATAAATAATAACTTTAATATCTTTGCATACAATTAAAAGGAACTTGAGAACAGAGACATATGAAGTTGATTTCAAAACCTAATTTCAAATCTATTGAAACATTTACCATCTGTCTTCTTTTTATTAAAAAAAAATCAAAACAATGAGTTAAACCGTCATAATATTTTCTTCTTTTATTTAAAAAAGAAAAAACAAAATCATTTTGTTCCAAATAATACTTGATTAATGAATATTTTGATAAGTCTACTAGGAATAATATGTTTTCATTATTACAGAATATTGATTTCAAATTCAGTAAAGCAAAGTGAAAAAAAACAATCTTTAAGAAATGAACCGTGAGCAAGATATAATAAAAATACGAACCAGCTCCCAAGTGAAGAGGTTACGTTTATTTTAGAAAATGCAGTTGACGTTATGTTAGCTTATTAGAAAAAACGTTATTCGCGATACGCATGTGTGCGCGTATATATAGCCTCATACTTAGAGAAACATAACTATAAAATGAATCTTGATATGTTATGGATATTTTGTCGAAGTTAAATATAAAATAAAAAAAAACGATGGCAAGCTGTTTTTGATGATGATTAAGTTTTTTACTACTTCATTTGTTCCATGAGCTATTTTACTTTTTGCGCACGTCTTAAGTTTCTAATCTATAAAGACATATATGTACACAAAGGATAATTTTTTATTTAAAAATAAAAAAATGTGGCGCTTATTCTAGATGTGCAATGCACTCTTATAATCAAGATATTTGGCTCCAAAGCGTAAAGTGGATACTAAGATTATGGATAGTATATGAGGCCTTATTTAGAAAAAAACACAAGATCTGATTCAAACAACATAGGTAAAAAAAGAATAGTTTACTTATTAAATTGAGATTTGATACGTATATTGATTTCAAGACTATTCTAAATACAAGTTCAAATTTAAATAAGCTTAGTCAAGTGTTGGTGGCCGAGTGGTTAGCACATCTGCCTTACAAGTAGTTGTCCCGGGGTTCGCTTCCGGCCTACGCTTTGACACATTAAAAAAAAAAAAAATTAGATTTTAAAAGCTAATAAACAAATATACAAAATACAATTAATAAGTAATCAATTTACCTTTGAATAGTTATGTTTGAAGTGTTTTGGACGTGTAAATTATTTATTAGTTGTACTTTGTATAGGAACAGGAAAATGTATCTAAGCTTATTTAAATACGTGTTTGTGTTTAGAAAAGTCTTGAAATTAATGTACTTATTATCAGCTTGCAACTTATTTAAGTAAGAAAATTATTTTTCTCTATGTTGATGATTCAGACTTCGTATCCTAAAAAATAGGTAGATCTATTGAAATATTCTAGCATTGGTTTGGATTTATTTACTATAATACTAACTGGAGTAAATATACAAAGAACTATCATATATATCATTTAAAAACATAAATACAAATATGTCACTTATCTCTAATTGCCTAACAACAAACCGTATGAGAACTTAGTCCCATCTTATGTTGGCTTTTCAAAGAAAAGACATGTATTTAAAATATCATAAATGGGTGCAAAAGTTAAATTAACTGAAATAAAATTTAAAATGTAAATTAAATAATCTATATTTAAACTATAAAGGGAGAATAGTTCAATTACAGTTTGAATTGATAAGTGTGACAGTTCTTTAATATATAGATGTATGTCCCAGCCACATAAATATATCTAGATAGAAACCGCCTGTACTGGAAACTATTAAAAACTGGTTTAAGTGCATCCATTCGGGATTGACTATTAATTGCCCCCAACTTCAAGCCTATATCTGGATATGAGGACATTGACATCCAATATGAAATGTCTGATTTACCTATGCATTGCTGTGATTTTTGCATGGACAAAACTCTGATGTCATCTTTGTACATTTTGAGTCATGAAAGCTTAGACACCTATCTCCAAGATACCAAAACCTGGGCCCTTCCCACTGCTCCTATGGATCACGGTAGTCATCTTAGGTTATGTAATGCAGGATATGACATCATTGAACTTTTTTCTTCTTTGAATACCATTGAATGTATCCTATTTCTAACCTTATCATATGAATTGTAACCAAATTACAGAATAAAATTTCCTATATTTTATATATAAAAAAAAACATGTATGACAAAGACATATATATATGTCTTTATAAACATATTATAAATATACTCTAAATTTTAAAAAAAACATATATATACATTATTTTTTTATTTAATATTTATTTGGAATACAGACAATTGATATTCATATCTAGAAATAGCCAGTTATGAAGAAGTGTTCTATTCATACAATAGGCGTAGTATTATTTGACGTACTACTTTATCAAAAGTTGAAAATATACGTAATATCTCGTATGTATTTTAAATTAACGATTGTTATTTTTATATATCCAACATACATATTTTATAAACAAACTTTGATAATTATGAAATAAATTTTAGTTGTTTAAATATATAATAATACTGTAAGAATTCTTATATATACAATTTAACATCTAAAATCAATTTTTGCTTTTAATTATTTTTCTTAACAAGCAATACCGGAAATATCATATTGATATTTTTTTAAAAGATTTGATTTAACATAATGACTAAGCAATGAGAGGCAGACATTATTAAAAATATAGATCCTCCTCTCCTTTATACAGGAGAACCTTAGTTTTTTTTTTTTTTTTAAAGTGTCATAGCATCGGCTGGGACGCGAACCCGCAACCCGGGCAACTGCCTGCAAGTGCAAGGCAGTCGCGCTGACCTCTCGGCCACCAATGCAATACAGGAGAACCTTAGTTTAAAAATTGAATCCCGAGAAGTTTCAATTACGCAACTTAATTTTGCATAATAAATTATAAAATTCCATTTGTTAAGTAACTGCCATTGATTATCTAAATCCTTTCTTGACAATAATTTTTTTTTCTGGTTATGACTAATATTCTTTTAATATTTTGTAGTTATTCATTTAACTCAGAATGCATCGATTAATATATTTTCCAATATTGAAATGTAAATTAAATTAATACGTATATTTTTTGTTTTTCTTTTTCAGATAATTTGTTTGCAAGTTATTTACTTTTAGAATATCAATGATTTTCAATTTGCTGCACATTATTTTGATCTGATGTTGTTTGAAAATGATTGCCTTTATAACTAAAATGTTCTCCGTAAGTCTCTATTTAGGAAGGGAAATAATCATTATTAACAACTATTTGCAGATGAGTGTGGTCATAGAAAACAAATCCATTTTCTAATTTTTTAAATTTTTATCAGCGATATATCCTTCTTCTCAATGCCGCCTCATTATAAGCATCCACTGGGCTTATCTCCGGCAAGAACTTATTAATTTTGAGAAATGCTTTTATGTTGTCGGTCATTTTTATAAGACAGGAGGGGAGATAAGAGGGGATTTTTAAAGATTATATATGCAGTGGGTCGTATTAGATTAATTTTAAAGTGCTCTTTTTATAGGGACACGAACTAAAAATTAAATATTTAGATACCAATACTATCATTTAATATAAATATTTTAACAATAATCTACCGAGAGGGAAAACATATATATATAAATACTATTAGCTATAATAATATGTATAATATATTGAATTAAAGATAACGTTGCAAGGATTTGATTAGTTATTATTATTTTGGGTAGCAAATAATAGCCACGTGATTATTGCCCTTATTAGAGGAGTGGACTCTAGAGTTAAGGTCCACGAATCATAGCTTTAGGACTGTCATCTTTGGTGCTCAAATTTTTTACGATTATTGGACAATACATGTTTTGATTATTTATACATTTTTATCAGTCATTTAAAAAAAATAAATAATTTAAAAGCTATTAAATAATTATTCCATTCTCATAAAAATAGATAATGAAGTTTTATTTTATGTATACCTTATTTTGTTTAGAAGCTGATTTTCACACACATATATATATTTAAAAAAGTAAAAAAAATAAAATATGCTTTAAATAACGTTCCTTTTGTATCTAACGTTACAATTTACTCTCTGTCACAATATTCTGTTGTTTTTTTTTTAAATAAAGTTAATTAAAGTATTATTAAATTTATCTTAGATGTTGAAACACTATATTAATCGCTGACACAATTTTATCCAAATAATTTTTAAAATCTTTAAATTATCAATAATACTTAGCTGATTTATTTCTTGGAACTTAATAAGAAATTTTAATGCCTGTAGTGACCGAACTGGACCTTGAGTTTTGGGATTTTCCAGACAATAACTGCATCAAATTAAGTAGGGCATAATTTCAAATGTTTATATTTAATAATTTTGCAAGCGGTTTTTAATTTGGGGCCATGCTTGAATGCCAATCTTTTACTCTTTGTAAAAACTTTTGGAAATCATATTCACTCTATACTAAAATAACTTCACTAATCAATGACTGATATTCGGGTCATTATTCTCAAGCAAATTAACATAGCCCCCCCCCCCCCTTTTTTTTTTTTTTTTAGTTTATTACAGTATTGATAAATATTTATTTTTTATCCAGCATAGTATTTATTTTAATATACACTACTCAAAAGTAAACCAATAGCCACGCATGCGCTGTTTCAATATAAATTGACATGTTATTCCAGTATCATCTATTGTAAGCTTGATTAATCAGTATTTATCAGATGCAATGCAATCTAAATATTAAAAGTTCTGTTTCACTTTCGTGTTTGTTATTATTAAAATTAATTTTCAGTGTGTGTTTTTTTTTTTTTTTTGTATTTTTAATGTGTTTTAGATTAATATTTTTAAATACAATTGTATTTCTTTTTTGTGTTGTTGGTGGCTTTAATTATATACAGAATATTCCAAAAGAAAATGTACATATTTTAAATGTTTGAACACATCTATATGTCTAAAAAACATTTTCTATTATTAAAAACCTTAAAGCAGCAAGTAGTATTGGTAATGACTATTATCTTGTCTTTTGGAAATATTTTAAAATGAAGTGCCAGAAATCTCAAACAGTGAGAACTATCACGGCAAAACAATACACACACATATATATATATATTCATGATTTTCAGTACAAATCTTGCAGTATACAATAATTGTCACATCTATACAACATTTTTTAACACATTTCCTTCCCATTATTAAATTGTATGTGTTTGAAAAGAAAGGTTTTTAACAAATGTGTTTTACCAGTTCTTATGTATGGATCTGAGACTTGGACACTTAATAGAAGAGCAATACAGAGACTTCAGACCACTCAGAAAAGTATGGAAAGATGCATGTTGGGAATAACAAGAAGCGATCGAAAACGCAATGTATGGGTAAGAGAACAAATAGGTGTTACTGACCTCATTGAAAAAATTAAAAGATTGAAGTGGAGTTGGGCTGGACATATGTCTAGAAGAGATGATAGTAGATGAACAATTGAAATCTTAACCTGGATTCCAAGAGATTGTAAAAGACCCAGAAAGAGACCACATGTGAGATGGATGGATGAAATAAGAAAGTGTGAAGGATGATGTGGAGAAGAAAAGCTAAAGATCGGAGGTGGATTGAACTTGAAGAGATCTTAATCCTGCAGTGGATTGATAATGGTTGATGATGATACTCCATTTCTTTTGTTTTGTTTATTATTTTACTCAACTTTCAGACAAATAATAAACAATGCATATTTGAAAGTAATACATTTTTATTTATTTATTTATATCTCTATTTTGATCTTACACTTATTTAAGAATTGGAAATTATCCACTGATATCACATCTTTTAATCTAACTTCTAAATATTCAACATTTAAATTATATAACAGATGTCTAATTTGTTCCCTGTTACTAGGATCTCTAGTTAAATAGCAATGGAGTCACCATTTCTATACTACTGATGGAAAGGTAAATAATAAGCAATTGCCTACATAAATAAAATCAATGATAGTATTCACACACACACATACATATTCTTTAATACTTTTTTTTATTTTTATTAGTACATCCTTCATTTCAACTCCAATAGTTTAACTATCCATCAGTATAGAATGTGTCTCTGCTCTTTTATTATGCATATATATGAAACTACTTTATTTTTCAAAGAATTCAACATAAACACATATGAATACATATAGCTCGATAAAACCCATATAGTAATGGCAGATAACACAACTGCTATAGTTTTAACCATGCTACCTATGTTAAAAATCCAAGTCTGAATCACGTACCTTAGATAAAAGGATATTACAATATAAATAAAACCCAGAGTGAAGCTGTAATAGATAACTACAATGATCAGACTTAGATTTTTAAACCCAGGTAGTGCTGCAAAACTGTAGCAATTCTGTTGTGTTCCAGTATATATATATATACCAGAAATGTGTCCAACCTATGGAAAGCTATTGTTTTTAAATATACTCTGCCTGAAATGTTGCCATTTTTGTAACATTTTTATTTAATTGGTTGCTTATGTGAATTTGATGTCTTTATGGACAACTATATATAAAGAAGATTATTTATTGGAGTACCATTTTTAATAGGTTACTTTAACAATTTAAGAGTTAATGTAAATTAAACAAAAGATTTTAATATTATATAAATGTGAGACATTCATTATGAATAATTGAGAAAAAAATGTTTAGAACAACCCAGCCTGTTTGATATACTTCATAAATATACTTGGCAAGGTATTAATAAATTTAGATTTATTAATAGTTTTGTGTAATAAAACTAAATTTAAACTTTTAAATGTATCTGTTATATTTGATATGTGAATTTGACAGCATTATAGACAACTATATATAATAAGATTATTTACTGGAGTATCCTTTAAATAAAAAAAATTCAGAGGGTGCTCCAGTAAAGCATTATGGATGAGAAAACATATATTCGGACAACAAAGTATGGATTTTATATGGAAATATATATAATTTCCATTCCATCACACATTTCAGGAAGCATATAAATAAAGATATCTAAAAAAATAAATGACCTCCAATATACTTATTTTATGCTAATATAAAGATATTATAACATAAAAAATAAAGAGCTCTGCTAATTTGCACTAACAAGCTTTATTGATAAATGCCAGCCAAACAAAGCTATTAAAAATCTATCCTGAAAACCATTCCCTAACCTCAGACCAATGGTTTCATGCTTTGGCACTCCTCAATAAGTCGCTTGTGTAGTTTCAGACACTAGATCCCTAGTGCCTCACTGAGGAGTGCCAAAGTATGAAACCATTGGTCTGAGGTTAGAGAATGGTTTTCAAGATAGAGATTTTTAAATGCTTTGTTTAGCTGGCATTAGCAGAGCTCTTTATTTTTATTTACAAGCTTAAAAATTGAGTCATGTGATATATGACTTTGATTTTTTTATACTATAACATAATTTATACTTTAATCTGTAGCCTAATAATTTTCAGCACTTTGGCATCTTATTCATGCTTATCAACATTATAATTATAACAAAGCTGTCATTAAAGAGAATTTTGAAAGACTCATTGCATATTTACTTAAATGTTATTGGTTCTTTAATTCTCCACATATTCATTTTGTGTAATAAATCATGTTTTTGGTCGGTTTTTTTTAAAAACCATATATATATATATATGATGAATCAGGAAACCAGTAGCACTCAAACAAATAAAAAATGGGACTTTGAATTTTATTTATTGCCCAGCATGTTATAATGTCGATAATCGAGTGACATTAGCATATTAAATCTATATTAGGTTACTCAAATGTTAAAGTGAAAATCCTTTTTATAATGTCTTTATATTATACATAATAATGACATTGCTTCAATCTATTGTATATATATAAATTTTCCAGCAGTTAATATTATATAATACATCAAGATTAATACTTTGGAAATTTAGTGGGCTAAACCTGTACCTATCCAATTATTGTTTGCCATATGAATATCTAAAAAAAATTAGGTATGTAGGAAAACACACGCATACAAAAAAATGATATCTTCTATACTCTTTAGATGACAAATCTGTTGAGAACTACGTTCCTTGTAATCTTTTTTTTTTTCATAGGCTGTTAAACTACCTTTGCCACGCATTGGACTATTGAAATATTATTTTATTAATCCAGATAAAGCATCATTAATTTGAAATTCTTGTTTTCAGAGCTTTTTCATATTTGTGAATTACTCCTTCTTGGTAAACTCAAAAAAAGAGGATCAATTGGTGGATAAGTACTCTATTAGTATAAATATACGTGCACACACACACACACACACACACACACACACACACACACACACACACACAAAGAATCTGAGATTTAACCAAAATATTAAAAGGTCTGTATAATATTTTTGAAAAAAGTTATAAAGTTTTCTAATATATATATAAAACATTAATAATTAAATGTAAGTAATCAAAAGGTAAATTATTATTCTGGCGGCAGCGAGTTTTTTCCTTACTTTGTACTGAGTTATACGTCCACTAATCCGCATAAAACTAATAAAGCATATCAGTAGGAAAGGCCTACAGAAATATTCACCTTAAATATTTATTTTTTATACGGCACACACATTTTATAAAATAAAACGAGCTTTAATTATATGTACATAAGGCAAGCAATTTTTGATAACTGCTACCATCGCCAATTCTTTCTAAAAAGTTCTAAACGTTTACCCAATCAGTACCAAGATTTAAATTTTATTTGTCTCGGAAAAAGTATAGGATTTGGAAATGAAATTGGTGTAGAAATCATAGTTACACCTACGCCACCTGTCAAATACGACAACATTCCAAATAATAAATAATAAAAATTGAATGATTAAATTACCAGGAGGCAAAATATATACTTAATATGTTTTTAACTGTTCTAATTGCTAAGATAAATTTATTGTTAGATCTTTTCTTGTTCTTCCTTCTATTTTTATCTTCCCAGTAGGCATTCAATTATTAACTTTTCTGCTGCGTTGTCCCACGAGGAGAGTTAGAGCCTTTACACAAAACAGTAATCAAGGCAGATCCCAGTTTTTATTATGCGAAAAGTTCTTCGGCTTTTTTCTCGCAGCTACATTTAACATTCTTTGACAAGGGGAAAAAATTATCGTAACACTTAGGGAGGGTCAAAAAATAACAGTCGCAAGCTTGAAGATGTCAAGCGACGAGGCAGATGGGGAGAAAAATACATTTTAAATAAATGATCAGCTTTTAAAGATATAAAACAACGACTCATTTTTATTTCAGCATCTTTGAAAATTAAATTAATGCTAGGAAAAAGAAATTCATCTTTAGTATAAATGACTATTTTCCTTGATTTTATTTTTTAATAATCCTATTATTAAAACATTAACAACAATTAAAATTAAATTAACTATCATTTAATTATATATCAGCTGCAGTTAGCTACTCGCAAACTAATATCACCATCCCAACTCCAGAAGGTAAAAAAATGGATAGAAAGATAAAATAAGTTAGTTTGGATTTTTTACTATTTATCGAGCTGTCATCATGAGCGCTTAGATTAGCTGTTTGGAATCTCCATCTTATCTGAAAAATGAAAGTTATTTGTAGAGTGCATATTTAGTGACAAAGTGTGGTCCTATTTATTGTCTGCATTGGTGAATGAGAAATGCACCAACGAAAAAAAAATTATAATAAAAATAATGTATTAAAGATGAATTTTACAAAGATTATACAAACCAATTTCTAACAATAGATGCAAACATAGTGGATGAAATTAATTATATAATTATATTTGGATGAAGCGGTTTTGGTAGAAATAACAATAGGAAATATGCCAATATATTTGGAAAGAAAAGTTTTTAGGAAATAAGTTCAACCAAGTGCTTACTTATAGATCTGAGACTTTAACAAGTTAACAGAAGAGCAATATTAAAACTTCTGACCACGCAACAAAATGTGAAGAGATGTAAGTTAAGATTAACAAGAAGAGAATGAAACAAAATATATGAGTGATAAAACAAACAGATATCATTGATATCATTGAAAGAATTGATTAAAATGGATCCTGGTAAACATATTGCTAGAAGAGATGATAATGAATGGATAGTTGAAGTAATAAACTGGATTCCAAAACAATTGTAAAAGACCTAGAAAAAACCCACATGTGAGATGAATGGATGAAATAAGAAAATTTGATGGTGTGATGTGGAGAAAAGTACAGTATAATACTAAATTGTCCAAACACTTTACTGCTGTTACACAATGCTTTATTCACCACTTTTTCTTACAGTTTCGATTGCACCAGCAATCTTCTTCAGAACTTTATATCTCCTAACCTCAACTGTTACCTAGAGATTGGAAAAACTGAATTAATCTTGGAGTGACCTTCATTTTGCAGTGCATTAATAATTATTTTAAATGATTATGATTGATACATGCTACTCCATTATTGATTTGATATTTTGCAATGCTGTTTATTAACTTTTTCTGGATTTTTTTTTTTTTCTGAAAAAGTTCAAAGCCTCTATTTTATTTTTGGTCATTATTGATTTGATATTTTGCAATGCTGTTTATTAACTTTTTCTGGAATTTTTTTTTTTTCTGAAAAAGTTCAAAGCCTCTATTTTATTTTTGGTCATATCTTCCCAGCGAAAATAATCATTGCACTTCTTTAAAATAATATCTTTGAGATAATCTTTTTAATGTAAATGGGATCTGCCTTTCTTATGAAACCCATGCTTAAGTTTATTTTAAAATACTTCTTTAGGAAGTCTTGTATTGTTTATTTATTTCAGACCTTAAATCCAATGAAGATGTGATTTTGCACTAATGAACCTATGGTCTTACATCCAGCAATCTAAAGACACCACATTAATTGATTTTATGATTTTTGCCATTTATATTTAGAATTTGAGGAACATTTATGGTATGAATAATATAAAATAGCTTATAAACAAAATAAAGACTTTCTATCAGCCCTCCAAAAGAAAAGTACAAAAATCAGGTATTGAGGATTTTAATAGCTTTCATCCTTATTCTATCATCCACCTAATAGTAATGAGATATCCATTTACCTGTTAGAGGATGGTTACATGAAAAGAAAATGTTATGCCTATTTGAAAATTGAACAATTTTCAAATCTTACAGGAAACAATATTTCACTATAGATAAAAATAACTGATTTGCTATATCTCTTTTCTCAATTTTATTTGAAAGACATTAATGAGTAATTTCAATTACATGCTTTGGATTGAGAATATTTTATTTAACAATTCAAAACAAAGCAAAACTCTCCACATAGTAGTGCCATCTTGTGCTAACAAGAGCAATAAATGGATGCCAGAAGGCTTGTGCATAAAATCCCTATCTAGTGCCTACTCATTCAATATCCCCAGACTAGTTTCTGGCTTGTGGCCTTCATCAGTGAGGAGCCTTGGATCTGAGACCAGTGTTGGAATACTAATCTCAGTATATTATATAATATTGTTGGGATGTTTATATTTGCATGTTTCATTATTTCATTTGGTAGTGACAAACTGTCTAAATTGAATTTTTCATGAAGATCAATTAAAATAATATAAAGTAATTTGAAATATAGCTTTAATCAAATAATACTTCATGCTCTTTTTTTTTCAAAATATTTAAGGTTAGTGTCTATATATAAATTAAGATAAAGAGAAAAGACTAATTCATCTTTTGTCTGTAAAGGTTTTATATTGCTCTTTAGATTGAGATTATTTCAAATACTTAATAGACTAGTGTTGAAATATGAATGTTAATGTATTATATAATATCAACTTCTAGGAAGTTTATACACACACACACACACACATATATATATATACAAATTTCAGGATAAAGTGAAAGAATATCAAAGTGAAAACATGTGCATAGAAATTCAGGCAATTTATATTTTTGGCTTGTTTCATAAGTGAAGATTGTTTACAAAATATAAGAATAGTGAAAACTCCAAATCTAACAATCTAATTAACAATACCAAAGATCAAACTCCACTGTTACAGACCACCCAAACAGTATATAACATCGCTTGTCCAAATAACTATTGCAAAGGCACATATTATGGGGAAAGCAGAGCATCTTTGGCCACACGATTGGCACAACACAAGTATTCGTACAATAGAGCTCGCAACGATCCTTCTACTTATTCAGTTTTTTATCAGCACCAGTGCACAAGTCACCATGAGTGCATTCCGGACAATCCTACCATTGTATGTAGAGAGAGACATGACCTCAAAAGAAAGATCAAAGAGGCTTTATTTATCTCTCGCGACAGCGATGCCATAAACAGGAAGGACACGTTTTTCTCTATCAAAATGATGGAATTAGCATATTTGCATAAATTTAAATGTAAGCAAGCTATGATTATGAAGGCAAGATCCTTTGAAAGCGCTCAGCTGTTTTAATATTTTTTAGTTAGCTATTTGTATTTGTATTAACAGCTTTTGGGAGCAGTTGCGCCACACACGCACTTGTGCTTGAATACATACATGTCCCAAAAGTAAAATTATTTAACTTAATTGGACTGAGTTTTGGAAATCTTCATTGTTTATAACTTACAAGCTTAAGAAGATATGGTCATGTGATCTATGACTCTTATTTTGACTATTTATAATCTCTGCCTTACGTCTTATGTGATGTTATATTGCTAAGACTACTAATATATGGTATGGCTGATGATCTATTAGACCCATATAGCTATTTGAGTTGGACAGCTGGATTTGAAGGCATGTAGGTATCTGAAAATTTCAGATTTTCCACTCAATAGATAACTTTTAGATAAGTGCTTGGCTTTGGGTTGGTATTTTTAGATCTAGTGTCTTAACCTACCCTGACACCTCTCTGAGGAGTGCCAAAGCAAAGAACCATGGTCAGGGGTTGGGGTTCTTGACAGAGATATTTTAAGTGCTGGCTTTGGATAAGCTTTTATCACAAAGCTTGTTGAGGAATTGGCAATCCTCATTGTTTATAACCTACAAGCTTAAGAAGATAGGATCATGTGATCTACGACTTATTTTGACTATATATATATATATATATATATATATATAAGGGAAAGTCAGTAAATAGATTACAAATGAAAGTAGAACAACAGTAACAGGATTTCTATAGAAATAAATCACATCACCACAGATGGAGCTTAAAATAAATCAATATAATATCAGCAATCTGTTGTCAAGGCAATATGCAGGTAATATGTGTATTGCCTTGAAATCTTGCTGTTCTCTTGACAACATATTGCTGGTATTCTATATTAATTTTAAGAATCGATTGCTGTGGTTTACATATGAAAATTGTGGTTAATAAAAATATATAATGATACACCCAGAACAGTCCTGTGTGTTCAGTTGTGGTTTTAATATTAAAGAGTATGTGCTATTTTGAATTTTAAAAAATATATTTATAAAGGTTTTAACAATCATTAGGGATCAATCCTCTATGCATGTCTTGTATAAAATTAAACACATCAGGAATACTCTCTTTTCCAAACACAAGATAAAGTCTTTTGAAAAGATAGAATGAATCCACATAATCTTTTTTACCTAAGAGTAAATATATAGGCAAAGCTTGTGCATTTAGAAATGAGGGCATGAAGATATTAATTAATCCCTTTTTAATTCCATTTGCTATGTCTTAGTGATTGACATAAGATTTTTACAATTCACTTCCCATTATATAGTGTTATGTTTTTAATTTGTAATAAACATTAAGGATCACTCGTCTACATATGCATTTTATAGAATTAAATACTTCATGAATATTCTCCTTTCCAAACACAAGATAAAATCTTTTGAAAAGATAGAATGTCCATTCTACTTTTTTTTTACCTAAGTATATATATATGAGAGTATTTCTGAAGTGTTTAATTCTACACAGTTCATGTGTAGATGAGTGATCCCTAATGCTTGTTACAAATTAAAAACAATGCTATATAAATAAATAACTAATTATAAATATTTTGTGTTTACAATAAAAAATGTTCAATATATAAATAACTTATATGTGAGCACAGATAATGAGGTTTATAAAACATATGGGCAAATTTTTAAATAAATTTAAGATACTTATACTATTAATTATGAAAATCAAGTAAGACTTTAGGGCAAATATATCTGTGAGGTCTGTTAAAAAATACATTTCTTTTCTAGTTTCATATCTTGCTTTTTTACTTTTTATAATCTTATGTAATCTATTATATATATATTGTAGAATACAAGTAATTTATCTTTTTGTAATCAATATTTATTATTTTTATTAAAACTAGTACAATTAATTTTGTTTAATTAATATAACTTTTCAGTTTTGATCACCAAATAATTCTATAGAATGTTTTGACCACTTTGCAATCAGTTTAAAATGGTCAATTGTGGCTAACTATAATATTTGTTTGATGGTTTTGCATTCATTTGATGACAAATAGTTGAATTTAAATATATATTATATTAATTCAAATTATAATCACTAGATGTCAGTATTGTTTGGTGAAAATTAAGACATCAAAGGGATGTTTTTGTTCCTGAAAGTATTTATTATACATATACAACTCAGCATTTTTGTTAAAATCTAAAAAAAAAAAAAATATGTTCACAAATAAATCATTTCCTTTTTATTATTGTTTCTATAAAATTAAATAAAATATCTGTTTTTAGAACAGTGTGGAAAAAAATCACTATGGCAAAAAAGAAATGAAATACTTTTGCAAAGATTACAACAGTTAATTTTTATCGTTTTTTTTTTTTTTTTTGTAATTATAAGCTGAATTTTTACATTTCAAAGTTTCATTACTTGATTGTATTTTTTACTGAAATATATCATATCAATAAAAAATGCTACATAATTATTTAATATTGTTAAAAAACATTTAGTCTGAAGGTTAAAATGAACCTTATTGTTCTAATCATGTATTTCAATTTATTACCATTTTTTTTGCTTGTTTGCTAAAATAATCTTATTTTTAAGACAATTTTTTTTAAACTGATAATTTTAGCCAGACTTTATTTTTCCAGGAGACCTTCTATGGAGCAGTGGACAAAAATCACAGAAGTCAACTTACATCCACAGCCATCAATTAAGATATTTTATTGATTTTTTTTTTTTTAAAAAAAATTCTTTTATAATTTATTCTGATATTTTAATTTTTTTTAAAATCTAAAGATGTCAGGATAATAGAAATTGCAGAAACTTCAAGATATTCAGGTATGTCTTGATGTTTCTTTATTATTAACAGATTTCCATGTGCTTTATGAGATTACTTTAAGAAAACTTTTAGAATGACTAAATGTTTGATTTTTTGACACAATAATTGTGTAATAATGATTAAAAATCAAAAAAATATATGATTACATTTTTATTCTATACTTATATGTTTAATTTTTAAAAATAGAATGTATAATTCCTAGGATAAAGCAAATTACAAGTATGGATAAATCCACCTTTTCAAGCTGATTATTAACACATCGTGCTGATTGTGTGTTATAATATATGATAATATTATAAAAATTATTAAAAATAAACATTTTACTGCATAATTTGAAAATTTTATCAGATTAATCATTCACATTTTAAATTAAAAAAAGAGTGATTGATTTTATGAAATCAATCTTCTTTTTCTTGACCATTGAATGATGCAACTATTCTTTGCTTTTACTACAATAACATTTTTTAAATATTTAAAAAATTCAAATATGATTTTTGTTAAATTTTATTTTCATTGTAAATGCAAATTTCTACCATTTCAACTCCAATTTATTATATTCTGATATAATAGTTTATTAAATGGTAAAGGTTTACAAACTCTCATCAAAGAGAACAATTAAATCTTTTGCTGTTTGGAAAGTATGTCAAATATTGTCAAAAATATAAATATGTAAGGAAGAATGGAAATTTATTGACTTAAAAAAGTATCAAATTGACCATTATAAAACTGTTCAAGTTTACAAAGTGAAAGAATTTGATTTCATTTGGTGATGAGAATAAGTAAAATAATTTTAGATCATTTCTATACTAAAGAGGAAGAAAAGAGAGAAAACGATTTAATCAATTAAATAAATTTTGACCTTAGACTTTAGTATGGACTGCATTAAATTTTCTATTTTTTATTTTAGTGATTAAAAATTTATTCTGGAGTATATCATTATAATTGTGAGTCTTTTCTTAGAATATAAGTTTACAAATGAAAACTATTTAAAAAATATTCTAATTTTACAATTATAAAAAAAGGTGAGAAACTGAAATACATAATCAAAGCAAAGATGGTCATTCTTTTACAACTGCCAATCATCATCAAAATTATTCTGTTCCATAGATAGTTCCAAAGAGTAGTCACATCACCAATTCCATCATTTTTTCACTCCATTCTCTTCATTGCCCAGCTTTTCAATTCCACATAACTCTTCCCATCTCTTATATCATTCAATAATGTAAATCTGTTCCTTTTTTTTTTGCTTCCACTCACCATTTCCTCCAAAACATTTTCCATTAAACTATACTTTCTTATTAATATATGACCAATACAATTTCTCTTTTCTCTTTCTAATTTCCTTTATCAATTTTCTTCTTTTCATATACTATTTTTAAAACTTCTTCATTTGTTATTTTATTTATTCAACTAAATTTTTCCATTCTTCTCCAAAGGTTTTCAGTATGGTCTCAATTTTATTACTCAATGTCCACGTTTCATAACCATGCAATAGTACACTCCACATATAGCATTTAATTAATATTTAATGAATGAAAAAAAAATGTTTTGACTACATTTCTACAACCCAAACAAATCTTATTAAGACATTATAAAATAATGAAATAATATTTTAAACTTTAAAATTCCATTTATTATTATTTTAAAATGACAAAAAATACTAGTTTTTTTACTATAGAGGTGTTGCTTTTTCAGCCAGTCATAATTTTCTGCTTTACGTGACTTGTATTCCTAAAAACAAACATTCTCAAATAAAATAATAATCTAAATACCATATTCGCATCAACAAATATTTTACAAATCTTTTACAAAAATAATTATAATTATGTACAGAAAATTTGGAAAATATATGACTTTCTTTTTTGAATATCAAACTAAAGGAGAAATGTTCTCAGGGTCTTAGATCAAAGAAAATACCAGTCAATAGTGTTTTCAACTCATTTGTATTAAATGCTTTAAGAAGTCAATATATAGTGTAATTTCAGTATTGACTATCAAATGAATGTAAAACTAGCATATAAATGCTATAAATAATCATAATAAATTTAAGATAAACAACTGAGGTGCCTCTATAACAGGGATGGACAAACAGTCGATCGACTGGTAGACCATGTACAGTTTGACTGCAGACATTTCAGCCATCAGATTACCGTTGCCTGAATTACAAATCTTGTTATTTTTACATTTATAAATTCTATAACCGAGTTGACCGATGATTAAATACTTCTCTTTCTGTGTGCGTGCACGCACTTCTTGCTTTTGCTCCTCATTGCACATCTCATCTCAATACTATAGAATCTTAAATGACTTGGTAGCACTCGCACAACAATACAATGTAATATCTATATATGTTTTTACTATTTTGTTTTACTCTTATTGTAAAAAATGTAGCAGCTAAGAAATTTGCATTAAAACATACTATGTTTTTAGGCTTGAAAGTGATTTTTTTTTTTTTTTTGAAGGTGATTTTGTTATATAATACAAAATTTTGTTTTAAAAAAATTTGTAATTCATTAATTTTAGATTAAATATGAAATAATAATAATTAATAAATAGTTTAATCAGGTAATTTTTCTGTTGTTTCACTCATTAATTAATTATTACCTCCGCTAAGATTCTAGATTATACATTCTATCAATAAAAATGATATATTTAATCAAAGGTAATTTTTTAAGTTTTTTAGTTTACAGCAATTCCCATTCCACAGGAATTCTTCCAACCAATCTTTAAAAAGCTTATTTTCTGACAACGTAGCAAAAATAAACATTAATAATTAATAATAATCAATAAACAAAATTTAAATTTTAGAAGATATTATTTATTCCTTTATTACCTAAAAAGTCGATCACCGATAGATAATAAATATAAAAGTCGATCATGCTACTTTTAAGTTTGTCCATCCCTGTTTTATAATATGAAGCAAAAATGCTATTAGGAAAGTCATATTTAAATAAATAGTCTTATTTAACATAATTTTATTTCATCATCATCATTTAATATTATTAAGATCCTTAGTTCAAAATTTTCCAGAAAGCTGATCAGAACATTACTTTTTTCACCTGGTAGTTGATTAAGAAATCATTAACCCATGGCTCTGTTACTCAAACAGTAAGCTAAATTACGTAGGGCTAAGGAATTGTATGATTATTTACTCTGTAGGGCAGGTGGTATTTGAGTATTCAAACTGGCAGAATGGAGTACAATATTTCTGTCCAAAAAACTAAATTGAGGTTTAATGGTTTTATTTACAGAGTAAGAACTCATTTAGGGTCATTTAACTTTTAAATATGCTACCTCAAATGATGTACTCACCTGAATAAAGCAATTCTTTATAGTGTCATATGATAATCAAAAAGTCTTTAATTAATATTTGAACATTTTAGCTTCCATGTCAATTAGAGCAGTAATAGTCAGAAAGCAAATCAGCCTATATATTTTGACACAAATTGATTTTGATGTGACTGCTGTTAACTTTATACATGAAGATATTACACTCATTTTTAAAACTCTATAATAATTAATCATATATCAAACAGATATTGATAAATAATACTTTATACTGAATAAATATAAAAATATTGTGATAATCACCAAGATTATTCAATGAATATTTGAACTGATCTAGTTGGAATGTTCAATAACTTTTTTACAGTAGGAAAATGACCAATTCTTACTGTATTTTAGATTTTTTTATGCAGAGTTATTCAGAATAGTAACAGCCAGATAGCAGTCTTTAATCAGTTTATATATTTTAATGCAAATTGATTTAAAAGGATTGGTATTAATTTTGTAGAATAAAGAAATTTTATTCCTTTTTAAAACTCTGTAACAAACAGACACTTGTCATACATGTAAAAATACATAATATATAAATATAATGATAAATTATATCTATTATACACACATATATATCTAAAATGATAGGTGAAATAGAAGTCCTATTTAATGATGTAGTTTGCTAAAAATGTAAATTTTTAATAAACAAACTAAAATGGCCATCCTTCTAAAATAGAAGAAACCACTGTTAAAAATCTGGCAGAAAAAAAACAATTGTAGTAAAAAATACAGTATTCTAAAAAAATATTAATAATTATTTATTTAACAATAAACCTGATTTGGTGCAATTAAATATATGCTAAAGAAAAGAATTGCATTTTATGAAATAGTTACAGATTTATTTAACATTTAGCATGGAGGGAGGGAAGTAGAACTCTAATTTCTCCTCATAGACAAGCAATACTTTATTATGAACATTTGTGAAAACTCTTTTATAAGATTCTAATATATATGATTTCAGAATTAACTCCTTAGCTATTATTTACAATTAGCACACATTGCTATTTTAATATCCCATAATGTTATTTAGATTTACAGTTTTTGGATGTAGCATAGGCCATCTCTTGGTCAATTTTGGTTGCAATTTCTTCATTTTAGTCTTATTTTATAGGAAATTCGAAATTTAAAATTGTATTTCTAAAAATGTCCACATATGGCATTATATTTTGAAAAAAAAAATCAATTTTCTTTGTTGCCTATTTGTGTATAGGCTCATCTCTTTTCTCTGATTGGATGCCTGCCAAATCTGGAAATTGTTCTGTAGACGTTTTTAAATGATAAAATCAGAAACCAAACCAAAATGTTCTATGCATTCATAATTGATTTTGAGATAAATGAATATATTTATTGTAATTTTTTACATTCATAAATAAGATTTGACATTACTTTATCAAAATATAAAGTTTGATTCGAAAAAAATTAAATTTTACAAGAAAAATAAGCTTGGGAACACGATTGCTGTTCAAGACAAGTGCTTGACGCTAACAACTGTAATTTGTATATTAGGCATTTCTAAATGACAAAGTCAGAAATCAAAATAAAATCTTCTACATGTTTGTAATTGATTTTGAAATAAATAAATATATCTATCATAATTGTTTACATTCATAAATAAGATTTTACATTCCTTTATTGAAATATAAAGTTTGATTTGAAAAATTTTAAATTTTACAAGAAAAATAAGTGTGGTAAATGACCACTCTTCAAGAAAAGTGAATTATGTTGACAGATACAGAACTGAATAATGACACACAGATTGGTTGAAATATAATTCCTTTGTTTTACAGCTGTCTATTTTTTAAACATTTTTTCTTATATTTTTCTTCAGTTATTAACATTATTTTTAATTTTTTGTTACATTTAACCAATTTGAATCTAAAATTATTCAATTTTTAGAAGCTGAATTAAAAAAATTCTGTGTATTTTAGATTAATATTTTAACAATAAAAACTGACTGGAAATGAAACTGAGGAATAATAGTTCTCAGATTTAAGTAGTGGACCAATACAAAAATTAGATAAAGGTTATATAAGTTGAAGAAAGCAGCTGAAGTTAAGTAAAATAGTAAATAATATTAATAATTATTTATTTAACAGTAAATTTGTTCTGTTCAATTAGTAAAAGCATAAAATATGGTATATGCATGTTAAATACTAAACAAATGGAGAAAATTATAAGAAGCAATTTAGAATTGTTTTTTTATCTTTGGGGGCAGGGGGAATTACAGAATTTAGTCAGTATCAAAGGCATAGGAGGGAGAGCCCACTAATATATATATATATAAAGCTAAACAAATGCAGTGCTAAATATGTGTAATGTTCAATCTCCTGAAGCAATTGTTATTATTAATAATTGAAGCATAATAAGAGATAGTCATTCTTTGATTACAAGACTTGGCTAATAATGTGGGAAAGGGTAGATCATGTATTAATGGGAACATTCCCTTTAAGAGATTTAATCATTAGCATTGTATGCAAATGTGTGTAAGGATTTTTTCAAAGACATTCTAAAGAAATGCAATGTCAATTGTTTCTTTTAGAAAAATATGGTAGAGAATAGAATACATTGGAGACCTATAATTGAACATGGTGTTGAAATATTCCAGGAAAAAAGTTTTCTGATAAAGTAACTAAAAACATGTAAAATATCAAGTAAGCAGAAAAATGGATCAGTATATTCTATATATAGACTAGTTTGTGGTTCACAGGTTGGTTTGTATAGTCATTGCAAAACTCACTTCCAGAGTATTTTTTCTCTCTCTTTTTTTTTGAAATTAATATAACCATACTCATTTCTATCCTCCTCTACTTTCTTTCTTTCTTTGTTCTTCTTCTTCTCCTTTTTCTTCTTCTCCTTCTTCCTCCTCCTATTCCTCCTCCTCCTCCTTCTTCTTCTTCTTCTTCTTCTTCTTCTTCTTCTTCTTCTTCTTCTTCTTCTTCTTCTTCTTCTTCTTCTTCTTCTTCTTCTTCTTCTTCTTCTTCTTCTTCTTCTTCTTCTTCTTCTTCTTCCTCCTCTTCTTCTTCTTCTTCTTCTTCTTCTTCTTCTTCTTCTTCTTCTTCTTCTTCTTCTTCTTCTTCTTCTTCTTCTTCTTCTTCTTCTTCTTCTTCTTCTTCTTCTTCTTCTTCTTCTTCTTCTTCTTCTTCTTCTTCTTCTTCTTCTTCCTCCTCCTTCTTCTTCTTCTTCTTCTTATTATTATTATTATTGATGTTATATCTTTCTATTTCTTTTTTCTTCTTTACTTTGGAAAGGCCACACTAGTTTGTGTGTTGCTACTGCAGATAATGATAAATTTAAATTAAATTATATTTACGTTTCACTGATTTTATAATATTATTTTTTGTCTAGCCTTATTTTTTACAGCGTGCGCCAATATTTCCGGTTTACTTAATGTAAAAAATAAATGTTATAAAGATAATATTTTATTAAAATTCCATAAAAGAATATATTAATTTAAAATTTATATATATCTTGTTTTTTTTTTTATTTTATAAAAATTATTATTTAAAATAAATTTTAACAAATTATATGGATTTAAATTTTATTTTATTTAACAAATAGCTCGCGAAATATTTGCAGTTACGTAATGAACTATTTAAAAGCAAACAGATTTTGATTTAAATGGTATTTTACAAATATATCTTTAAAAAAACAATCGCACTCGGTTGACTTAGTAATAGTTATTTTTTTTTTTTTTTTAACAGTTGATAATTGTTTCGAAATTTTTAGATCACTACTTTAAAACTCTAAAAATCTCAATAAGACGCAGCTGTAAAAGAAACACTCAACGTAATTAAAAGCAATATGTATTTGACTCAATGGGAGCACATTATTAGAATAACGTCATGATATAACATTATACAAAATAATTTCCAATAGACTTATAAAATAATCATAGGCAATAATCCCTTTCAATTTCTCATGGGGTCTCACCAAATAATCGGCTGCATTTCTTTTATCGTCCACAACTTTTGCTTTCTTTAAAAATTACCCCACTCATGATTTTTTGTACAATTTTTTTTTTTTTATGTTAGGTTTATTTCATTCAAGAAATTAAAATCAGGCGTAAACATCGCACTTGGACAATTAAAATAGCTATAAAAAGAAATTATTAGCTACTATTATAAGACAACTGATGCCAAAATGTATTTTTTTTATTTCAAAACAATAAATTAATTATGTTTTATTAAATAATATTTTAATATGATTTTCTTTTTAAACATTCACAATTTTTTATTGTAATTTGAAAGTGGGAAGTTTGCTATGATAACATTAATTTATTTATATACTGTAAACTTCCCAGCAGTTAATATTAATTATATAATAGATCAAGATTAATATTCCAACACAGGTCTATTAATTAAATGAAATATTATAATCCAAAGCACAAGATATCTTGTACTTTGGATTGATAAGTTTATACTTTTATTTCGTTATTTTATTTGGGATTGACAAGCTATAAATTGAAAAATTTTACAAACGCCAATTAAAATAATATAAAGCAATTTGAAATATATCTTTAATAAAATAAT
Source organism: Epiperipatus broadwayi (assembly GCA_028023455.1). Classification (NCBI taxonomy): domain Eukaryota; kingdom Metazoa; phylum Onychophora; class Udeonychophora; order Euonychophora; family Peripatidae; genus Epiperipatus; species Epiperipatus broadwayi. The sequence continues at coordinate 2,341,336 of JAQFVV010000165.1, forward strand.
ATGATTCATTTAAAATCTGTATGCTTTTTCCTTAAAGTGCTTAAGATTAGCTCCTATATATATATTGTAACGATCCGGAGAATAGGAGACTTAACATATCTACACTACAGGGCGCCACTAGGCATTTGAACCTAGAAAATTTATAAAGTAGGCAGATATGTAAGTAAAAAAAAAAAAATTTTTTTTTTTTTAATTTAATATATTTTGATTCCGGTCGTTAGCCCATTGTCACTAGCTCAGTGGAATAGCAGAGATTTACATTTTATGATAAATTCTTATCTAAGAATATATAAAAAAAGAATAAAATAAGCCACTGCCAGTAATTATACACACAAACATTTATTTATGCACATATATAATATTTAAAATTGTTTTAGTATCAGTTTACATTTTAAAATTTAACTTACATTTTTAACTTTGATTTTAATTTACATTTTAATTTTTATAAATTTACATTTTAATTTTTATAAGTTCGCACAGATGGGTTTATAAAAGTTTGTTTTATAATGTTGAGTATAGATCGGTTACATAGATTACACGGTCAAAAACATTTCAAAATAAACATAAACGATCAAAATATAAAATCATTGGTGGAATTGCAGAGGGAAATTTATAAGAAACCCAATAGCATTCATCATAAGATGCCGCATAGACACCAATAACTTAAAAGACATCCGAAATAATACATCTTAGATACTCACCATAAGGTATCAGTATTTACTGAATGTCTATATATTTTGATCAAATATGAAAACCAAAAAACATAATTAACCGATAACGAATCCATGCAATGTCCATACCCAACTTAAATTTAATGCATTTTTATTTAGAGTGTTGAGTATGAATAGACTACATAGATTTGCATTTGAAAGAAAATATTCTATCCTTATTTAACCTTAGGCCAAAAGTTCACAGTCAAACCAATGTCAATTCAGCTGATATATCGATGCATTCAATGTAATATGAATATGGCAGCACAAAAGGTTAAGAGAAGAAATTGCCTCTCGTCAGATAGGAATACTACATCTATCTGACAAGAAGAGCAATAAAAAAAAACTCCATAGGAAAGGACTGCGGTCATTTTGCCGACTTACGAATCGCATTCCATAGGCCAAAAAGGAAGTGTGCAGTGTATAAAGCGATTCTGCCCGTAGCGAATCTCGTACTACATCTACTAATTACACCAATATATCCAATCCATTGACCTAATTTAACTACAAAACAAATAACCTAAGATTACCCTCCCCTAATATAACTTTACAAATCTATATAGCCATTCATGCCCGACTTAAGTTTAACATTTATATAATATTAAATTAGCAAAAAACAAAAATCATAAATAAAACTTAAAAGAACCAAAAAAAAAAAAAATGGAAATGATTTTACAAAAGAAATACATCAAATTAAAATTACTTATTAATAAATAAAGTTGGTCAGATAGGATTCTATTTCAATTATTTTAAAGATGGAACAAGTTTTAAAATTAAAGTTCTTACTGTTTAGTATACTGGAGTTTTAGAAATAGATTTAAAGCTTAGAGTTCATAAAGTTCTTACGGTTTTAACAAGTCCGTAGTTTCTAATTTCTTGCAGTTGCTTGCCATTTGGAGCCAGCGTTAATTCCCTCGATGTCCTATGGTCCTCAATCTAGGAAAACGATGTCATTTCTCTTTCCTTTTTTAATGAGACTGAAGGGATTGAAGAGTGTGTCTTTTCAATCCCTTCTCCTTCACTCCGCACTAAAACATATAGTCACATCTCTTCTATTTTCTTTACTCAACAAAATTTTATTATCAAACTTTTTCTTTTATATGTAACTTTAGGATCCAATGGACATTACATCATCGATGATGATGATCCTTCCATTGAGGTCCGATTCCCCGATGGATCTCTTTCATTGGCCATTAGTTTCTATTGTTTTCCTATCTGACCATTGCTTATACATTTAAAATGCCCAAGGGCTAGTTCACTTTGACTAATTAAAATAATCATTTCCATTTTTCAATAACATTAATTAATTTGTTTTCCAAACTTAAAGATATATTTTTATCTCTAAATCTTTTTAAGTTTTTGCTTTTAAAATACTTTTTCTATTTTTAATAAAGTTTTATTTTAATAATTTTTTTCATCTGTGCAATTATATATATATATATATATACGAGTTTAAGATGATTTTTTTAATTTTCAATTTTTAATTCTTAAAAAAAAAAAGTTTTATTTGCAAACTTTTATTTTTTTTATGTTTAATAATAAAAAAAACAATGTAACGTATGTATGTGCCCGTTACAATATATATGTATGTATTAGGGCAAAGAAAAAAGACACCAATGTTTTCTCAAAAAGAGTTTCATCTTGTGTTTTGGATTGGCAGTATTTTATTTACTTAATAAACTGGTGCTGGAGTATTAATCTCTCTCTTTTTCTATATATATATAACTAGGCAACAACCAATTAAAACTGACAATGTATGCTAAACAACATTAAGCCGAATGGGAATCAGTAAACAGATATATTGTAATACTCCATCTGTTACAAGAGTTATAAGTCAGATATAGATATTTTATATATATATGCAAATAAATAGGAGTATAAAAACTTTTTTGTATTTTTATAATTAACTAAACCTCTTCTGAAAATGTACTCTTATAGTTCCATGCAAAGAATCATTAAATTAACATCTATATAATGTGGTATGAAAAAAATTAATTGCTTATAAAAATTCGGTGAATTTGTTATACTTCAAATTCTTACACATATAAATTATAATTCTTACATCAGCTAGAGCAGGGATGGCCAACTTTTGTGCTTATAAGATCTACTTTTTATTTTAAAAATGTGTTGCGATGGACTTGTTGCTATAGGTGTAGTCTAAGTCGAGGGAGATGTGTGAAATACATACTATTTTTATATATCTACCTAGTAAAAAAATTATTAATTCAAATTAGCTACATTAAATCAAGATTAAAAATATTATTTTCAATAATGATATGACTTAGTGGACTTCAGCTATCTAGAATTGTAAAAAAAAAATTAGAACAAAAATAACAAAAAAACTTGAAAAACTTGACTTAATTTGTTTCACTTGTTACCTGACAGCTCTTGCCAGATTGGCCTTGCGATCGACCAAAAATGGCTTTGCGATCGACCGGTGGATCATGATCGACTTGTTGGACACTCTTGAGCTAGAGTATTAAAAATATTTCCATTGGTTCCACATTTGATTTTTTATGGCTATGACAAATGTCATTGCTATTATTAAATTATGTGGTTTTATTTATATAGCTAATTTTAATTGTTTGTTACCTGGTTACATTATAGTTAAAATTTTATCTGGATTATTATTTGGAAAAAATCCGATTACATTTTTCCATGAAATTAAAAAAAAAAAAAAAGATATCTATAACTAGGAAGTTTGTATTATTTTTTAAAATTACTTTTGAAGATATGGAGAATAAAAATATAGAAGAAAGTATATGTTTTTTAAACAAATATATTAAACACTACAGCTATATACATTAAGTATAGTTAAAAATGTAATGATCTCCTCTGAAGTAGATTGCTAAGGAGTTAAATAGTTGTATAAAATAACGGATACAAAAACGTCTATGGATAAGAAAAAACGTAATAAGAGTAATGCTTTAAAATTCCACACCTATTATTTCAAATTATGCACATAACAAGTATTATAAATATTTTACTTGTAATAGCTGTAATAATATATTAGTCAAATGAGTATTTGTATTCACATATGCAGTTATTGTTTTCTTTTATATATATTTTTTATTGTGCAAATATGGATTTTCTGACTAACTAAATATTCTTTCAATAAAAAACTATAATTATGTCTAAAATATAGTACATTTTATAAAACTATAATTGCTACCTTAAATTAATTCTAATAGTAATAATTTTACATTCAATCCAGGAGATATACCATCGGATCCATTAATGCCCCATGAAATAACTTGAAAAACCCCTTACAAAATGGTAAAAAATCAACTCTCTATGTACAAAAATATTGTATCAGAATTGTTATCTGGTAATGATAAATGTGAGAGGAAAAACGATAGTAAAAAAATATAGATAAAAAAATAACATATTTTTGTGAAATTGACTCTTGAATCCACAAACCAGATAATGAATGAAAAAAAAAACACATACTAAACAGTAAATTAAGAGTTCACTGTAAATATTCACAACTGAATTTATATTAATATTTTTATTGTAATTTTTTTAAAAAAAGTTCTTAATATCACTTAAAATATGAGTGATAAGTCATCATAGTTACCACATAATACAAAACAAAAGAAACAGCAATGAATACAAAAAGCATTATATAGAATACAAAGTATCAAATACCAAATAATCAAAAGTTATATTTACAACTATAAGAGGTTTTAATCATCACAGTTACATTATGAATAATAAAAAAATCATTAATGTACAGATACAAATACTTATAGAAAACAATGAAAAAGAGACAATCAATATTAGAAATAAATAATAGCATAGCAAATGCAATTCATGAATTGGTCTAATTATAGTTCTTATAAGTTTAGATTATCAACATATATATTAATACAAACACAGAATATAAATCTGCATATAATGAATAATGTCTTCAGTAATTAAAATATTCATATCACATGATCACCATTTCTTATGCTTATACAAGCTGTTAAAATGGTAGCAAACTTTCAATGCAGTAGTGCCACCCAGAGCAAGCTTTAATAGTCAATGAATGCAAAAATGTTTGTGCATAAAATCTATATCTAATTCTTATTCATCCAATATTCCCAGAATTGTTTCTAACTTGTGGCCTTCATCAGTGAGAAATCACCCAAGCTAGAAATTAGTTTGAAGATAGATAGGAATTTTTTGCATCCATTGACTATAAAGGCTTGCACTGGGTGGCACTACTGGACAGAGTGTTTGCTACTAATTTAATTAAAATGTTAATGGAGGCAAAGAGTTCATAAAACAAGCTTAGATTCTACAAAGTAAATCATAAACTTTATATATCATTAGGAATAAATCTGTCAAAAAGTCAGTTATAAATGTGCCACCAACTAATATATGAACTCAATATTATAATTCATTAGAATACATAATAAATTGAACTGTTTTATTCAAAGAATAATTCCATAAACTATGCTGCATCTAACTACATGATTTCAATTGTATTCTACCCCCCCCCCCCCATGTAAATAGATAAACAAAATTATAAATAAACAAACAAAAAAGTCATTAAAATTTTAAATTTTAAATTAGGCAGTCATTTTTCCTTCATAGAATACCATGTATTATTATATATCAATAAAATTTACTTGGTTTATGTTGAAACTATATATATACCTTTTATTCTTCCTTTATTATTCCTTTTAAATTAGATATGCTGTATTTTGCATAATAAAATATCTTCTGAACATAATGTTAAGTTTAGCAAAATTTTAGATGTATTTAAATTGTTACTGTTTTAAATATATCAAAATAATTAGAGAAATCTTAACTTCTTAATAACAAGATGTATTATGTTTCTATAAGAGAAATAAATTAATGGGAAAAAAAATTGTCTCAGGTATATTTAATATCTATGAATCTCAGACATTTTGCTATTTATTTTAAAAATAAAAACATGATAGTTTAGTTTTTCTTTATTATTCTTACAGCTTTAGTGAATGCATGAATGAACTTACACTCAGAAAAGTATATATAAATGTGTCCCCTCAATCTATTATTATTAACTATATTATTATTGATTGCTCTGGTTGTCACAGGGTGACACTACTGTATGGAGAGTTTTGCCTGTTTAATAACTATTGTGCTAGTATAAAAGATGGTGATCATGTGATATATTATTATTATTATGAAAGTTTGGTTTTTACTATAATCTTAATTTATATTATTACTATGCATATATATATAAATGCCCTTAATATATATATATTGAAGTGGAAAATGTATTACACATATTTTTGCTTCACTGTCTGATGATTCAAAACCTTGAATCAGAGGTTTAAACTCATCTATATATGTGTTAAATCACTAGGGAGTGAAAAGGACGCATATACAAGTTTTAAAACCCTCCGTTATTATTTTTGTTATAGTTATAAACTAATCATTATTAGTATAAAAGAATATTTAATAATTTTAAGCTTGAAATATTTAAATTTCCATGCCCATTTAATAGTTATGTATGTGCGTGCGATATTATTTGAAATATGTTTTCCGTAATTAAATATGTATATTTATTTTATAGTTATGTATATTTTATTTTAGTTCATGTATTTTATTTTCTGACGCAGTACTAAAGAAAGTTCTAGAGAGTAATTAAAATAACTCGGAAACGTAAAATCTATAAATAAAAGAATATTCTAAGATTTGTTTTAAAAAAAGTAATTATTAAGTTAAAATCCCTTAGCAAACTAAATGTTAATGGAAATTATATCTTTTGAATCTATTTCCATTTTAGAAATAGATTCAAACAATACTCTCTGGAGCTTGTTGCGTCATCATTAAAATTAGACAATAGGTATATTTCAGCCACGTAAGGGACATCCGGGCCATCTCAATCGGAAACAGAGAACATTCTAGAAGGTTTTGATGAGTATAAAGAGAACCAAAATTTTAGGCTAAGGTCTTGATACGCCATCTCTATAACCTTGCAGAACGGACCCACATCTGTTTAATTTCTGAAATATGACTCCAGTGTAGAGGGGCTAAATTTGCTTCACCGTCCTTCTCCAAAATCGTTCCCACTCTGCTATGTTAACTTGCTATCTCAACTTATGGACTGCTTAATTTAAATGCTATCATAATTACCTCAAGAGGCCAACCATTATTTGTCAGAACGTTGCCTTGCTTAACCGTGTTCTCTTCATTTATAATTCTATACATTCAAATCCAGACGTACATGAAGACATCAAGATTTGGAAGGTAAATTACAAGCTTGCCGCTAATATGAACTCTTTAAAACTTTCATTCTCAAAAATCTAACTTATTTGTAAAATTTCTTTTTTTATCAAAATAATGTAATATTAATTGTAGACATTCTAGAATGTAGTGGATTTCTCTCTCTGTTCTAAAAGATAATGCACGAATCTAAAATTTTATCTATGTATTTCTCTATGGGTTTCACATTTTCTTGTTTCTAATATTTTAAATATGGCACGCTTTTATTTTATTTTATAAATTTTATGTTGTTTAATTTGATATGCTAACAGTTCAATCCAGCAAACCGATAATAAATTTTGTTAATAACTATCCTTGAAATTATGGGATATCTAATCTTAAATGTAAGCTTTCTTACGTAATTAAAGGTTCGCTTGATTAAAAATATTTTGAATTACCCTATTTGCTTAGTGGCAGCTTATTCACTGCTACATTTAATGCCATTTTGGATGCTATTGATTTTATTTTCAAATTATAGTATAAAGTAAATTTATTGACCTACCTTTATTATGTGTTTTCTTATACTTTTAATCATTTGATTATCACGCCATTTTGACCTGATGGTCTTTTATAAAAGTAATTGCTGGTTGGCGTATTAATATTTATTTAATGAAGGGAACAATAATCCTTCCTTTTTATATGTGACACTAACGAATCTTAAAGGTCATTTACATACACTTCGAGAGGGATTAATTTATGTCATTTCATTACGCTAGTTCCTATTAAATTATAAGAACCTGATTTAATTATTTAGCATTGCTGTACTTACATAACGTTATAAAATTTCCTTCTTTTGCTTTATCAAACATCAAACCCGGATAAATGGGATTTCTTCTCATGGCGTATTGGAGTTTGGAAGTACCGACTCTTGGATATCATCAAAGGTGGCCAGTAAGCTCTGCATAGGATAATACTGAAAAACAGGCTATGGAATTCTTACATGTTACCACCTCCTCTTTAAAATGCTGACCTGTCCCGCGTACCAGGCACATTTTACATTTTTATATATTGATGAAGCATTCGTTCTAAAATGGATTCCATCATTTCTAACATTATTACTTCAGTCAGAACTGCGATTCTCATTAATATTTTTATATTTGCCCATTCTAAATCTGTAAGACGTAATGCCATGATTTCTGAATCTATCTCATGTTTTCGTTTCTATTAAAAGTTAGTTAATGTCATTTTAAAGCTTGTTTAAGCTACCCACCCTCTCATTATGAAAGTGTGAGTGCGCCAACGAGTAATGTTAAGTAAATCTTTTCTAATAAGTAAAAAGAGAATCAAAGAAATCTAGATAACTATGCTGTTTAAACATATTAAACTCCAATTATTGTTGAACTAAATGATTCAGATTCATAAATATTTTTGTATGTAGTTCAAATGAACTTTAATAAAGTGATGTATATCAAATTCCATCTATCTATTTAAGGTCAATGAGTTTTCATAAAAATAATCATAGCATTCGCGTTATATAATATGGTAAAATGTATCTCTCCTGTTAGCATATTAAGCTGCATCTACTTTGTTTGAAGTGTAATATACAATTGCAGATTTGCGCATCATTAATTTGTAACTTATATTCTTTTATTATGTAACTCCTTTAATGCGCAAATCAGCCTTAACAAAGTGAAATCCATAATTATATTAGTGTGGACTATATATATATATAAATAGGTTCGCAATTTTGTTAAATTCCAATATGTTTGTTAATTATTTAATTAATATTAATAAATTATTAACTATATAATTATTATTAAACCTGCTTTGCCTCATTATTTATGCATACCCATTGTTAATTAGATTGCATTATATATAGCTAACTTTCATTGACCTAGGCCAATCCCTAGCTTTATTAATAAACACTATAAAGGGTATAATTCTAATACTTTTGCTATTTCACTATGTTTGGGGGTTGGAGTTCGAAGCCTAGTAATATTGTAATTCCCTGTAAATCTCTTGTTTCTTTGCTGTTGCTGTTGCTTCGGGATGGGTATGAATAAAATTTCCTTTGTTATCATCAGAAATGTTGTTCGTAATGTTATAGATCTGGAAAATAGGCAAGAGGGCAGAGTTCATGATTGTTCCTGACTTATGTATCTTGTACATGATTGGATTCAAGGTAATTTTGCCTAGACGCTAGCTCTTGTTAGACGAACAGACAATTCTGACTGGTACAATATATATATATATATATATATGCATGTTGAAAAGTTACCATACACTTGCTGTTCAATAAACAATAGGTATTCTATTCTAGTCACTGTCTATCAACAAAATGGAAGGAAACAGCATAACACAGCCAATGGCATACCTAGAAAAATTGGATCCCAAGGCAGAAATTCAAAAAGGGCTCCATTTTAAATTTAGAGTATTCACACATTTTTAATTATTTATTTTATATTATAAATCATATAAGGTAATTGAATAAAGATACCCACTTTAAAAATCCTTGTGCATAACCTTTGCATTTTCAAAATCACTAATTAGTTCTTTAAAGTCCATTTTAGATGCTTCCTTCTGTTCAATATCTAACATTGCAAGATCTTTGAGCCTGGTTTGGCCAATTGAATTTTTTATATAATCTTATATTATTTTTTAATTTACTAAATAACCTTTCAATGCTAGCTACAATTTCTGGAAGTATAAAAAAATAACAACACAATGGTATATGTTTCAGTAAATTCACTTCCCAGACAATTATATTTAGTAATTAACAAGTCCGAGAAGAGCCAAATAAATTAGTTTTCAAACAATTAACGATATATAGCTTTGTATGTGTTATAAAGGCTACTTTGGATTTTTTCAAAATAATTGTACAATTTCTTATATCATATAACAATGATAATTTATGAAATATAGTTAATAATTTTTTATTGAATATACTTTAATTCCTTTGCTTTGCAATTCGGTAGTTACGACACTGTGCATGGTTCCGCTAAATACATTTTTGAAAAAATATGTATATATTCCTTATTTTGAAGTGTTACATTATTATTCATGAAACTGTATGCAAGAAGTATTTATCTATAAATACAAAATTATAGATAATAATTATAATGATAATTCAACTTTTCAGCAGAATCTGAATGAGAGAACAGGAGATGTTATCATTGAAATCTAAAAAAAAAAATCACAAATCCAAAAAAAGCTTTGTACTTAGGGTTTTGTTTACTTTTACTTGGTTAAAGATAAATTTAGTTGAATCAAGATATAACATTTGTCTACTAAGCAGAGATCCAACTCAGCTTTCAAATGTATAAATAATTATTTTTTATGGTTTTATTTTCATGTTTTCAATTATAATTTATTTACTATTTGAAATATGTTGAAGATGTGATGTGATGTACTATAACTTCTCCTTAAACGGAATCAGGAATCTCAGCAACTACCCCCAGAGAGACCTGTTAACCATTTTACTTTCCATTCCCTACTCTAAATTTTCACATATTCTGCTCCATCGCATTTCCACACATAATCTTTGTTAACTATAAGGCCTTTATATCTAAATCCCCCTTATCTTTTCCCAAACTCAGCATAAAAACCAATAACCCACTTTCTGTATAATCAATTTTTTCATATTTATTCTTCCATAACTTCATTATTTGTACCCTTTCTGTTTTCAAGTATTTACATTCAATTAACAGATGCCTAATATTTTCTATTCCTTCCTTACACAATTTACAGACTAAACCATCCATATTTTTCCATTTACATGTATATTCTCTTGTTGCTAAAGATCCCATTTGAGCCTTAAACAATAAACTACTTTCCTTACTATTATCATACATTAACACACACCTAATGTTCTGTTTACTTATATATATATATATACTCTTTTTACTCTCTATACTAGTTCTCCATCTCTCTAACTCCCTATTTTTTATTAATGAATCTATTCTTTTATCCCATTCCTTACCACTATAACACTCAACAATCCTCCTAACACAATCATTCCACCTTTTGTACAAATATACTGATATAAATTCTTTATCCAAATCTTTTGCATACCGTATTACCTTTTCACCCATTTTGTTGACTGCCCTTTACTCGTAACCCAATTAAATACTATTTTAGTTATTATTTTATTATCCATTGTAGCGTTTGGTAAAAATGGCAGACATGTTTGTGCACTCCAGAAAAAACTAAAAATTATTTGTAAGGCTGTTTTTAGATCGTGCTCTGATAGCTGAGGAATTTAATTAGTGCATTGACGTAATGGCGATCGACAATTCCTAGAAATATTTGCTAATTACAAATGTTTCTAGATAAGAGATGTTACCTTATTGGTCAGTGCATTGATGGATCGTTGCAGTTGTCAGAGAGCAATAAGAAGACTGGGTAACATCTAGCAGTGTAACATAGAGAGCAGTAGAGATCAGTCAAACAGTATTGAGTAAGCAGTATTTAAGTAGAGATATCTCGCATCAGTGCTGGCGGTTAATGATCAGTGCCCAGTAGAAATGTAGTTCACGGGTGTAGCTAAAAGAGACCGCAGCGGAGATATTGAGAGCAATTCGTTGGAGAGCTTCGTTGCAGACCAATTCGTTGGAGAGCTTCGTTGCAGATCAATTCGTTTGGAGAGCTTCATGGCAGACCAATTCGTTGGAGAGCATTCATTGCAGACCAATTCAGCAGAGAGATTGCAGACCAATTCGTTGGAGAGCATTCATTGCAGACCAATTCATTGGAGAGCTTCGCTGTAGACCGATTCGTTGGAGAGTACTCGGAAAAGAACAGTGTGGGAATTGTATAACATTATTTGCTGACCGCACAGTATGACTTGCAGTTATAACATTGGCACAGTTGTAAGTGCAGATATAACATTGGCGCAGTTGCATTTGGAACCTGGGAGTAGCGAATTCGTTGAACTACAAGTTTAGCCGTAGACGGAGAAACCGGGTGAAAATGTCAATCCCAATTAGTAACATTAACAACGGAAGTGAATAGCAAGTCTTCATGATATAACAACACTGTAAGTTTGGAAATAACAGGAAATATGTTTTGGCCAAGTAGGAATGGAAATAGAAAACATCAAGGAATCGCGGCAAGGATTTTTCTGGAGTGGAGGGAGGTGTAGCATTTTGTAAAAATGGCAGACATGTATGTGCACTCCAGAAAAAACTAGAATTTATTCATAAGGCTGTTTTTAGATCGCGCTCTGATAGCTGAGGAATTTAATTAGTGCATTGATGTAATGGCGATCGACAATTCCTAGAAATATTTGCTAATTACAAATGTTTCTAGATAAGAGATGTTACCTTATTGGTCAGTGCATTGATTGATTGTTGCAGTTGTCAGAGAGCGATAAGAAGACTGGGTAACATCTAGCAGTGTAACATAGAGAGCAGTCAAGCAGTATTTAAGTAGAAATATCTCACATCAGTGCTGGCAGTTAATGATCAGCACCCAGTGGAAATGTAGTTTATGGGTGTAGCTGAAAGAGACCGCAGCGGAGATATTGAGAGCAATTCGTTGGAGAGCTTCGTTGCAGACCAATTCGTTGGAGAGCTTCGTTGCAGATCAATTCATTTGGAGAGCTTCATGGCAGACGAATTCATTGGAGAGCATTTGTTGCAGACCAATTCAGAGGAGAGATTGCAGATCAATTCATTGGAGAGCTTCGTTGCAGACCAATTCGATGGAGAGCATTCATTGCAGACCAATTCGTTGGAGAGCACTCATTGGAAAAGAACAGCGTGGGAATTGTATAACGTTATTTGCTGACCGCACAGTATGACTTGCAGTTATAACATTGGCACAGTTGTAAGTGCAGATATAACATCCATAAACTGCAATCTACCAAACATTTTCATTTTACTTTTTGTATCTCTCATATAAAAATTGACCATCCCATTTCTTCTTGAATTGCCTCCTTTGTTGCCCACACATCTGCATCTAATGCATGTCTTCCTACTTCCCTTTGTACTTTTTGTAAGTAATCTAATACCCCTTTACTAACACATAACGCATCATTACCATGTGTTAATCCTGCAACCGCAACTCCCTTCCATATAATTCTAGCTACGTCATACTTATTATATGAAAACACTGTTAATTTCTTTTTTTTTTCTTTGCTTCATTTATCAACTTTTTCTCTCATTCATTGAAACAATTTTTCTGATTACTTAAAATAATTCCCAAATAACTATATCTATTCACCACACTTAACTTTATCTTCAAAGCGCCATCTATCGCAATTTTCATTTTATTCTTTATTAGCTATATAATGATAACATTGAAACATTCTGGTGCTAGTTCAATTTATTTCAAATTTAAAATAATGCTGATAATTGTTTATGGGATATCATTACCCAAAATTATGCCAAGAAGTAGCCAAATAAGCTGTCATCATTGAATTAGTCGTATTAAAACGTTTATGTTATATATTATCAAATGTATGTTTTTAAAAAGAAAATGCATATTTATTTATTTTTTTAAATGTTGCAGTGAAAACTGTGGAAGTTTCTTTTTATTTAAGATCCAAACAATTTTAGACGATCACAATATACCATACCACTTCTATTATATGAATAACAAATATCAGAAATCTAAAGAATAGTAAAATTTCCCAGAGCAGTTAAGCAGATTTCTTCTGTTTGTATTATTTCTTATGTTTAACGCTAATCTTTTTTGCATCAGAAAAATGCAAAGGATTTATTCTCCCTTAGGGGTAAAAAAATGAAGATTTTTAATTTTTCACTTACAGTAGATTGGTTTCGAATAAAATCAGCAGTTATTTGATAATATTGTTAAAAATATATTTAAAAATCTATTACATTATTATTAATTCTGAGTCGTCAATTTTAAAATTCAAAGATCTTCGATTTTTGTTTAAAATTCTATTCAGGATGATTTCACAATATATGATGTATTAGTAATATATAATTAGTATTATAGTTATTAGATATATATTACTATTTTTATAGGGTAATATTCCTATTGAACAGTAATAATAAATTTTGAGTTTTCTCAATTATAAGTTTAAATTCTAGATGTCTTACAATAGGTTATTACATTTTATTTATTTTAATAATTTTTAAAAAAAAAATTGCCAAAGAATTACTAATAAAATTAACTTTTTTTATTTTGTTATTTATCAGTTACTTAATAAGTCATGTGACATTCAAACACTCGATTGACCGAATGAGAGTAACATTTCCTTTGAAAAACTGAATTTTTTTCTTTTCTTTTTTGTTTGTATTTACACAGTTTTTTTTTATTTGTTGATAATATATTCACAAGTACTGACATATCCACAAAGATAAATTATACAAACAGAATATATAATGAATCTTCAACGCTTAGCGTATATAATTCTATATGTCATTCAATATCATTAAAAGTGCAGGATTCTTAAGAAAGTAAATGTAACAGTTTTCAGTTCTCCATTTCACTATTATGAAGGTAAAACACACAGGTTCTTGTTTAATTACATAGATTAATACAGAAAAATTTTAGTACCATCAAACATATATTGTTACAACTACCTTAATATATATATATATGACATCAAACTAATAGCAAATATTTCTTATTTGCATAAATCTATTTATTATATATATGAAATTAAATCACATACTTACAGCTATTCTGAAATTCAAATATAGAAATATGAATTATAGCTACTGTTAATTAATTTTAGCAGCTATATTTATGTTAAAAACAAAATCGGGAAAAGCAGCGGGGGGGGGGGGTAACTATTTACTGATGGCGTTATTCAAATTGTGTTTTTGACAGAAGCAGCATGATTGAAATTAATTTACATGTGCTGTAGTTTGGTATATATATATGATTGTGTGTTAATAAATAATTTAATAACACTGTGTAAATGTGTAATAATTTCAAGTGATATCAACTCTTCCTGCACCATCTAGAAAGTTTTCTACATTTTTATGTACCTTATACATCAATAACTATCAAATCTTGATAAATGTGTTTCAAGCTTTATCTTAATCAAGTGTCCCAGTGTTGACTAATAAGTGCCTTATAGACAACGAATGCTCCATCAAGTTGCCTGATTCTCAGAGAGTGGACTTAGGATAGAGTCCAAAATATGTATCATGACAAGATTAGCCAATGAGTAAAATATTAGAAAATTAATTAGATGGCGTATCACAACTTAATATATATGTGTGTGTGTTTAAAGCAGCTTTTAAATAGCCAATTTTTAAGTGAAGGTATTTCTAACAGTTTCCCATAAAGTAATAATAATCACTAGACATTTCAATTGAAAGGTGAAGATTTTTAGCAGTTTTTCATATTTGTTTTTAATATTATCAATGATGCATTTTACTTAACAGATATCATCATCATCATCATCATCAACCATTATCAATCCACTGCAGGATGAAGGTCTCTCCAAGTTTAATCCATCTCCAATCTTTAGCTTCTCTTCTCCACAACACCCCTGCACATTTTCTTATTTCATCCATCCATCTCACATGTGGTCTCTTTCTGGGTCTTTTACAATCTCTTGGAATCCAGTTTAAAATTTCAATTGTCCATCTATTATCATCTCTTCTAGCAATATGTCCAGCCCAACTCCATTTCAATCTTTTAATTTTTTCAATAAGGTCAGTAATACCTGTTTGTTGTCTTACACATACATTGCGTTTTCGATCTCTTTTTGTTACTCCCAACATATATCTCTTCATACTCCTTTGAGTGGTCTGAAGTCTCTGTATTGCTCTTCTAATAACAGATATACATATAACATACTAGATAGAGCCCAACAAAATTGCATACTGAAGATGTTACTTAAAGAAAAAAGTAATTCAAACAAACAATAAGTAATTTGGGTTGTTTTTAAAGCAAACAATTTTTGATTTGAATTAAAATTGACAATTTCTATTCAAAATAAGCAATTTTACCTATTATTTCACTGAAATAAAATGGAGTGTGTAATGTTATCAAAAAACAATGTGAACATCTGCCATCATGTTTCATCTACATAATGGTTAAAATTCTTTGTATAAATAGAAATTGTCAAATTTAATTCATAATGAAAATTGTTTGCTGTGAAAATAAATTCTGTTTCATAAATTATAATACATTTTATGCAGCTTCTTTCATGTAAAATTATGCCTTAAACTTTAAAATGATGTCCGAGTTTCCATTAGTTTGTAATACTTTTGTAAAAAATTACACATTTCCATTAATTTGTATTACTGCTTTTTTTTATAAAATCATACATGGAATATTAAAAGTACATCATATTAGTTTATATTGTTTTTCTAAAATAAATTACACATTAAATGTAAAAATTATAATCATAATTAATTTATACGCTTTTAAAAATAAAATTATACATTATGTGTTAAAACTATGTTCACATTAGCTTGTATAACATTTCATCAGTGCTTTATTTCACAATATTAATTTTATGGATTAACTTGATATGATGTGATGTATTGTGGCTTCTCCTTAAACGAAGTCAAGAATATCTCGGCAATTATACTCAGATAAACCTGTTAGCCACTTTATTTTCCACTACCCCTCTAAATTTTCCCATATTCTGCTCAATCGCATTTCCACAACATAATCTTTATCAACTCTATAACCTTTATATCTAAATCCCCTTTATCTTTTCCCAAACCCAGAATAAAAACCAATAATTCACTTTCTGTATAATCACTTTTTTCATATTTATTCTTCCATAACTTCATTATATGTACCCTTTCTGTTTTCAAGCATGTACATTCAATTAACAAATGCCTAATATTTTCTATTCCTTCCTTACATAATTTACAAAATAAATCACCCATATTTTTCCATTTATATGTATATTCTCTTGTAGCTAAAGATCCTGTTCGAGCCTTAAATAATAAACTATTTTCCTTACTATTATCATATATTAACTCACACCTAATATTCTGTTTATTTCTATATATATATTTAAACTCTTTTTACTCTCCATACTATTTCTCCATCTCTCCAACTCCATATTCTTTATTAATAAATCTATTTTTTATGCCATTCCTTACTACTATAACACTCAACAATCCTTTTAACACAATCATCCCATCTTTTGTACAAATATACTGATATAAATTTTTTATCCAAATCTTTTACATACCACATTACCTTTCTTACCCATCTTGTTACCTGCCCTTTACTCATAGCCCAATTAAATACTATTTTACCTATTCTTTTATTATCCATAAACTGCAATCTACCAAACATTTTCATTTTACTTTTTGCATCTCTCATATGAAAACTTGACCATCCCATTTCTCCTTGAATTGCTTCCCTTGCTGTCCATACATCTGCATCCAATGCATGTCTTCCTACTTCCTTTGAACTTTTTCTAAGTAATTTAATACCTCTTTACTAACATATAATATGTCATTACCATATTTTAATATTTTAACCCTCCTACTGCAACTCATTTCCATATAATTCTAGTTACATCATATTTATTATATGAAAATACTGTTAATTTCTTTATCAATCTCTTTCTTTTCTTTGCTTCATTTATCAATTTTTTCTCCCATTCATCCAAATATTTTTTCTGATTACTTAAAATAATTCCCAAATAACTGTATCTATTCACCACACTTAACTTAATATCTCCTAATAAAATTTCTACATCTTCTCTTTCCCCAGTATTAACCATCATTATATTTGATTTTTCTTCACTAAATTTAATCCCCATCTCTTTACCCACCCTTGCCCATGTCCTCAACATAACTTCCATATTTTCTCTTCTTTCTGCACACAAAAATATATCCGCAAAAAACAGACCTGACAAAATATATACTCCCTTACTACCTATTAACAATATCTCTACCCCTGTTCCTAATCTTTCTATTGCTCTTTCCATTTCATTCAAATACAACACAAACAAAATAGGTGACATAGGGCATCCTTGCCTTAGTCCCACCCCATTTCTAACTTTCACTGATTCTATATTCCCTAATTGATATATATAATTATTTTCATATAATTTCTTAATTATATCTATTAAAACTTCATTCATTCCCAAATTTGCTAAACTTATCCATAATCTATTTCTATTTACTCTATCATATGCCTTCTCTTTATCTATGAAACTCATATATAACTGTTTACCTAAATTCCTACTCATATCCATAAGTTCTGTAACTACAAATGAACTATCTCCTATATGCCTATCTAATCTAAAACATCCTTGCAATTCCCCCACTACATTATTCCCTTCCATCCATTTTACAACTCTTCTAGCTACTATATAGGAGAAAACTTTATATAAAACTGATGTTACTGCTATTGGTCTATAATTATTCAACTTTCTATGATCCTTACCCTTTCCTTTAAATAATAATCTTCACTATAGGTTTAGTGGCTCCACCTAGCATGTAAAACACATTCTTGTTTTATATAATACATATGCTTTTGAACTTTTAACTAAGTTTAACCTGTTATCCTGTCAATCATAATACTATGTATATTTTGTGTTAAATAAATGTCTTAATAAAAAATAACTGTTTTATTCTATAATTAAAAATACCTGGCTCATTTATTGAATGCTTAATCAGTTAGTTGCCTATGGGCAATCTACTTTAAAATCATAAGGTTGTTAAAAAAAAATTATTCAAGATTTGTTTAGCTTATATTCAAATCCACTCACTAGGCATGGCTAACAGATATTACCATCGAGTCATGAAATTCTTTAACCCATTATTATTTAAATAAAAAAAGTATAAAAATCATGAAATGACATATGTTTCAGACTCCTTGGCTGTCAGAGGCCCTAGAAATAAAAAAAACACCCTTTGCATATATAATTCATTATAAAACCACACAAGTCTGGTTATCATTTAATGAAAGTAAGCTTCTATTTAAAATTTAGGAATGTATTTTTGCTGTAGTGGTGAACAATTATAGTCTGTAAATTGAGTTTGGTTTATCTCTTTATATCTATAAATCAAAGTAAAAATATTTTTATTATGAAAGCTCATTTTCAAGGGATTATATATTTTTAAAAACATTCAACAATTTTAAAGTTAGCCTGTTATCATCATATTTAAAAAGGTGTCAAGAGGTCTTGTTGAAATCTGAAACCATTTCTTTTTTAAGATTATAAAAATGTTTTAATCTTATCAAATTTCATAGATATGCCCAAACATAAATGAGATTACTGGATGGATATGGTATTAAATGTAATCCTCTGAATTATTGTATCATTATTCAAAGAATAACAAAACACTCTACCCATCAGTTTGAAATATTGTTAATATATGAAATATGTTATATACTCATTTTAATAGGATTATATTGTATTTAAGTTATTTTCAATGCATAAATGATGTAAAAAGTTAGAAAATGGCTATATCACCTTACACTAATAATAAATTAGTCATTGTATCTCTTAATATGCTCATAATTATGTCACAATTATAACATACTAATTATTCATGTATCTTTTTATCAGTTATGCTTCTGCCATATAAATCACTATATTGCTCATGAAGATTTATGTCAGATGTATTATTCAAATAAAATATTGATTTTTTCTCCTTTGTTTGTATTATATAATTTATATAAATATAAATTATTTGTGTTTAATTAAAGAATAGAAATTTTGTTGCATGAGCAAACACAGTCTCATTATCAACAGGATAAAGAATGATCCTAATAACCATACTCAATATCCAACTCACTGAATTAAGATTGAAAGGTAAAAACAACAACAAAAAATGAGCATAGAAAAGAGACATAAAAGTCTGCACTTTTTGGAAACATGGCAAATTTTGAAGAAAATAGAAATAGGTAATTATCTATCTCTCTCTCTCTCTATCTATTTACCTACCTGCATACTTGCTTACTTATCTACTTACCTACCTATCTATCTACCTACCTACCTACCCCCCCACCCACCCACTCACCCACCCATCTGTCTGTCTGTCTTGCCTGCCTGCCTGCCTGTCTGTCCCCCCCCCCTCCCCCCCCCCCCCCCCCCCCCCCCCCCCCCCCCCCCCCCCCCCTCCCTCTACCCATCCATCTTCTTCTACCGACCTACCTACCTACCTACTCTACCTGACCTACCTATCCACCTACCTACCATCCATCTACCTATCCATCCATCTATCCATCTATCCATCTATCTACCTACCTACCTACCGACCTACCTACCTACCTACCTACCTACCTACCTACCTACCTACCTACCTATCTATCTATCTATCTATCTATCTATCTAGTGGAACCTATTGTTATTGATACTTTTCTGTTATTTCACAATTTCGCTATTGACAATAAATAAACTCCTTTGGAAATTTGAGTTCAGTATTCATTTTATTATTATTTATTATCATTATATTTTTTAATTTTATTGTTAAGCCACTTGTAATGAGAATGACCATTCTAATTCAAAAAAAAAGTACAGAGAGACAGAGATAAACAATTACTTTTGAAATATTTTGTAATGCCTATACAAACCAATCTGTGAAACAGAAATATGTCCACATATACTACATATTGGCCTATTTTTTCTGTTTATTTAATATTTTACGATATTGCCTTTTAATTTTTTAAACAAAAAACCTTTCTGAAATACATTAACACCACATGTAATTGTAGCTCTCAAATGAATTTTTTTTCCAGCCATATCTACTCCGTGAAAACCATTGATATTGCACTTCTTTTGAATGTCTTTTAGACCAGGGATCACAAACATTCTAACACAAAGACCCAATTTGTTTACCCCACCCCTCCCATTAAAGAGCCACAAGGAAAGAAATGAAAAATATATTCATGGAAAATACAAATTTCTGAATAACTGTGGATATATATGAACATTTATTTTATTTGAAAACCAGGCTCTCTTCACAAACCTGGAGCTTAATTGTGAGTGTAGGGGATTTGAACTTATATTTTCAAGCACCCTTCAACTATTCACACTATCTCATACAACTGATACACATGACCACACACATGTAGAAAGGATAAATAATAACCAATACATGTATTTCATGCATCAGCATGGGATTTAGGTTTTCATCATCAGATTTTCAATGATATAGATGGCTGAAAAGGTGGATGTTGAAGTAGTTTGAAGCCTGTCCATTAAAGTATGAAGATTTGCTATCTTAATATAAACTGAGCACTGATTATATATATATATATGTGTGTGTGTGTGTGTGTGAGATGATAATCTGGACCAACTGATGAGTTCTGGTTTAGCATGAAATACGTATATTGGTTAGTATTTATCTTTTCTACATGTGTGTAGTCATGTGTATCAGTTGTATAAGATAGTGTGAATAGTTGAAAGGTACTTGAAAATCTGAGTTCAAATCCCCTACAATTAACATTTATTTTAGTAATATAACAGTAGAATTTGTATATATTCTCATGAAAAAAAGTTCTTTCAGAAATAAGTGAATAAAAACAAAAAATTACTTTTGATAATTTGATTTCTTCACAAAAAAACGTATACAATAGTTACTATTTTAAAATAAGGCTGAATTCAAGAA
Source organism: Epiperipatus broadwayi (assembly GCA_028023455.1). Lineage (NCBI taxonomy): Eukaryota > Metazoa > Onychophora > Udeonychophora > Euonychophora > Peripatidae > Epiperipatus > Epiperipatus broadwayi. The sequence continues at coordinate 2,362,745 of JAQFVV010000165.1, forward strand.
ACAATATTATAATGTGCGTTTTCCTCTCTGTAGTATCATCAAAATATTTATTTACAAATTATAAGAGGAAATGAAATATACTATCATAATAAAAGGAACCAAGAGATTGGGATTAAAGAGCCACATTTGACTTTAGAACTACAATTTACTGACCCCTGTTTTAGACAATCCAATGAAATTATTTGTGTGGGCATTTACACCATTAAAGTATATAAATATTTCCTTCTTTTTTTTTTTTTTTAGCTCAAGCTCTTGAGAAATAAAAAGCAATGCTTTGAGTAGGTTTAATAGGTTAGCAGTCTATAGTTGCGGTCTTTGCATGATGCAATACAAATAATAATGATAATATATGACTACATAATGATCAGTTCTTATGTAATTTTTCATTTAATAAACCGGTACTTACTCTATTTCTCAGACAGTAAGATTTCATTTACACAATAGTCTGTCAATATTTTTTTTGAAACATGATGACCTATAACTTTATTTATTAGTAATGATACAAATGTTTATTAACAGGCATTTACATTTTTTTGTGAGAAATTATCTTCCACCATCTAACCTTATAAAAAAAATTTATTTTGAAAAATGGCCACCTATAATTTTATTTATTGGAAATGAAACAAACACGCATTTACATTTTTGTGAGAAATGATCTTCCAACAAGAAAACTTTTAACAATGTATAAATTTATTACAAGTGGTAATCAAACCAAAAAATATATATATATATTTAACTGAGCAATTTTGTCCATTTACAAAATATAGTTTCTTAGCATAACTGCTGTGGATTGAATTTTCTTACGTCGAACCATATTTCATTACGAATGGCTACTCTTTTTCGTCAATCCTGAATGAAATATCGCTATTGTTTGGCCATAAAATTAGTAGCAAAACAATATTTTGACTAAAAACTTTCTTCTCATTGGAATATTATCTAATATTCATTTATAAAATTAATTCATTCCTTTTTAAAAAAATCGTAAATGGGTTTAATTTGAGGTTTTTATATACACATTTGTTTGTGCTAACAACTTTCATCACCACCGAACTAATACGTACACATAAACCTAATTGTTTTGTTATATGTTTGTTTTAGATTTCTAAAAAAAAAAAAAAGAATACTTTAATGCTTTAATTGTGCAAATATGTATATGCTCCTAATTTATTACACTGTTAAAAGGATAGGAAAATAAAATTAAATATTCAAAAAAGAAGAAAGAATAGAATGATAATTATAATAATATTTATAAACAGTATTTGAAAAGTACTTGAGAGATAGCATCTATATATTAAAAAATTCTTTGTTTAATAAGAAAGAAATGCAGAAATTCCAAAACAATTGAAGAACTTACCTCCTATAAAGATGATTTCAATGATATATTAATATAATAGTTTCATTAGTACAATTTTTTTTTAAAATGTTAAAAAGTAATTAGAAGTAATCTAATAGTTTATTTCTCATGAGATCATAAAGGTCACTTGACATTTGAGCATTGAAAGTAACAGGACCAAGATATAATCCATGGACTTACAGTTCTTCAGACAATTCCGCCATTATCGTACTGTATTACACATGATTTAAAAAAATAATTAAAAAATTGCAAGTGATAGTAATAAAGATTAGGTAGATTAAGGAAATAGAAATTGTATAAGTTATTAACACAGACCATTGATTACTCTGGTTGGTACTGAGTGGCGCTACTGTATGGAGAGTTTTGCCTGTGTTAATAACAGTTATGTGCTAGCATAAGAAATGATGATCATGTGATGTTGTACAAGTTAGATACAGCTTATTGCTACAGATGGAAACTGTATATCGACAAAGATAATCTGCTATGGAGAACATGCACCGTCATTTCTGGACACACTAGAGACTGCGCTTTACAGTTTTTACACGCTGTCATCCTGGTATTGTAAAAATGAAGGTGCTCAGAAGATCTTATAATTATAGTGGTATGCAAGAGAATACGATATAACAGAAAATAAATTAAAAGAAGACCCAGTATTTGCACTACGATCCAATTAAAATGCTTCGATGCTTCATATATTTATTAAAAATAAATTAGCAAAAACAAGGCCAGTCGACTTTTAAAAGCGGACTTACTAAGTTTGTAATTGTTCTTAAAAAAACACTGACAAATTATATTAAAAAGCTAAAAAAAAAAGAATTATTATATTTGCTCACAAAGTTGAAAAAACCAAATTTAAATAAATAGAAATCTTTGTTTTGATTGAAATATTACATATTTCTACTAGTTATTCGAGCTGAAAATAATTAGCCGACAAAAGCTTATAATAGTTCATTTACAAAGCTAGGCTCAAATTTAATATATTTGTTGTAAGTATCGCATAGCAAAATATTAACTTTTTCCTATTCAAACTAGATTTACTTTAGAGGTTTTAAATAATTGCTTAAAATGAATTGTTAAAAGGAATATCTATCTTCAAAATGACATTAAATAAAAAATAGAGTTTAAGAATTCTTTTATTTAATAGCAAGATTTAAAATATAAAACACTAAAAACAGATGGTTAACTGTATTATATTAAACAGTAAATTGCAGATTATTAATTCACGCACACACACAAATAAATAGGCACTCAGTGGGCTTTGCAAGAGCACATGCTTAATGTACGAAATATTTTCAAACAAATCTGAAGCAAAGATGACTTAATTTAAGTCGGAATGCCACGTTGACAAAAATTTTGTCTATAAGATTAATTTACAATTGAACAAGAAATAAAAAATAAACAATAAATCCTCATTATTCTATAATATGATTAATATCAATTATTCAAACCAATTGAAATCAAAGACTAATTTGGAGAATTAAAATTATAATTACTTGTATAATAGTCAATCATAAGTGAAATGTATAGTTTATAATGAAAAAAAAAAAAGTAATTCCTTGAATTTATTTGAAAAACTAAACAAAGAACGTCATAAAAATATCTACTTGTCTTGCATAGGTGGTCGAGAGGTCAGCGCGACTGCCTTGCGCTTGTAGGCAGTTGCCCAGGTTGTGGGTTCGCGTCCCGGCCGATGCTATGACACTTAAAAAAAAGTAAAATATATCTACTTTAGAAAATAGATAGTAAAATAAATATTCAAAAATAGATTGGTAAAAAAAAAAAAGACTTCATTTAGGGTTATAAAGTTATATTGCCCAAAATTTTGATCTACAGATTCGTGGGAATCAGAAAAAACAGATGAAAAAATCCATTGTAAACACAAGATAAAGATTCAAAAATTCATAAAAAATTTGAGCAACCAAAAATGACAAGGCAGATCCATACTTTACAGATACAGACCTTGAGTTTCAGAATCCACTAGTCTAAGGAAATTAATATTGGTGAAATTTAAAATCAAGTCATTTTTTGCTTGGAATTTCACAAAATGTTCCAGTATTGGAAGAAACGTAATTGGCTGAGAACCATAGATCGTTATGCCCTCTACTGTTATATGAGTGCACCAAACCACAGAAATCATTAATATCAATTATTCAATCCAAATAAAACTAGCAATGATTTGTCAAACAAAAGTCAGAGAGATAATAAAGAGAAGGAAATATTTAAAATTATTTCTTTTATATTTTAAAAAAGTAAAAATAATTGATTTGAAAATGGCTCATTTAGTCAGATATTGGGGTAGTAAATAAAACCGTTTTACACAAGTTAATTTAATAAAATTAATTAAATTAAAATATAAATCCATCAAAATTAAGTTGTACTATTTTAGAGAAAAACTGACTATTAAATTACAAGATATATAAATTAAAAGAAGATAAGATAATTAGGAACATCTATGTGTTGTAATATATGCCCATCAAATTTAATGGAAATCATCAATATAATTAATAACTTCTTTCTTATATGCTTTTTCAATATAAATATATTGTTTTCACAAATAATTTATTTTTTCCTTACAGTTCAACAGTCCGGAAGTTTTTATCAAAGTTACAAAATATTTTAATGCATATGGCTATATAGAAATGATATAAGTATATCTAAACATACATAATTCATATTTTGGGCAATTGTAATTTAAAAATGTATTATATAAGTTCAGATATAATTACATTGGCATAGCCCTTCTTTAGAATATCTTTGAGATAATCCTTATATCTTAAATGGGGTCTACCCCTCCCACAAAAACCATACTCAACTTTGCCATAAAATATTCATTTAGAAAGTCTTCCATTGTTTGTTCATTTTATATATTCAATCCAATGGAAAGTGTGATTATTTTGAATCATGCACTCAAAAGTATGATATTCAGCAAGTTGATGAACATATTGATTAATATTATGGTCTTGCCTTTGTGTTTTTGACATTTTTTGGAGCATTCTTGAATGAAACTTTTCTAATGCCTTTATACTTTACTGATAAAGTGTCCATGTTTCACTTCCATATAATAAATTGGGTAAAATAACATTCACTCATAAATGATGGAAATAGTCCAACATATAACATCTTAGAGTTTGGTGTCATTTCAGTTGAGACTACAATGAAAAATTATTTCCATACAGATACTTTACTTTCTTACTTCTACAGACTTAAAGGTAAAGTCTTGTCATAATAATGCACTTCCAATGAACATTGTTAATAGTTTTATTTGGTTGATTTTATCATCTGCAGCAACTACTTGGTAACTTAATTCTTTATGCACTTTGCCATCTGAAACCTATCAAAATTGGATTTCTTTCTTAATTATTGTGCTATTAAGCTTCAGCCTTAAATTACTCTCTTATTTGTTTTATAAAAATCTTAAGATATTAATAGAGGAAAATTATCAACAATCTAATAAAAACATAGAAAGTTGCTAATTGATAGATTCATTGGTCTGAGCAGTATAAACAAACTTGTAAACTTCCCTTTAATTGTTATTAACAAGAAGCAAGAAATTGTTTAATTTTGTAGCTATTTAAAGATTTATAATTATTTTAAAAAAATATTTGTATAATAATTATTAAAAAAAAAATTTCAATTTACACTTAGATTTTTTGAAATATTTTCATTTAAAAATATACTAAGTTAATTCATTTGAACACCATCGTACAGAAATATTGTGATATTTTAATAATTGTAAATGCAATTCTAAATTTAAAACAGAATTTTATAGCTTTATGACGATTTTGTATTAATTCACATTTAAAAAATGAAATTCATTTAACTGAGTTAATTTTTTTTTTCAGTAGTGTTACAAAAATAGCTATAGTAATAATAACAAGTCAGATGTCACATGACTTATATATAGCTTGCACTTACAAATATGTAAAATTAAGAGTGTGCTAATAGCTCTAAACAAGCTTTTTTTTATTTATGATAAATGCTACTACAAGAGAAGGCATTCAAATCATTTTTATCTTGGATTGTCCCCATCTCCAGACCGGTTTCGACCTATGGGTCTCTTCAGTGAGGAGTTGGGACATTAGATTTAAAAAAAAAAAAACTCAAGCAAAGCTTTTATCTAAAAGTTAATTGTTAGAAGAAGATCTGAAACTTTTAGACATCTACATGTCTTTAAAGTCAGCTCTCCAACTGAAAAAATCATATGGGCCTGAACTTAATTCAGATACTCCATATATTAGTAGGCTTAGCCCTTCAATTTAGCTAAAGCCACAACAGCAAAATAATAATAAATGCTTTGCTTGAGTTGGTTTTTTAAATCTAATGTCCCAACTCCTCACTGAAGAGACCCATAGGTCGAAACTGGTCTGGGGATGGGGACAATCCAAGATAAAAATGATTTGAATGCCTTCTCTTGTAGTAGCATTTATCATAAATAAAAAAAAAAGCTTGTTTAGAGCTATTAGCACACTCTTAATTTTACATATTTGTAAGTGCAAGCTATATATAAGTCATGTGACATTTGACTTGTTATTATTACTATTATTATTTTGCTGTTGTGGCTTTAGCTAAATTAAAGGGCTAAGCCTACTAATATATGGAGTATCTGAATTAAGTTCAGGCCCATATGATTTTTTCAGTTGGAGAGCTGACTTTAAAGACATGTAGATGTCTAAAAGTTTCAGATCTTCTTCTAACAATTAACTTTTAGATAAATGCTTTGCTTGAGTTGGTTTTTTAAATCTAATGTCCCAACTCCTCACTGAAGAGACCCATAGGTTGAAACCGGTCTGGGGATGGGGACAATCCAAAATAAAAATGATTTGAATGCCTTCTCTTGTAGTAGCATTTATCATAAATAAAAAAAAAAAAAGCTTGTTTAGAGCTATTAGCACACTCTTAATTTTACATAAAAAATAGCTAATAAAAAATAAGTAATTGTTTTCATTATATATTTTATTTTATTCCACTTATTTTTTCCCCACATATTTAAAAAGTTCAAATATGATTTTTTAAGGATGTTTTTCATTTGCAAACTTATATTTTTAATAAATCAGAACAGTTTATAGATTTATAATATTGAATAAAGATTTCAGTACTAAAATTAAAATGTTAAACTATTAACTTAAGTTGCCACTAGGGGAAGGATAGAAAAATATTAATATTAAAAAAGATAAAATAAAGTTCATATGTTGCCATTCAACTGTGTAACAATATATATATATATAACTCATAAGCTAATCTGCCAATCTGCACAGGGCATTTCTCAAAAGTAACTCTTACTTTTTATTATTTTCCAAATTCTTAATTATTTATATTTTTTGTGGACAGTATGTTATTTATCAGATTGTAGGTTTTAATATATATTTAAGGTTTGAAAACCTTATATTTATAATTTGAATGTATTGGTTTTATATCATGGTTTGACACAATGGAATTTTTAACAATAGATTTGGGTTATAAATTATTAATTTCATCAATTAAATGTTTTAAACTTATATTTTTAGCAATTACATTATGTAATTGATCTTTTCTGACCCCTGTCATGAAAGATGAAACTTTATCTATGTGGACTCATTATGTAATGCTATACAAATATTAATTATAAAAATTATTTTAATTTAAAGACCTGGACATTTCTTATAGAGTCAAAATACTTTAAATAAAAGCAAGGGAACCTACTAAACACTGTAAATTGATCTAAGGACATGTACCTTTCCATGTAATAAATAAACATTTATTTTATCTACATTTTGTTCAATTTTCTTAATCAAAACCCTGTTCCTTTTTATAAAATATTTAAGATTTAAATTTATATCAGTGATGTGACTTGATTCATAGGTATCACAATATACATCATTATTATTGGAAGTCAATTCAAATTCAAAGGTTAGTCAATTCTAACTTCAATATATATATATATATATATATATATATATATATATATATTGACTAATTAGATTTATTATATATATATATATATATAATAAAACAAGTTACAAATTGTGCAACCTGCCTTTAAGCTTGTGCTAAAATGTTCACTAGATAGAGCTTACCACTAGCTCCAAACAAGCTTTAATTATAAGTGCCAACAGAGAAAGAGTCCAAAATCTCTATCATATTATCCTCATCTCCAGATCAATTGGTTTTGAGCTTAATGGCTCACCTCAGTGAAGAGTTAGGATTTCAGAAACTAGATCTAAAACTCCAACTCAGAGTACTTATTTAATACATTACTATCAGTTTGAAAATTCAAAATTTTCAGAAACGTACATTTCTTCAAATCTAGCTTTACAAACCAGATAGCTATATGGGTCTGAACTCAGTTCAGTTTCACCATATATTAATAGCTAAAGCAATATTACATTGCAAAAGCCTTCAAGGGAACACTTATAATAATTAATAAAACAAATTACAAATTGGGCATCCTGCCTTTAAGCTTGTGCTAAAATGTTCACTAGATGAAGCTTACCACTAACTCCAAACAAACTTTAATTATAAGTGCTGAAAATACAGTTATTTTAGAAAATGAAGCCAGCCCTAACAACAATTTTCATCGCCCCAAGCTCTTTATTTCATTTTCAAACAGAAATGAATAATCTAGGATATTTTTCTGACATTTATTTACATATTATATTTTGGTAAAATATGCTGAAAATATAAATTATTTTAGAAAAATAGTAAGATTTTAGCAAAAAAGTTTTTACTTTTAGAAGAACGTAAATTGAAAAAGAAAATCAGTGATGTACTTAACATTTTCTGAAAGGTTAGAGAACATTTTTTTGAGGATCTCTGCTATAAAATATTTTTATAATTATAAATAGAAATTTATTTTTGAAAAAACTTTCATTCACTTTCATAATCTGACAAATTATTAATATACTTTTTACAAATGAAACTAAAATGAATATAATATTAAAAGATGAATATATTTTTATAGCTGAGTTTGTTAATTGACCAATCAAAAGTTGTACAACTTTAATTTACTTGGCCAATGAAAATTAAAAAAAAATGTTTCAATTTAAAGGTTAAACAATTAGAATGAATAACATTGTTTGAATGGATTTAAACCTTTTTTCTCAAAAAAAAACTATTATTTTTGTATTTAGAACTATTGTTTATGTTAACAATAGACCCTTTACACTTGTAAAGACCACAGTGGCATCTTTAATTATATATTAATTAGCAGATGTAACAACCACTTGTCAGTAGATGTTATATGTTTAGTCTTTTGAAAGATCATATTAATTGTACAATATTTATCCTTAGGCATTGGGGGAGGGAAGAGGAGTAGCAGAGGAAAATTTTAAAAATCAGACATTTTGATAATAATGTAAATGTCAGTTTAATTTGTGATTACAATTTCGAATTAATTATATTATTATATATATACAAAATATATAGAAATGACAAGTAGAAGGCATTTATCTTGCAATTGAGCTATCTAAAAGTCTGCTTTTTGTTTACATATGTGAGTGTGTGCATGTGCAGACATGTATGTAAAAATTTTTGAGAGGATTCCTAGACAATTATTAAAAAACTATTGATAATCTTATAAAGTCATCTATTATTTTAAATTACGAGAGTGAACAAGTTTCATTACTTCCAATGGCATAAAAAATAGAGGAAATCCTTTTTTTTGACAAAAATTGTAAATGTTTCCTAAAAATTTAATATGCAATTTATAAAAATGCTTCAAAAATGTTTCATCATATCACAACACCACATGACCACCATTTCCTGTGCTTACACAAGCTGTTGAAACAGAAGCAAAATTTTCCATACAGTAGTGTCATTCAGTGCAAGCCAGAGTAAGCTCCATCAATTACTGTGGCTTGCACTGGGTGGCACTATTGTATGGAGAGTTTTGCCTTTGGTTTACATTACAACATTAAAGAATCTTTTGTAAAAAACAAAAAAGTTGATCTTAATATAAAAAAATGAAATATTGCTGCTGAAGTTTAAACTAATTGGTAAGTAAAATTGATTTTTATTAATTGCAGTACATCTTAATTAAGATCAAACTATTATCAAATTAAACATTTTCTGCAATTATACTTAATTATTATAATTAGCAATGAATATCTTGGGATGCAAAAATAATTCTTAGCCTAACCAGTGGGAAAAAAGTATTAAAATTTGTTTTGATGTTAAGAATTGAATATTTGTATTGAACCAGATGCTTTATTTGCTTCACCCTTCAAAAATTCCATCACAAAATTAAATTTTTTTATCTTTTTATACAGTTTTAAAAGCAACTATTTAAAAGTTTTGTATATCATTTTTTATGTATTAAGAGTACATGAAATAACCCACAGTCATTTTTATTTTAAACTTCTGTGATTTTTATTTGCAAAATAGATTTTAGTTTAAAGTCAATTTTCTTTCAACACTTGTTTTTTTTTATCTATTTGTAAAAGCATTCTAATTTAAAAGTTTTAAAAAAAAAAGCATTCTAATATTGAAAAGTTTTAATTGCATTCTTGGTTCTTTTATTTTTGATTTTAATTTGTTTTTGAAAGCTGAGACTTATTTTTCCATTTATTTTTGTAATTAATTTTGAATAAGATAAGAGCCCTGGTAAGATTTTCAATTAAAATTAAGTCTGAGATAGAGATTTTCCCTGGGCCAAAATTGTTAATTAAAGAGGATGCCTGAGATAAGAATGCATATAAATAAGCCTGAGATATTGGACTAATTATTATTCAATATGAGTTGCTCCCAGTAATACCTATTGTAATTGTCATGCTACCTTAAATTTTGAAGATTGCTATTTGCTGATAGGAAATTCTGCTGATATCATACTATGAACTACTATTTGCCAAATAACATTACTCTCTGCAGAATACTAAAATTACCTGCCATGGGGAATCTTTTCTACAATGTGCAGTCCAAAATCAACCTAAAGATGGACCCTGGATCCCAAATTGTTCCTTTAAAGATCATACTGTAAATGTTTAACAAGAACTGATCCAGAGCCATCCTCCACATTCCCTACTAAAGAGATATAAATCCAAAGCCTTCATAATGGACTCGAGTCAGAAAGAACTTCGCATAAAGAAAATTTGACAGACTTTACATTAGGCCTTGAAGTAAAAGATTTTCATATTCTAACCAGGTTTGGATCTCTGTTAAAGTCTCAGCTTAATTTTTAAAGCAACCTGTCTATTACAAATTTTGAATATTCCTTTAATATTTTTTAATTTTTTTTTACATGTTTTTCTTATTGTTGTATATAATGGAGTCTTAGTTTTAAGACTCCATTTTTTTAATTTACTTATCCAAGAATGTATTGTGAGTTTCTATTTTATATACTTCTGTTCTTTTTATATTACTAACCCTTAATAAATGCATTGGCAGACACTAGTAACTTTCTTTTAACTCACCTGTCCCTTTTATTATATTGTAGTTAATTTAGATAAGCTTGGTTTACATTTCCTGCAGACTGAAAATCTTTTGGCTGGTGGTTTATTAAGTATATTGTTTTGTTTTTCCAATCAGAGATTTTGTTTTCTTCTTTTTAAGATTACGTAAATCGTAATCTTCTCTGGTTCTATTTTCATAATCTTGTATTGGATCAACCTTGATCATCTTGAACATGGTTAATCATGAACTATTCATCATATATATTACATTTTTGGTTCCAATGCTTTATTTTGGGCCAAGGCAAGCTCACCTGCAATATTTCATTGTACTTCGTACAAGATCCTTTTGATTTTTGCAAACGCTGAATGGGAATACTGGAATTAGTTTTTATAAACTGCTGGTAGGAAGATATTGAAAATCTCCTTTTTAAATTATAAATGAGAAAATGAACTTATCTGCTAGGGTGTTTAATTTTTTCAAAACTCTCATACACTCTCTGACAAATAATCTAGAAGAATATAGGTCAAACTCTTATATTTTGTTTGCCTGGGATTTATTTTATTTTTGAATTTAATAAACTTTAAAAATTATCTAAAATAATTTTGGGCTGATGTTTATCTTTGTGTTCTTTTCTCAATTGTCTAAACAATCATAACGATTTCTTTCTTTCCTGGGACTAACTTGTGGCATTCATCATTATTGACTTCCTTAAATTAAATTTTCTAGATCGTTAATCCTCAGTGATCAAAAAAAGATAGAAGTGACTGGTACAGTATAGAATTGACAATTATTTTATTAATATCTTATTGCATATAACTTTATAACCTACACTGTTTTGGTAATAAAAGAAAGGATTAAAAAAGTTTTAAATAATTATTTAGTTAATATTACATGATTTAATTAATATCACAAGTATAAATAATAATCCATACATCTTATTGCTGGTCACCCTTTCTATCATCAATCATTATAAGCAGTGTAAATTTTTCTGATGAATTAGATCATATCAGTAATAACAACAGCTAACTAAATTCTCATCTTGTACAATATGATAACACAAGAACATGTAATAATGATTGGTTATTTAGGCATGCACTAGATGGCATTAGTGTAGAAAGCTGCACTTAACTTAATTAGGTCATGACATAACATGAACAAAATAAGATAATTTCAATCAAATAATCCATGCCTCAAATGAGAGCTGACGTATATTCTGAGCATGACTTCATTTGATTATTTCTCTGTTAAAAAGTGAAGGCGTCAATATTCCTATTGGTATTATAACAGGTGTATTTAGAGTTTATTTCCGTATAATATTATTTTTATAAATATCATATATTCTTATATGGGAGGTATCCCAAAATAATTCTGATTTTTATTGTTTATGCATATAGTTTATCCCAATGAAAAGGTGAGTGAAGAATGGGTCTCTTTCCAAATTGTATGGAGTGCCATTTCTGTGTGAATAGGCTCGCTCTAAAAAAAAACTTTTCAAAGTTTTTTAATATCATCTTTTTTTCATTGTTAATAATTAATCTCTTGTCTTCATTTTTTTTTTGTTGTTTCTAAGAATGAAATACACACACATGTATATATATTGCCCTATTTTTGAAATACATTACAGTCTTTTTAAAAAAAAAAATAATTGAGTCAATCAATATGTTCGTTTCAAAACAATTGATTTTTTTTTTAAAAGATTGCATGAAATTCTTGCATTTGTGCTATTTTATTTTAAGCATACTTCTATTATTCCAGTTTAAAAAACAAGAGAAATAGAAAAAAAAGGAGAGTATTAATTATTCAATCTCATTGCTAATCATTATAGCAAATAACATAAGAAGCTTCCAGTGATAAATTGCTGTTGCCAGACACTCAGATTCAAACAATAAAAATTATATATTTGTTCTTACTTCTTTTATGCATTTAACTGGTTACTGCAATCCAGGTCTTTGATTACTTAAAAACAATTATATGATTTGAATATCACATCACAGAAGTATAGAATTATTGTTTGTAATTCTTTATCCTACCAAATACCTGTTATTAGATGTTATACATATAAATCATCAATAGTGTAATTGGTAGATCATTTTGAAGAAAGTTGAATGAAGTTATCAATTCCATCTCTTTAGAAAATGACAATCCTACAAAAATTATAATTATTTTGGAGAACTCCTAGTAACATTAATGAAGGATTTATTGCTAATTCAAACATCTTGTACTTTTAAGATTTATCAGTTAACCAAAAATATTAATTGATAGTTTATTACTCATGAGTCTATAGGAAATTTAAAGGCCAGAATTAACAGAGCCAGAGTACTATGTGTGAATCTTGAGGTCTACAGTTTTCACTTGACCACATTTAACCACAATATGGCAAACTTATTAAGTAATTCACTAAAGTTCTATGAAACTATCTTTGTAATAGTTTCATTGCTCTAACTCACCCCAATATTTATCTATAATGCTTCTCAATTTTCAGTAATCCTACTTACTTCATAGAATTTTAGGGCATCACAAGACCTGATTGCTTATAAATATTATAATCTTAGCTATTCTTAGAAATGCATATTTAATGATATTTATTGGGTTACTAAGAATATTTGGATTAATTATTATTTGAAACTGTGGGTTACGTTGATCAAGATTTTATAAAAAATGGCAACTAATATAAAGTTTCACCTTTTTAAGGCATCAGCGAATGATTTCCTATTTTATATAAAAATATGGCAGTTAGATAAAAGTACTTCATTTTTCATCTGATTGGTAGATTAGCATTGGTATGAGAGGGAATGTTATTTGTAAAATTATTAAAATTAGTTTATCTTTCTTATTGCATTGCCAAATCCATATAATATTAATATCATCTATATTCTTTATTACTTTATACAGTGCTTTTTTTTTTTACAATTCACTACCGACAGTTTCGATTGCTTCAGAATATAGATATTAATATTATAAAATTAGTTTAGAAAATCTGACTTGTATATTGCTATTATTATGTGAGTATTCAGAATTTATTCCTCTATAAATATTATTTTTAAATATATTATATAGATTTTTTTATATAAAAATCAAAATATTGTAACTTTAAAATATATCTTAAAAACATGTATCATTTTATGTAGTTTACTTATCATTTTAAAACTATTGACATTTATACGCCAACAAAAATTAACGTGATATTCATCTTGATTTAAAAGTTAGCAAATAGTCAAGCGTTGTTAGCCGAGAGGTCATCGCAGCTGCCTTGCAAGCAAGTAGTTGGTTGCAGACGGTTGTGAGTTCGCGTCCCGGCCGATGCTATGACATATGAAAAAAAAAAGTTAGCAAATAAGAGTTAATTTTTCTAAAGTTCAAACAAATTTTATGTAAATGTGAGGTATGGGGGGGGGGGCAACTACATTTAAATATTAAAACATTTCAGTTTATTGCAACGAATTGTGGGAGAATTCGTTTATTTTGAAATATTAAAATGCCAAAACTAAAATGAATTATTAAACGTTTAATGTGATCTATAACTGGATACAATTAACAGTAGGGTCATAAATATTTACTCTAGAAAAACTAGTTTTATGTAATAATGACGTTAATGGCATATTAATAAATAATTATTATATAAATAAAAAATAAGAATTAATTTCTGGGCACAAACTTAGTAATAATCTTAGTCTAAGAATTAATTAAACATATTATTCATTATAATACCCAGCAAATAAATCAACAAACTTTAATTTCGTCTTAGACAGTAAGCTTGCTTAAAATTATTAATTCATAAATATACAATATATTTATTTTACATATTTAACGTTAATTAGTTTTAAATAATATTTAGTTATACTAAAAAATAAAACCAATTAATTTTTCATGATATTTGCATTAAGAATTAGCATATTTGCATATCATTAAACTTAGTAGCAACTATGATTATGAAGGCAAGATCCTTTGAAAGCGCTCAGCTCGTTTGTTTTTAGTTATCTATTTTATAACGCTTTATAGCTTTTGGGAACAGTTGCACCGCACTCGCACACGTGTTAGAATGATATTTGCATGTAATAATTATTTGTTACAATATTATTTTTAACTGTTATTGGTTCACTGCAAAATGAATATTTCTCCTTGCTTAACCAATTTTTTTTCAAATCCATAATCTTTCTTCCCCATATGACACCAACTTTCTTATTTCATCCATACATCTCAGATGTGATCTCTTTCTAGATATTTTATAATATCTTGTGATTCCATTTAATACTCCAACTGTCGATTTATTATCATCTCTTCCAGCTATATATCCAGTCCCATTCTATTTCAATTTCTTAATTATTTTAATAATGTGAATAATAACTGTTAGATTTCTCATGAAAGTATTTCACATTCAATTTCTTTTTGAAATTTCTAACAAACATGTTTTCATACTTTATTGAGTGGTCTCAAGTCTGAATTATTGCTATTCTGTTAAATGACCAAGTCTTAGATTCATAAGTAAGAACCAATAAACACATTTATTATGAGCCTTTTTCCAAAGCAAAATCATACTTTCTTTTAATATTAAGTTATTTCTACCAAAAGCACTCCATCTATGTGTGCCATGATTTATTTTCGTCATTATATTTCCAAATGTATTAATAATCTGACTTGAATAAATGTTAATTTCTACTTTAATAGAAAAACAAATGAATAAATGGTTACATCTCCCCCTCCCCATAATATGTCTACTTTATTTCCATGTCCTTATGATATTAATCATAGTATTATAAAACATAAATTGGACTTTACACCAACCTAATAGCTTTTCTATCTATACAAACATATGTATAATTAATCAATTATATTATCTTTCAATAAATGCAATTTATCCACTCTACTTTGAACATTTTTTTTACAAAAACCTTTTATTGTACATATATGCATATACAATCTTATGTTTTGACTATCCTGCAGTCTTCTTCAGAGCCACATTTGATTTAAAGTAAATGTGGCTCTGAAGAAGACTGTAGGACAATTGAAAAGTAAGATTGTATATGCATAATGTGACTCTGAAGAAGACTGCAGGACAGTTGAAATATAAGATTGTATATGCATATATGTACAATAAAAGATTTTTGCTAAAAAGTATCCAAAGTAAAGTGGACAAATTGTATTTATATAAGATATTACAGCAAAATAAAGGAAGTAATGAATTTGGTATATTTTGTATCCATGATTACTTTTCAGAAAAAAATACTCTTCATTTCAATAATTTAAGACCTATTTCAGTGTTATTTGATTTTATAAAACTAATATAATCTCTGATAAAAAATAAAAATTTAATGCATAATTTTTCTAACACCCTTTAATTCCAGTCTGAGAAGAAAAGTTCTTTTATTTATACAGCTATAACCTTATTTAAAATACTACTGAGCCAGAACATCAGTCCAGAATTCAGTTAGACCCTATAGCTGGATTTGGCTTAGTGCTTTTCTCTTAATTTCTAGAATTGCTTCAATAATACAATTTCTCTTTTTCTTCTCTTTGTACAATTGCTAATTTGATTTTTAACATAATTTTAATTGATAAAATATTTTGTGGGTTCTTTCTTTATAATTCCATTAAACTAGTTTTTTTCCAGTGAGTTTTTTTAACCTGGACCACATGACTTTGAATAGTCTATATAATCTTATTTATGGAGTATTATAATTTTATCTTTCTTATTGCATTGCCAAATCCATATAATGTTAATATCATCTATGTTCTTTATTACTTTTTACAAGACTTTTGAGAGTTTTGATTGCTCCAGCAATCTTCTTCAGAACTATAACAAACATAATATAAATACATGAATACAAATAGTGGGTTGTAAAAAAGCATTGTAAAAAGTAATAAAGAACATAGGTGATATTAAATTCTTATCTTAGTGGTGAATGATAATTTCAATAAAAACATTTTTCTAAAAGCTGAATGACAATAATAAATGTATTATATTAGAATGACTAAATTATTCAGGTTGTGTTAACAGATGCATAAGTTGTTATATATATTTCTGAAATACTGCCACACTACCAGTGGAAAAATTTTGTACTACATAACCTGATAGATTTGTTTTTAAAATTGCTTCCAGGAGAATAAAATATCACACAAGTTAAATCAATAAATAAGAAACTACTGACTTCTCAAGATGGTAGATAATAGCCTAACTTGTTAGTATTGAAAGAACTAAATTTAAAAATGTTTAACCAATCATGCCTGCCCTAGTCAATAATATAACAGTCAATAATATAACAGTGTAAATGTTAACCAAACATAGCATTTTGGAAAGACCATATACATAAAATTCCATGATCAAATAATAAATGTTTGATTTTTTTTTGTTTGACATTAAAAAGTTCAGAAAACTTTAATCTTGCAGACAAAGACCACAAGCCATTATTCTGTATTTGCAAGTATATTTTGATCATATTTTATAATCATTTTCAAGCTCCATTTACAATTATTTTACAAATACATATAGCTTTTTGAATTACACAAATATGTATATAATTATAGGTGCAATAATAGTGGTAATTTTATTTATTCAAGAGATAAGTAAATAATAAAGTAATATAAACTTATTACAAAACAAATCTTGAGTGAGGTATTTAAATTTAACAATTACAGTAGAAAACAGTATAAATGTAATAAAATAAATTAAAAACACATAAATATTATACAACAATTAATACAAACATTATAAAGAAGTAACATTAACATTTAAAAAAAAAAACCCAAATAACTGGTGTAAGCTAAATTCAATTAATATTGTTGCATAATTTAGTGTATAATTTGGAATCATTATAATTAAGTTGCTTCCAATGTAAAGACTTGAGAAATTTGGTATAGTTAATTGAAATTTATTGGATAATTATGCATATATATATATATTGTAGAAGATCTCATTTAGATCCTAGATTTTCTATTATATATATATATAATAGAAAATCTAGGATCTAAATGAGATCTTCTACAATAAATATTAAGAAACACTTTATGTCAATGTAAATAAACATACAGTATATTAATAGTACCATAAATATTTCTAATAAATGTAGCACAAAAAATTCATCAAAAATAATATGTATATTTAAAGAAGGAACAAATCTTTGGTCATGCGCTATTACAATTTTTACATGCACTTCCCTTGAGCATCAGTTTGAAAATCATAAGTGTATCCTATGTTTAGAGCTTATCTATATATAAGTTAACCATTGCTCATCATGCTGAAATCAGGGCTTCAATATATCATGTGCCTGAGTTATAAATTATTAATTTAAATTGTACAAACCTATTTATTCTGTAGCAAATGATAGGCTGAAACTCTGAATTCAGTATTGTGAATAAAGGCTGGCTTATATAAAGATAACTTCTAAACATACGCATACATCTATGATTTTCAAACCATAAACAAGTGCATGTAAATTCATAAAAGCACATGATTGTAGGTTTGTTCCTTCTTTATAATATTACATATGGAGTCTGTGTTATATAAATAAAATCTATTTAATATGTATATTTGTAAAACAGATAGAGTAAACAATGAGGAAAGAGAATTTTCAAACAGAAATATTATAAGATAATAAGCTTTGATAATAAAAATATAAATAGTAATTAATTAATATAAAATATTAATTAATGTTTTGTGTTTCTATAGGAAACTGCAGAATAGGACAAAGCAAATGCAAAACCTTAAATCTTTAATTCTAAATATAGCACAAATATAACATTTTCATAAACAAAATATTACCCAGATAGAATCTTGTGGTGCCTTGATTAATATTCTAAAACAATTAGTAACACTATACATGTTATTATCTGTTTTCAGCATGAACCCCATATAAATACATAAGTTTAAGTAAATTTTATGAGACATAAAGTGAAACATCTTAAATAAATCTAAATCTATAGAAATAGCTTTGCAATCATTATTTAGCAGTGGTGCTAAATTGTGTACATAATTATGGAAAACAACAACTTCTACCAGAAACAGAACTCTACTGGTGATCTGATAATATATTAGTTTTTAAGCAAATAAGAGGCCATTTTCTCTTTAATCACCATTTAAATAAGTTAGAAATCGTAAAGTAAAAGAAATCAGTTTATAATTATCAAGAACTAAAGAATAACTCTTTTTAGAGATCAGTGTAATAATATAGAAATCTTAATATCGAACTTAAAACGAAATATTAAATAAACCAATAAGAAAAAATATAAAACATTTCTTCAGAATCTTTGGCGTGAAACTATTTAATACACCTGAATAAATAGTATTTAAACAATTAATCATCTCATGTAACTAAGAATCAATAATGACCATACATAAAAAAAACTAAAATGAAACGATATTTTTTTTTTTGCTTGTACATTATCTATTTACACATTTAAAAAATATCAAACAAACCAGAAAAACGTTTTTCGTTATTTTAAACATCCAACGATAAATTAAGTCTGGTTAAACAAAGATTTCTTTATTAGAGCTTTTTCCCCCATTTCAAATAACTACTTTTAGAATTAAAATATTTTTGATAATATTGATAAATTCCCGATTCCATATTTAATTTCAATATATATATTTTTAAAAATTCAGTAAATCTCTGCACAGTAATTTTAAATAATATTTACTACTGATTTATTAAATTATCAGCTATCTAAGCAGAACGTCTTTTATTATTATTTCTCAATTTAAAACAAACCATTGAAATTGTAATTAAAGATATACAAATGTACTTAAATTTTAATAAAAGGTAGAATCAATATCATTCAAGACAAAAATAATTCCCCAATTTGGAATAACCTATAAACATCACATGATGACAATTTCTTATGCTTGCTCATAACTGTTATTGATTACTCTGGCTTGCACTGAGTGGCAATACTTATGGAGAGTTTTGACAGTTTGGAATAGATAATGTTTTTAGTTTATTATGATAAGACATATTAATATAGAAATGGGTATCAATTGTTATCAGTAATTAAATGATTTTAAAGCTAATGTCAAATATAAATGATTCTCACATCAAGTAATAATAAATCTGATAAAAATATGATCCAATAATGATTAACAAGAATGAGTTTATATATGTAAATGAAAAAAATAATTTGATTAAAGACCTAACTAGAAAGTGAATTGTCAACCAAATATATACTGAAATCACCCAGAAAGACTATCGAAGAACATAAATCAGCAAAACATCACCTGATCACCATTTCATATGCTTTCATTTATTAAATAAGAGTACCAAACTATCCATACAGTAGTGCCACCAAGTACAAACTTTCATAATCAATAGATGCGGGAAGGTTTGTGTCTAAAATTCCTATCTAATGCCTACTCATCCAATATCCTCAGACTTGCTTCTAGCTTGTGAATCAATGAGGAGCATGGGTAAGCAAATGAAATGATGATCATGTGAGGTTTTGATGATTTTATATCTATCCTACCCATAGGATAATGGTGATTGTGGTTTTTAAAAAAACCAAATGCACCAAAATGTATAGATGCTAATCTGAGTTCAGACCCATATGACTATACAAAACCTTGGATTGGAAATATTTATTTTCATCTTGGGCTTCTAACTTTATAGTTAATCAAATAGGTAAAAGGTGGCTGTTGGAGGATTGCATTAGATCTTATCTAGCTGCAATGCTTTCAAATTCAAGCATCTTCACTGATGAAAGGCAGAACCTAGAAGTTAGTCTGGAGAGTTTGGGTGAATAGACAATAGGGATTTCATGCACAAACCTTCCTGAATCAATTGATTATGAAAGCTTGCACTTGGTGGTACTTTTGGATAACTATATAATAAATTCAGTAATAAAATCTAAAAAGTCATTTGTATCCAATTTGTTTAAAGCAATAACAAAAAAAAATTGAAGAAAACCCAATCAAAATACAGTAATAGAATATAAAAATTAAAATTAACATCTATGTGTACAAAACTCATTACAGTTCTGGAATTCAAAAAAAGACAATGGAGAAAAATTGCTTGAATATCCACCCGGAATATATGAATAATATTATTCCATATAAATCTAAAATTCAGTTAACATTATCAACATAAGAATGTTATTTTAATACTTTATTGAAATTAGGTCCTTTGTATATACAAATCAAATATTAAAAGTCTTTACAATTTCATTTTGAGAAAAAAACAAAATTAGGCCTTATTTTACAAAATAGAGAAAGTTATTAACTCTTTCTCATCTTTTATTAAAATACATGGGTAATTTAAATCATTTATAATATAAAACAAACCATTTTATATTGAAACTAAAACCTTTATATTCACATGTTTTTGTATGACCAAACCTAAAAAATGCCTAGTCTATAAAATAATATGTTATATAAATACATTACTTTCCTTTAATAAAATATTAAATAATGATATAACAGATTGTTTCTTTAGAAATAATTTAGCTAAATTATGTGAATTAAAAGTTAATAACAATAAAACTCAGAATATTTGATCAATAATTTGTATTAAAAATATTTTCAATAGTCCTAATAGAAAATGCTTCAATATAAAATCTTTCTGTCATTGTTACCATAACTGGTGAAAAAAACATCATTTTCATAGCAAGGAGTTCCATGTAATTCAACTTCATAATCGCAATTAAAATGTTCCATAAAATAAATTTTATCTTTCAATCGAAAGATTTTATATTCATATGAATTACAAAGATTTTATATGAAAATTAATCCTTGATTATATTTGTATGACATTGTTACATATAGGATCAATATCCACTTCAAACTTAAAGATTGCAATCAGCATAATAGTATGCATAACATGTAATAATTTTAGTTCTTTCAAAACTACTACCAAAATTTGATTTAAGAATTATTATTATTCACTATAATAGAGTTTAACATATTATTGAATCAATTATCTCTACAAACATTGTAACTCTGGGATTTCTGCTTTCTTAAACACATCTAACTGTAGGTGGTCTTTTCAAATGCTAACATGTATAATTTAAATGTTTACTTTATCCCATGCATTTCTGATAATTTATTATATACCATACCTAAGGCTATTTTATAAGAAAATACTGTATTTAAGACAATAAATGCCACATGATCACCATTTCTTATGCTTCCTTTTAACTGTTATTAAAACAGACAAAACTCTCTATATGTATTGCCACTCAGTCCAAACCAAAGTAATCAATGGATGCCAGAAGACTTGTGCATAAAATCTCCATCTAGTGCCTACTCATCCAACACCCCCAGACTAGTTTCTGGATTGTGGCCTTTATTAGGGAAGAGTCTTGGACTAAGAGCACTGCACCTAGATCTTAGGATCTAATGCAACCCCCCAGCAACCATCTTTTTATCTCTACTTAACTACAAAACCATGAGTCTTAAATTGAAAACACTATAATACTTTCAAACCAAACTTAGTAACTTATACAGTGATATAGGTCTGAACTCAGTTCAGTACCCATACATTTTTGTATCTTTGGTTCTTTAATAACCGTAGCCACCACTATCCTATTAGGCAGGATTGCTTTTAAGCCAATAAACATCACATGGACATCATTTTTTATGCTTAATCATAACTGTTATTAAAACAGGCAAAACTCTTTATACATATTGCCACTCAGTCTTTTAGCGTCCATTGATTACTCTGGATTGCTCTGAGTCACAATATATATACAGAGTTTTGCTTGTTTTAATAACAGTTAAGAGCAAGCATAAAAAATGGTGATCACATGATGTTTAGTGTTTTAAAACTAATCCTACCTAATGGGATAGTGGTGGCTATGGTTATTAAAGAACCAACGACACACACACACACATATATATATAGGTACTGTACTGTGTTCAGACATATATGACTATATAAGCTGATGAGCTTGGATTGAAAATATTACAGTGTTTTCAATCTAAATCTCTTAATTTTATAGTTAAGTAGAGATTAAAGGTGGCTGCTAGAGGGTTGCATTAGATCATAAGATCTAGGTGCAATGCTCTCAGATCCAAATCTCCTCACTGATGAAGACCACAATCCAGAAACTAGTCTGGGGATATTGGATGAGTAAGCACTAAATAGGGATCTTATGCATAAGCCTTCTGGCATCCATTAATTCCTCCGGCTTGTACTGAGTGACAATACATATAGAGAGGTTTGCCTCTTTTAATAAATACTGTATTCTAACAGTTGATATACACAATTTAAAAATATATTAAAATAAATAAATAAATAGTAATATTTATACATCCACATATCTTTATGATTTATATTTATAAAAACAATTTTCCTGATTAATTAAATCAGTAACTATAATAATACATAAAAACAATCAATATTATATATAAATTATACTTCCAAAAATCAGAATGTAGAATATTTGTTATTACAATTAATTTACTTTTATTAAATTACTTTCAGTGTGTAAAAATAAAATGAATATAAATTATACATTGTTTCATGAAAGTATAAATATATAAGATAGACCTTTTTTATATTATTATTGTTATTGATTTAATTAGATGGAAACATCAATTTTGAAAATATAAATAATAAAAACTATGTGGATTTATAAATAATAATAATAATAATAATTAATATTATCGTTACTTCATTATTATTATTATTATTATTATTATTATTATTAGTAGTAGTAGTAGTAGTAGTAGTAGTAGTAGTAGTAGTATATATATTTATATTTTTATAAATCTTCGCATAATTTGAAAATTTTTTCAATCTATGTATTCTAATAACTATAAACTTTCCTCTATTTCTTCTTCTACAACTTTATTAATTTATTTGACTTAAAATTTGTTATATAATATGTTGCTTAAAAATTCAGCATTTTCATATATTCATTGCCAAGTATCTTCATAAGTAAAAAATATATGAAATAAAAATTTTACATGTTTTTTATGCATAATATTATATACACATATTACCATTATCTATACACCTGGATCTCATTTTACACGATAGATAGGTTCCTCAGAAAACATGCGCAAATGAAATTGTGCAAAAATAGACGTAAACTTACATTGAAAAAGGGGGAATGCGGTCTGTGATTTTTCAAAATTCGCGTAAAAGCAAAGCACCAACGTAAAATTACTTTAAAATTCACGCAAAAAAAATAAGGAAATAAAATATGACTAATAAAAAATTTTAAATTTGAAAAAAATTGATACAAGACAAACTTTTTTTAACTATAATATTTAATTTTATTCAAAACAATATATTTTTATGCATAATTTACAGTAATTTACATTTTTTATACACGTTTTAATTATTATCGCTATTTGCCAATAAACAGGTTCGTTTGCAAACTGGTAAAAAATCAGATTCTTCACAAGAGAAAATACAATTAGCGCCAACATTACTCTCATGTTGTGTTAATGGTTTTCTGGTGACAATAGTAATTAATCTAACAACTAAAAATTAAATTCTTATTTTTGTCTTTAATTTTCAATTTTAATTGTGCCCACTGCTATTACTCAGCTTTTAAAAATAAACTTGCGGACACTAAACGATTAATAATTGATTAAGTTATTTTTTAAAAAGCAAAAACAGAATGTGATTTAAAATGCAAAATTAACACGCACAATGTTTGAACAAATTTACATTATAATCTTGTAAAATTTAATGTGTGTATACATAAAATGTGGAAATCACAATTTTAATTTCATTATTGCATAAAATCTTACTATTATAAAGCACTGAAAATATTGAAATTACTAAGATGAAAGTCGAATTCCAATAATGTGCTATTACTTTCAATATAACATAAGTGCTCGAAATTTATTATTTAAAGTAATAGCGCATTATCGGCATTCAACTTCCGGTGAAACACGAATCACATAACTTCAAAATCATGTTAAATAAGTCTGCATAAAAAGAGGCCCAGGTGTATATGAAATATTTAATATTTTTTACAAATTAATGTAAGTTTATGGTCATAATCTTACTTAGAGCTAGCATTTAAAAAAATACTTGATGTTTAGTCATAGCTTGTTGGACACTTTCTATATTTAAAACACAAATTACCCAAAACAGTGCCTAATATATATATATATATATATATATAATTGCAAAGAAATCAAGTGATATAGCACATGACTTAATTTAATAAGCTTGTATTTCAAATGTTATATAATTAGTATGCCAATAGCTCTTAATAAATTTTTCAGAACATCCTTATCCTCAGATCAGTTTCTAGTTTTGCCTTTCATCAGTGAGTGCTAGAATATTAAAGCATTAGATTTAAAATACTAGATCAAACCCAGCACTTCATCTAAAGTTTAACTATTAAACAGAAAATTTGAAATTTTCAGTGTCTTCAAATCCAGCTGTCTAACTCAGATAGCCATATGGGACTAAACTAAGTTCAGATACAACAAATATTAATAGCTTTAGCAGCATAAAATCACCAATGCCATAAGAGCAATAACAATAATTACAAGTAAATCAAGTCATATTGCACATAATTTAATTGAATAAGCTTTTATTTCAAATAGCATACCATTAACTCTTAACAAGCTTTCAGAACATCCCTATCCTCAGACCAGCTTCTAATTTTTCTACTTAGTAGTTAAACACTAGATAACACACTGGGCTTGACCTAGTATTATAGTTCTAATGCTTGAATATCCTAGTGCCTCACTGATGAAAGCCAGAGCTAGAAACCGTCTGAGGATAGAGATGTTCTGAAAAGCTTGTTAAGAGCTATTGGCATACTCATTATATAATATAGATATATTAAATGCATTTAATATTCAAAAATGATTATGTTTAACATTACATATAGCTATTCCTCTTATAAATTATTCTTTTATATATGGTACTTATGTATTATCCATAATCTGAAGTTTTCCAGGATTTTTTTTAATCATCCATTTTCAGAGTTTAAATATGTATGAGGAAAATAACCTATTATGTATTAAAAAAATAATTAAATATTAAATAAAATTAAAAAAATACAAATTCCAATTTGGTTTAAAGACAAGAAAAAACTCTAATACATTTAGGAACAAAATGGGTATTATATGCATAAGAGATGAAACTTTTTTACCAACTAACATTTTTTCAGACACATGGTCATTAATGTGACTTTGCTCAAATTTATGCCATGACTCACTATTATAAAATGATAACTAGATAATTAAAAGCAAAAAAGATATTAATGCAACAATGTACATAGAAAAAGATTGTATTTTTTTTTTCTATTATACCTAGATTTGTAATTTTTTTTATCTCTAGTATGGGATAAAAAATATAGAGTAACCACATATCTTCTTTGGTTTAAAACCTATAGTCTTCTTTTACTTAAAACACTTCAAACAATTAAAAGTCTCATTTTCCTCTTTTCTTTACAAAAACTTTATTTCTTTGTATATATATCCACTTGTTTCAACGTTTCAACTATTTATAATTTATAGTCATTTTCAAGGATCTAGAAAAGAACATATTACATTATAACAATCTCCACATAATAAAACCAAAAAGACTAAAAAAAATATAAATATATATATACCCCATAAAAATTAAAATAAATAAAATACCTTAAAAATAAATTAAATTAAAACATAAAATATACACCACACTTATTTGCCTGCCTTCTCCTCAAAAAACTTTCCCTTTTTACATTTTCTTTTACCCAAAATCCAATTATTACAATAAAACGGTTATTCCCTTCTTCTTTTCCATACCTTTCAAAATTACATTTATTTCCAAAAATAAAATCTTTATGCAGTACTTATCCAATTTATTCTATTCAAAACAGGTTTATATCTTTTTATATATAAATTCACCATTTTTTCTTTATATAATCTAACCCCCTCCAACATTTTAATCTTAAAATCTATATGTCCAACTTCCTTTTGAAATTAAACTAAAATAATGATAATAAGTTTCATTTCCAAATAGTAAAAAAGAATTATATACAAATATTAATTATGTAAATAGTTGATATATATAATATAAATTTGGTTGATAGAATAAATACAATTTACAAAAAAAATAAAAAAATACGTGAACCATAATTTTTATACATTGAAATTAAGAGGTCAAATTTGTTAAAAAAAAAAAAAAAGGACAATTAATTGATTAACTATGCATTTTAAATTTTAAAGAAATGATCTGTTGTTGAGATTATACTGCTATGTAACATGTTTTTTTGGTTGTCTACTCTAAACTATTAAATTTTTTATCTATCTAACATAATGATTAAATCATAAGGTAATAAGTGCTAATGAATTTGGTGCCACATTGACACATAATTAAATAGCTGCATTAAATATATATATTTCTCATTAAAAATACATAAATATTAAAGACTTATCAGCCTTTTATCAGTTTTATACAAAATTTATACCAAGATAATTACAACTCATCTACAGAGAACATTGGATTTCCACCAACCAAAAGAACAAGCTGGATTTAAAAGTGGTTTTAGTACAGTAGCTCATATCCAGGTATTGAGAAAAGTGATAGAAAGGACCAATGAATATGATTCACCATTATGCTTTGGATTTGTAGATTATGGAAAGGCATTACAATTCTTCAGTGATTAAAGCATTGGATCATCAAGGTATAGATCCAGGTTATCATCATATTTTAAAGAATATTTATAAAAATGCAACAGCAACAATTAGATTACATAATGATACTAAGAAAGTTAACATTGAAAAGGATGTAGCCTCCTTATCTCCAAAACTTTTTACAGCACTGCTGTAAGAAGCATTTTATGGATTAAAATGGAAAGATAAAGGAGTAAAAGTAAACAGAGATTATTTAAGTCATTTAGATTTTTGCACATGATGTACTTGTTTTGCAAATAATGCTTTAGAGCTTCAGAAAATGTTGCAAGAGTTATCAGATGAAAGTAGGACTAAAGGTAAATGTTAAAAAGACTAAAATAATGTTCAATAGATTTTCTCAAAAGATGAAAGTAAAGAATAATTATGATGACTTAGAAGAAGTTAACAACTACAAATACTTGGCCAGATTACTACTACAGACAGAAATATAATGGATTAAATTAATTATGAAATTAAACTTTGTTTGAGTGCTTTTGGTAGAAATAACTTAATATTAAAAGGAAATATGCCTATATGTTTGAAAAATAAGGTTGTTAATAAATGTGATTTACCAGTTCTTATTTATGGATATGAGGCTTGGACACTTAATAGAAAAGCAATACAGAGACTTCAGACCACTTAAAGATGTCAGAGAGATACATGGTAGGAGTAACAAAAAGAGATCAAAGTGTAACATATGGGTAAGAAAACAAACAGATGTTAGTGACATTTGTTGAAAGATTTAAAAGATTGAAGTGGAGGTGGACTGGACATATTTCTAGAAGAGATGATAGTAAATGAACAAATGAATTCTTAAATGGACTGCAAGAAATTGTAAAAGATTTGGAAAGAGACCATGTGTGAGATGGATGGATGAAGTCAGAAACTTTGCAGGGGAGATGTGGAGAAAAGAGTCTAGAGATTGGAGAAAATGGAATGAACTTGGAGAGATTTTCATTCTGCAGTGGACTGTGAATGGTTGACAATGATGATGATGATTTCTCATTAGATATCCTTGCATATCTCAATTATAAGCTGACTGAATTCTATACAGCAGCAAACAAAATGATTTCAAAGGAATTTCATGCAAAGGTATTAAAATCTTAACATCTCCATATATATGATTTTTTTCTTTCATCATTTGTCTTCATATTTTTATAATACTGATAGCCATTTCTACAGAAATATTTTATTTATTTGTTTTCGTTTGTTAAAAATTAAAAAAAAACATTACTGAAAATATTATTATAATACAAGACAAATATCTTATTAAACAAGTATACCTTCAATACTTCACAATATGTTTATAATAGGTAAATTCATTATTTCACTAGAGCCAATCTATTTAAATAAATCAGTGGACACTGAATGACATTTGTAAATATTTTCAGACTTGAGAACTCAATAAGAGAAAAAGGTGCTCATTGGATGAATCAGTGGCTATTAATAATTTTTTTAAAAAAACCTATAAACTAACCTTAAAAAATCTGGTTCCACTATGATGTAGAGCCTATTTACTTAATAAATATTTACATACAGTGCTTTTGGAATAAACGAATAGATGCCAGCACTATCTATGCACATTTCATTTCAGAAATAGAAAGACTTATAAATGTTTATTAATTTGTAATTAAAAAAGTTGTTATTGACAGAAGCTAAATCTCTCTAAACTCAAAGATTTTTAAATGCGTACTATAAAGGGTTATCTAACTGTTAATAAAAACAATCAACAGAATCCATTTAGGAGTTTTTAGATTGGTCTTCAAATCATTTACCTACTGTAAATAGAAAAAGTTTTTCTCAATTAGCAGTCTCAATAATCAACCCTGATTTACTTTTTTCTTTTGCAAATGTTTATTATGAATTCAAATAATGAAATTAAGCAGAAAATTAAAAGTTATTAAATTATTTTGATGTTTATGTAATCGTCAGTAGATATTGAATTCAATCAGGTTAGAACTTGAAGATGAGTTGGAGAGTATTTGAAAAGTTACTTCTTTTATAATAAAACTGATCATTCATATTTCAGTAAAACGAATAAATGTAAGGTAAAAAGTTATTTAGAAATATCTAGTTTATTAATTATTCTTTTTTTTTTTTTTTTTAGAAAAGTACATGAATTTTTTCCCCGTCTACCTATAACTTTTAATAGATTTTTCATATCCAATTATTTACATGAGCAAAAATATTACAATTAAAAATATATTAATTTTATACAACAGTCACTTTTAATCAAAATAAATTTAGATACTTTTTAAATGTATATTAAACATGCTATATTCAATTAAAGTAAAATACAGTTCCAACAAAATAAGGATAACTAATTATTAATTAAGTTTTCATTTTAATCGTCCTTATTAAACATGAATTAATATGGGGTTCAAACTTAGTACACTAGTGTAAATGTACTTCTAAGAGCAATTCCTTCAAAATGTTATTTCAAATGTGATAAAGCTAAAATAAACTGGGGTTAAGAAATTGGCTAAGAATAACATATCGCAACAGACTATCAAATGTTTATGATTTTTTCTAAAAAAAAAAAAAAAAGGACATAATCAATTTTGCAGAAAAATATACATTTCTTAAATATAGTATTTGCAACAATGGAAACTGTCACTTCCCCTTAATACATTGGCAAATATGATTTACATAAAGATCGGGGAAAGTGACTTTATACTAATTTTGAGTGATTAAGAAATTGAAAAAAAAATCATATTGTATGGTAAGAAAAATATAAAAAATAATGGAAATGAAAAAGTTGGATGTTTTGATTAAAATGTTTACAACAAAAATGAAGAACATGAGATTAGGATAACCTTAGTTAAAGTAGGTTGGGAGAAAACAAGGAAACACCTTAATTCTTAAAGAATAATTTAGTGATTGTAGATTTAAAAAGGGTAATAAGAGAGAAAAAATAGATCGATTTATATACAATTAAACATTTTTATAGGAGAAAATGTTAAATATGGCTTTGTAGAAAAAGTAAAAACTTTACATCATTCTCATCATTTGATTATTACTTAACTTATTGCCTAAATAAAACTGAAATATCCCGAAATTGTCATAAGGTCTAAAGGTATTGATTGGATTTTTATTTATTTCCGTGATTTTGCTTACTGTCATTTATATATGACTTTGAAAATGATATATGTCATTACAATAAAGAAAAGAAAAATAATAGAAAATAGTCTCATAATGAATTCCTGATGATAAAAATAATCTATTATTGAAAACTAAAAGCCAAGTAAAAGATTAATGTGACCATGCCAAAGATAATAATATCCATTAATTACTATTGAAACATGTTCTTCAGATAAATACATTGGCATATATAAAAATAATCTGAAGACAAATATATTTAATTTCATTGTCTTTAGTTAAATTGTAATCTTTAGTGTCTATATAAGCATATTACTCCATAGATAAAGGTGAGTTTCCACATTTGTAAATGAAGAAGTTTGACTTGACACTAGATCGAGACTCTTGACTGATATTGTTTAATACTGTTTGGATATGAATAGTATTCATATATATATATATATATGTGTGTGTGTGTGTTAATTCTAATATTTTCATGGATAAATGATGATTTTATATTATTATTATTTTCAGAATATTCCATGTGGTAAAATAGCTAAATTTTCATGTGGTAAATAGCTAAATAGCTGATGTTTCAGTACAATAAGAAGTACCTTTTTCAAAGCATTCTCTTTCTCAAAAAAAAAAACAAAAAAAAAACGCTTTGAAAAAGTACTTGTTATTATACCGAAACATCAGCTATTTAGCTATTTTATCACACGGAATATCCCAAAAATAATAATAAGATAATATATATATATATATAATAGTAATTATTTATTATATATAGTCTTTCAATAAGCAGAAGTACTTTCAAAATTCATTATCCCTTTTCAATAGCCATTAAATTTAAAAAAAAAAGGAAGCAAACATCATCAACTCAAATCCCATGAATCCTGAATCATAATGTTAGCAGCTTGTCTATTAATTAAGTTCATTTTATTTCTATTTATTAAAATTGTCTTCTTAATTTTTCTTTAATTATGATTTTTCTTTTCATGAAGAATTTCAACACTTTCAAGATCAAACTTAAATTTATATTTACATGTCCTTTCATGATCCAAGAAAACTGAAGCAGTCATTAAATCATTATTATTTTTACTTTTCATGTGCTTAAATAACAATTCATGCTCCTTTAATCCTTTTTCAACACTGCATCTCAATTCAACTATAAATAACATACATCCACAAAAAAATGATACACAACATTACTTGTAGCACAAAATGAAATGTTAAAAACATTCTTATATATCCTAAAAAAATTTCACTTGAACATTTGAAATATAAGGAATAGATATCCATTTTTTGTGCTATCAATCTTCAACTCCTTTAAAGCATTATAAGTCTTTTTTAAAATGACATAAAGTTATGTTAATCTGTTTAATCTTATAACCAACTTCAAGCACTTCATTGGAAAATATCTCAATATTTCTTAATTTATCACACTGGTAATGAAATAATTTTTCATTACAAAACAAAAAAAGATCTAAAATTCCCATCTCACACATAAATGGTACTTTTGATTTACAATTCATATATCCCCCTTTTGCAATGGTTTGATTATTAATTTATAACTTAACATAATATTATCTCTTGTAATAATTAAATCCAAATATTTAATACTTTTGTCCTGTTCCTTTTCAATAGTTCATTTCAAGCCATTCAAATTATTTAACTCCTATACAAGCAAATTTATAGTATTGGTATTTCCACAAACAAAAACATCATCCACATACCTTTTGTAAATTTTAATATCTTTAAAACAACACATTTAAAATACTACCCTCATATTTAGACAAAACAAAATTTCAAACTTGTGCAACAACAGGCAGACCCATAGGCCAATTTTAGAAATTTTATAATATCCACCTTCAAAAGAAGCAACAATGTTATCATCAAAAAATTTTGAAGAATCAATAATAAATTTTATCACATATTTATAAACACCTTTCCTTTTTAATGCATGTTCAATTATTTTTATGGAATCCACTCTATCAATAGAAGCAAACATTTCTGTCACATCTAATGAAGCAATAACATTATTCTCATTAATCACTATAGTTTAATTCTATCTACAAGGCCAAAAGATTAAACTATAATATTTTTCCCAAATCCTAACCACTTCTGTAACAGCTTATCATTTATCTCTAGAAGGCTGATATATAAATGAACCACCAAAATGAATCATAATTTGCAAAAGATTATCTTCTTTATGTAACTTTATATTTGCAAAAATACAAGAACATATACTGAAAGAAGAATATATATTATAGTACATATTATTTCTTAAGGTTTTATTTTTAGCTTTTTTAGAAATACTGTTAATAAATTTTATTCTCTGACCATTCAGATTATATTCTTCATTAAAAAAAAAAAAAACAAATTTATCAATTTGCACTTTAATTTTTTCAATATACTGACATTTCATCATTTAACACATCTACAGCCCTTTATCTTCCTTCAAACAAATCATACTATCATTCTTCAACTTTTGTTTATATTCCCATGAATTTTCATATGGAATCACATTAAATTTATGAAAATTAATTTTTTTTGTTAATTTCATTACCAATATGATTATCACCATGAATCATTTCAAATGAATTTTGAACAACTGCAATTAATTCCAAATTATAATCATCTCAAGCAACATTATTATATTTAGTTCAAAAGATATTTCTGAATCAAATGTATCTTTTTCTTTGACAAATTAAAAAAATTCATGTCATTATAAGTTTGTGGATACTGCTTATTAAATAAAAAATCAATTGACTTCTTGAATTTATTACATAATTTAAGTTCATTTAAATTCATTTTCACAAACAATTTTATATTCGTCCCAAGCATACCATTCATGTAAAATTATTAAATACTCAATTGCTTTTAAATACCTCCAAATATCAAAAAGTTTTTTTTGTACATTTCTTAACTACATCATTTAAAATTAGTGCTTTTAATTTATCCATACATTTGATGTTAAATTTTTACAGCTGTCCAATTTACTTTGAAGCAATTCAGAAATACATGATAAAATTTACAAAGTTAAAGTGCAAACAGATAAACTTGATTTCTTTTTGATTGAAGAATATGATGTAGATGGTCAGAAAATAAAATTTATTAACAGTATTTTTAAAAGAGCTAAAAATAAAGCCTTAAGTAATAATGTGTATTATAACAGATATTCTTTTTTCCCCATATGTCAAATGCCTTGACTGGGAAGTAAACCCAGCTACCTGCTTGGAAGGCAGCTATGCCAACCACTATGCCAGCAAAGCTTCTTGTGCTAGGAAATATAAAGTTCATTTCAACAAAACATTTTATTAACAATAAATAGTGATTACATCCCGATAAAAAAATAAATAAATTATACAATAACATGATTATATAATGTTCTGTTTGCCATCTGGCTAGATTATGTTATGAAAGCGCAATTGTTATACACTTATGTGGTTGGGTATAATGAAGAATTTGTGTAGAATATGAGAAACAAAGAACTTGTTTAATGGAATTAGCATTTTTAATATAAACATGAATATTTTCTTTTAAAATTGCCTAATCTATAATGCTCCATAGATGGGAGTTGATAATCAGGAAAAGGATGGAGCAGTTAAAGACCAGGTGTCATCAAAGACTTTACTGGAGGCAAGGAGCTGATCATGTTTCTTGATTTTTTTTGAGCGTTTGATAGAACAATGGTATGATTTGTGGTGGGGGTAATTCCATGAGAGTTTTGCATCTCACTATCCATATGACATAAAAGACAAAGGTAAAAAGCCTTATTATTGCAAAAGTTCTATAAAGTAATGTTTTGTGAATTATGATTGATTTTGGTGATTCATTTATATATCAGACTTTTAAATATATTGGTAAGTTGTTACAAGAGTTTGTAGGATTTGGGGAAAATACTATAGCTTAATTTTTAGTCTTTGTAGATAGAATTAAAGCTATAGTGATTAATGAAATTGATGTTATTGCTTTATTAAATGTGACAGAAATATATAGTTCCATCGATAGAGTGGATTACTTAAAATTAATTGAACTAGCATTAAAAAGTAAAGGTGTTTGTAAATATGAGATAAATTTATTATTGATTTTTTAAATATTTTTTGATAATGACATTGTTGTTTCTTTTGAAGATGGATATTATAAATTGTCTAAAATTTGGTCTATAGATGTGCCTGTTGTTGCACAAATTTGAAATTGTTTTGTCTACATATGAGAGTAATATTTTAAATATGTATTGAGTAGGCCCTAGATTGGGATTTTATGCACAAGCCTTCTGGCATCCATTGATTACTCTAGCTTGCTGTGTGTGGCAATATATATATATATATATATATATATATATATATATATATAGTGAGTTTTGCCTGTTTTACTACAGTTACACACAAGCATAAGAGGAGGTGGTCAATGTGATGTTTATTGGCTTAAAACCAATCCTGCCTAATAGGATAGTGGTGGCTATGGTTATTAAAGAACCAAAGACACCAAAATGTATGGGTACTGAACTGGTTCAGACCCATATGACTATATAAACTAATGGGCTTGTATTGAAAACATTAAGGTGTTTTCAGTTTAAGTCTCATAGTTATGTAGTTAAATGGAGATAAAAGGTGGTTGCTGGAGGGTTGCATTAGATCCTAAGATCTAGCTGCAGTGTTCTAAGATCCAAGGCTCTTCGCTGACAAAGGCCATAAGCCAAAAAACTAGTCTGGGAATATTGAATGAGTAGGCACTAGATGGAGATTTTATGCACAAGCCTTCTGGTATCCATTGATTACTCTAGCTTGCTGTGTGTGGCAATATATATAGTGAGTTTTGCCTGTTTTAAATTTAGTTCAATTATTAGATTCTCATTTGATCAATCAGAAACATTTAATGGAAAGGTTAAAAAAACACCATTTAAAAACACATGTATAGTATTCTAACATGTATGATTTCTTATTGCATTGCCAAATCCATATAGTATTAATATTATCTACGTTCTTTATTACTTTTTACAATGCTTTTTTACAACCCCCTATTGACAGTTTCGATTGCCCCAGCAATGTAATGTAAAAAAGAGTTAAATGTACAATACATAAAAAGATAATAATTATATAGAAAGCTATATAAAGATATATGTGGGTATATAAATAATGATTATAAGATAGAATATATATCTAATGTAAAATTTTATGTTCATGTATATTTGTATTCATGTATTTGTATTGAGTTTGTTATAGTTCTCAAGAAGATTGTTAGAGCAATCGAAACTGTCAATATTAAGTTATAAAAAAGCATTGTAAAAAATAATAAAAGAATATATATGATAGTCAAACGTTGTAGCCGAGAGGTCATCACAGCCGCCTTGCAGACGGGGTTCGCCTCCCGGTCGATGCTATGACATATGAAAAAAAAAAGAATATATATGATATCAATATTATACGTTTTGTTAATAGTTATATATATATTTGGAAAGTATAAATAAGAATTGAATTTTTTTAAGAACATTTAACAATTTAGTTAGATAATGAAAATAAACCAACATATTACCACATATTATTTTAAAATGTCAGAATTTTTTTTTGGTTATTTGTAACAGTATCATAAGAGAGTGAAACTAAGTTATAATACACATTAACTTGACAGAAAAAATGGTTAGTGGGAAAATAAACAAATATTTTTTTTGCTTTATATAGTTATACAATGAAATCAGTAAATAATAAAAGAAGCACAGCTCTAACAATATTACATTTTAAAATTCTCTTGGAGTTGTTTTAATTGACAAATATGTATTTATCAAAAGCATATTTTTGGAACAAGTTTTTAAGTTTCTCAGAATTTTTTGTAAAAAAAATTAATTTGTCAACATCAAAATAGTTTGGAATTTGAAATCTTATTTATATTAAATAGAAAAAAAAACAACTTTATTTTTTTTTCATTTATTTTATGTATTAAGTCACACTATTTTATTTACACATATAGTATATATATGCCTGCTAATGACTTTCAATAACCAATTCTATTAGAGCAGTGTTTTCTAATGTGGAGCACATGCTCCACAGGGAGCAATTTAAATGTGTGTGTGGGGGGTTGAGAATGAGTTATTAATAGTGATTTTAATATAGGGTATATGAGCACAGACTTTCACACCACCCACCTCTCTCCACTCTATCTGATAACACTGATACACCTAAACACATATATGCTGAAAAGATAAATAATCACCAATATTCGTATTTCATGCTAAACCAGCAATCATCAGTTGGTCCAGACTATCATCTTTACACACATATAGAGTATAAATGCTCAGATATATATTAAGATAGACTATCCTTGTAGTTTAATGGACAGGCTTCAATCCACTCCACACTCCAACTCTTCAACTGTCCATCCAATTGAAAATCTGATGATGGAATGCTCAAAGGCCACCCTGAAGCCTGTGTTTCAGTTATTAATAGTGATTTTGAAACTCCACTAATTGCTTTTATATTTTATTATTCATAAATTGAACTAAGAATGTTTTTTTATATTTCTTTCTTTCCACGCCATCTTCTTCTAAATGTCTTTTCTGTTTAGATAATCTTTACTTCTTCTTACCTTTCCATTGTTATTTAGAGCAAGTTAAGTGACATGAAACTTCATTGTATTTCAACTGTCTTTTCGTTAATGGACTTTTTTGAAAAATAAAAATGATATATTATGGTAGGGGGAGGGGATCCGTATTTTAGAAATGCTTATTTGGGGCGTAGCCCCAAAAGGATTGGGACCCACTGTACTTACACAGCCACTTCCAATGAAAAAAATAACGATAACTAAATTAAATGTGAACTCTGGTGAAAAATTTCTTAATTCACTTTTCAGACTGTAATAAAGTTATGAATGCAATTATAACTGAACATATTTTGAAAAGTGTTAGATGCTTAAAAAAGAAAGGATGAGGTAATTTTGCTGTTTTATTTACAAGTTATAATAAATATATACAAACTAATCTTATGAAAAATTTGCACAACTAAAATACAGCAGTTAGTTATTATTTAAAAATATACATAAATAATAATTATTTAAAATAGATTGTATCACTTCATTGTTTTTTTTTAATGTGTCAAAGCGTCATCTGGGACGCGAACCCCAGGACAACTACTTGTAAGGTGGCTGTGCTAACCACTCGGCCACCAACGCTTGACAACACTCCATTGTTATTCTGAAAAATATCAATATGTTTCAAAATATATAACGAGTTATTTATTTATATAACATTATGTTTGTAAAATGTAATAATAATTAGAGAACACTTCTCTACACATGCCTAGATAGATTTAAACATTTAATAAATACTATCTTTTCTAAACAAAAGATAAAGTCTATTGAAAAGATAGAATGAATCATTCTATCTTTTTACCCTAAATGTATATGCATAGACAAATCTTAATGAGAGCATGAAGATATTAAATATGGAACAACAAAAGATGCATTTATTCAAAATTTATATGTACAAGAAAAACCTAAAAATGAATAGCTGAGAAGAAAGTGATTATTTAATATCTTTACACTCTCATTTGTAAATGCTTAAGACTTACCTATATATATATATATATGCTCAAGTAGTTATATATATATATATATGCTCAAGTAGTTAAAAAGATAGAGTGGATTTATTCTATCTTTTCAAAAACTTTATCTTTGGTTTGGAAAGGAGAGTATTCATTAAATTTTTAAATCTAGTTAGCACATGTGTAGTGGGGTGATCCATAATTATTATTATGCATCAAAATAGTAACTTAAAAAAACTGTAGGCTAATCTAATCAATTTTTATTAGTCATTCATTAGATTAGAGATTATCAACTAATGAATAAAATTTTTGTCACACAACATAGGAATTGATTTCTATTCATTTTTAACATCTTTATCTGACCCAAGACATATGAAAAAGACGTGATTCCCTAGATTAACACTTCATGCTAAGCAGTACTCTTTAGTTGGCACAGATCACAATCTCTTACACATATCTTTATCATTGTTTAGTATATATAGATAGTGAAATATTACAATTTAATTGATTAACTTCCATTATGTGGTTTGTGTAAGAGTTAAGGTAGCAAGTTTAACACATCAATTAAACTGTAATAATTGCCTATCTACATATTCTGAAAAATGATAAAGATATGAGTAATAGATTGTGATCTGAGCC
The DNA here is from genome assembly GCA_028023455.1 of Epiperipatus broadwayi. NCBI lineage: Eukaryota > Metazoa > Onychophora > Udeonychophora > Euonychophora > Peripatidae > Epiperipatus > Epiperipatus broadwayi. The sequence goes on from JAQFVV010000165.1 coordinate 2,401,272, forward strand.
AACTGATGAATGCTGATTCAGCACAAAATGTGCATCTTGGGGATTATACATCTTTTTGTCATAACTTTAGTCATATGTTTACGATTACATACTTCCATAAGGTATTAAAACTGGATGAAAATGGTGCAGTGAAAATTAAGTGGTTATTCATATTCAAGTGTGCCAACTTCATTTTGAATTGTTTATAAATGGATATTGAATTTTAGCATCACATGAAAAACATCTTCAGTACTTGATAGTCAATTATCTAGTGATCATAAATTTGTATCAAAAATTATCATAGGAAGACTTAATTTTTGAAATAGTTTATTATAACTTCATTAAATGAAAAAATATTTTTTTAAAAAATATGTATAATTTGTATTGGAAAAAATAGATATGTATAATCTACATTATTTAGTTTTTGAAATTAAATTAAATTTCTTTGATTTCGTTATTGACTTATAGCAGTTCAAGAATATCAAATAGTCAGGCTAAAAAGAAGCATATATATGAAGTAATAATATTTTTCATAGATTATAGTATTTGAAAAATTCATTTTTAATGTATTGTAATTATTATTATTGGTATTTCTATTTTGCTTTTTTCAAAGTTGAAATGAATATATTTACCTAGAAGTGACTATTGCTTCTGCTGATTAAACAATATATTTTTGATTTAAATGGATATTAAATTCTATATACCAATAAATATTTAGAAGTGCACATAAAAGTAAAAAGGTAAAGCAGCTTTTTAGTAACTGTCTTCAGATAAGCTTCTCTGGCATCTCTTTGTGGAAGGGCAATTAAAGAGAACACAATTTAACCAGACTTGTCAATTGCCAGATGGTGAGGATTTGAGAAGTTTTTTGTGTGTTTTACTCTAGATAAAAAAAATAGATACCTATTTCCTAACCAACATTGAATGATTAGAGAGTTAACTATGAGCTTGGCTACAAGAAATACAAATTCCATATTACTGCCTTGAACGTAGGATGTTATGATGTAAGATATATTCTAATATAGTAAGAGTTCTTTGTGAATATGCATATATATATATATATATGTGTGAATGTGTGTGTAATGTTATTTTTACACATATGCATGACAGAATTGTAAAAAAACTAATGATATAGAAATATACCACTTTTTAACTATCAGATCATTTATTTGGATGATAGCCAAACTTTTTCTATAGCAGTGTGGAACAGTTTTCATCACATTATATTTCTAAAAATCCAAATATATGGAAATTGCATTTATAGTTTTCTCAATACAATTTTTTTTGAGGAAGTTTCATAGTTTGATAATGCTAATTAAATTATCAAGTTTTCTTATGATTATTTAGGTTTTTCTATTAAGAAGAAAATACTATAATAATAATAATAATAATAATAATAATAATAATAATAATAATAATAATAATAATAATAATAATAATAATAATAATAATAATAATAATAATAATAATAATAATAATAATAATAATAATAATAATAATAATAATAATAATAATAATAATAATAATAATAATAATAATAATAATAATAATAATAATAATAATAATAATAATAATAATAATAATAATAATAATAATAATAATAATAATAATAATAATAATAATAATAATAATAATAATAATAATAATAATAATAATAATAATAATAATAATAATAATAATAATAATAATAATAATAATAATAATAATAATAATAATAATAATAATAATAATAATAATAATAATAATAGTAGAGTAGTACTACAACTACTAGCACCATCACCACAACTACTACCATTACTATTACCACTACCACTATCATTACTAATACCACTACTACCCTACTACTACTATTAATACTACTGCTGCTGCTACTACTACTACTACTACTACTACTACTACTACTACTACTACTACTAATAATAATAATAATAATAATAATAATAATAATAATAATATATGAAGAGAGGAATAAACTTTCAATCATATGCTACTCATGAATTTACATGCACTCATTCTATAAACATCAGATTAATAAGCATAAGTGCATCACTTATGCTTTTTAAGCTAATTCATTTAGGTGGGTGCATGTAAATTTATAAAGTGCTTATGACCTAAGGTGTTTATTCACCTTTTTTATTTTATTATTATTATTATTATTATTATTATTATTATTATTATTATTATTATTATTATTATTATTATTGTTGTTGTTGTTGTTGTTGTTGTTATTATTATTATTATTATTATTATTATTATTATTATTATTATTATTATTATTATTGGGGCTTTGGCTAAATTAAATGGCTAAGCCTATTAATATATGGAGTATCTGAATAAAGTTCAGGCTCATATGATTTTTTCAGTTGGAGAGCTGACTTTAAAGACATGTAGATGTCTAAAAGTTTCAGATCTTCTAACAATTAACTTTTAGATAAATTCTTTGCTTGAGTTGGTTTTTTGAACCTAATGTCCCAACTCCTCACTGAAGAGACCCATAGGTCGAAACCGGTCTGGGGATGGGAACAATCCAAGATAAAAATGATTTGAATGCCTTCTCTTGTAGTAGCATTTATCATAAATAATAAAACAGCTTGTTTAGAGCTAATTAGCATGCTCTTAATTTTACATATTTGTAAGTGCAAGCTATATATAAGTCATGTGACATCTGACTTTTTATTATTACTATTATTATTTTGCTGTTGGAGCTTTAGCTAAATTAAATGGCTAAGCCTATTAGTATATGGAGTATCTGAATGAAGTTCAGGCCCATATGATTTTTTCAGTTGGAAAGCTGACTTTAAAGATATGTAGATGTCTAAAAGTTTCAGATCTTCTTCTAACAATTAACTTTTAGATAAATTCTTTACTTGAGTTGGTTTTTTGAATCTAATGTCCCAACTCCTCACTGTAGAGACCCATAGGTCGAAACCGGTCTGGGGATGGGGACAATCCAAGATAAAAATGATTTGAATGCCTTCTATTGTAGTAGCATTTATCATAAATAAAAAAAAGCTTGTTTAGAGCTAATTAGCATGCTCTTAATTTTACATATTTGTAAGTGCAAGCTATATATATATATAAGTCATGTGACATCTGACTTTTTTATTATTATTATTATTATTGTTGTTGTTGTTGCTGCTGCTGCTGCTGTTATTATTATTGTTGTTGCTGCTGCTGCTGTTATTGTTATTATTATTATCATCATTATTATTGTTGTTGTTCTTCTAAATATAAAAATGTTTGGATTTTTATTAATAACTCAGGCTTGGGTAAGAAAAGTGTTCAAGCTACTCATAGTTCCCCATTAAATGCAGATGATTTTTCCAAACATTTTGCGGACTTATATTCTTCACAACATATAATATCTTCAAAAATTACATTGCCTTGCAATTCATTTATTGTTCATTGCATGATTGGTCATTTCTCTCAGGACAGTGTTATTGCAACAATCAGGTAACTTATAACTCATTCTAGTTTAAGATATGATAATATTCTTTCATTTATTTATAAAGGTCTAGCTGAATATACTGCAACACCTTTTGCCTTTATTTTCAATTTATCACTTAACTCTTGCTTTTTTCCTAATGTTCTTAAATGTGCCAAAATGATCCCAATTTTTAAAAATGACTCTCATGATGGTGTTAACAATTATAGATCTATTTCTGTTTGACATATTATTGCTCAAATTTTTGAGAGATGTGTTTATAACAGAGATGTTAATAAAATCATTTCTTCTTGACAACATAGTTTTATTCCTAATAGATCAGTTGAAAATAATGTGCTAACAATTTAAGATTACATAGCACATGCGATTGATGATCAGCAGAGACTTGATATTTTTTACTTTGATTTATCAAAAGCCTGTGATAAAATAGACCATATCATTCTCCTTCACAACTTGTATAGAATAGGATTTTTCACTAAACTTATTTATTGGATTCGATCCTTTCTTTGTAGTCATTCAGCATACATCAAATTAAATAATAATATTTCATTTAATATTGAATGTAATTTAAGTGTTTGTCAGGGTAGTATTTTAGCCCCCATGCTTTTTAACATTTATAATAATGATTTCAAGGATTTTCTGAAATATTCTTATCTTTTGTGTTATGCTGATGACTATAAAATCACATTAGCGGTTGACTGCATTCTCCTACAGAAAGGTATTGATAATATGTCAGTTAATTTTAATAAATGTTCCTTTGTTTTATATTCTAAGAAATCTGAAATTTTAAATTTTTATTTTATTAATTCTTATAAAATTAATTCTGTTAAAAGTTTTATTTTCTAGTAATGGATCTTTTCTTCCTCATTTAGAAATGATCATTGGCAATGCTATTAAAATCATAAGTGCCATAATTGGGCATGATTATCATTTCAGTGATGATATGAAGTTGAAATTATTTTTGTCATTGATTCTTCCAATCATAGAATATTGTTCAATGATTTGTAATCCTAATTCTAAACAAAGATGTAATTTATTGCAATCAATTTCAAATAAGTTCTTCAAAGATGTTTCTCAGGAAAATAAAGTTGTTCATCTTTCTTCTAGATGGAAATATAGACATCTTAAATATCTTTATAAAATCATCAATCAACAAGTTATATTATCTGATATAATTTCAATTATTACAATTTAATTAGGTCTTATGAGTACATACTCAGTCTGCTTTTGTTTGTTACATTCAAAGTTGTCATTCCAATGTCCTTAAATTTTCTTCTTTATCCAGGCTATCCTCTATATACAATCAGATTTTTGCTAATAATAATTATTTTAATTTAAACTATAAGCGATTTTGTAATATAAATTCAAATGTTATGATGGAATAATTTAATTTATTTTATTCATTTATATATGTACTTCCTTTTATTATTATGTTATATGCATTATGTTTATCCCTTTTATTTGTTAATGTGCAAACTATAATTGGCTATATGCTGTTGTTTAGTACTTAAATAACTGAATTGAATTATTATTGTTATTATTATTACTGCCACTGCTGCTGCTACTACTATCATATGAAGTTTAATGCACTGGTAGACAGATTCTTGCAACTCAGTGTCCATGGGTGGCAATCCAGAATTATCACTTCTGCTAATCAATATTTTTATGAACTCCCAAGCACTATGACATTCAATTTTAGATATTGCAATAGAGTGGCGGTCTGTAATTCAAGTTCCATAGATTATAGCACAACTCTGCCCAACCCCCAATTTTTTATCCTGAACAATTAACCATTTAATTATATATTGAATGCATTCATTTGTGCATAGTAAAGGGTCAATGGCCAGGGCGTTACATCCACAGATTATTTCCTGTTCTGGTATTTCGACGTTCGAACTTTCTATAAACTCTGGAGCAATAAAGGTACTCCATTATCTTTTTATTGATTGATTGATTGATTAGATGTTTTTGTTTTATAGCTTGCAAGTAATTCTAGTTTATTTAATCTAGTTTTATCAGCACCCGTTCAATTACGATTCTATCTGTCTAAAGTCTGTCTAATTTAATTTTTGTAATCTTTGACAGAATTTAAAAAAAATACGTAAATACATTTTATATTTTTACATAATTTGTCTTAAGGGAATCATAAGTCAAAACTGTATGAATATAACTAATCAACGTGTGTTGATAATGTCACTAAAATGGGTTTTAAAAACTAAAAGATCTCAGCCAGTTTTCTTTTAAAGTTTTGAAGTCTTACATCATAAGTGCTTCAAGCCACCTGAACAAGATTAATAGATTGAAGAAATATCTCTTTCAGGATTAGTTTTGGAATAAATTTTAAATCTTATAATTAACTTCTGCCACCAGGATTTAACAGTTAAAATTCTGGATAAAATAGTTTGTGTTAGTGATTGAAAAGTAAAAATGTATTTAGAAAAAACGGCATTACTTTGTTTATCTTGAGGTTTTTAAATAACAGTAAGCAAATAAACATTTAAATATTTTATAACTATAATCTTAAATGTTTGTTTGCGCATGTGCGCTTATCACTACCACCACCACCATCATCATTTTCAACAATTATTACTTCACTGTGGGATGAAGATGTCTCCAAGTTTAATTCAGTTTCTGTGATCTCTAACCTCCCTTTTTTACATTATCCCAGAATATTTCTTTATTTCTCCCATCCAGCTCACTTGAGGTCTTTTCCTAGATCGTGCGTAATCCTTTGAAATCCAATTTAAGATTTCAACTATCCATTTACTATTATCACTTCTAGGCATATATCCATCCCAGCTCTATTCCAGTCTTTTAATTCTTTCAAAGATATCAATAACACCTATTTGTTCACTCTTTGTCTTCACTCTCTTTTTGTTATTCCTAACATACATATCTACATACTTTGCTGAGTAGTCTGATGTTTCCGTATTACTCATCTGTTAAGTATTCAAGTCTCAGATCCGTGTATATTATTTCTGGAAGCTTCTGTATAATAAAAATCTAACATCTAAATAGATGACATTTCAGTACAATAAAAAGTACTTTTCTCAGAGCTTCTTTCTCAAATCATAAGAATGTCTGTGGTGAGATTTAATATCTTTTTTTTCCTTTTGTTATTTCCTTCTCATTCACAAATTTTATTGTTTGAGAGTTTTAAAAAAATATTTTATATTCCAATAGCCTTTTCCAAATATTGTTATTTTTTTTTTAAATTCACACTTTTCATTTATGCTGTTAGGCCTTTTAAAAATCTCTATAGCTTATCTTAGCAGCCTCTGATCATATTGTTCAATCTTTGCCAGAATAAGTGATTTATTAAAATTAAAATTAAAGATAAAAATTTTTTGGAGGGTCATGATATATATGAAATTCCATGTAAAATTCGTTTACATTCAAACATTGAACAGACCGATCATAGTATAAACCTAAGGAAGAACACATTTTGAACGTTAGAGAGACATTTAATTCACCTGCCATTTATTTATTTGCACGTTAAATTAATTAATTATGACATTAATTTTAATAAAACACATATTCTAGCAAAAATTGAACAATATGACCAGAGACTATTAAGGCAAGCTACAGATATTTTTAAAAGGTCCAAGAGCATAAATGAAAAGTGTTAATTAAAGAAAATTAATATTTGGAAAAAAAACTATTGGAGGATAGCATATTTTTTAAAACTTCTCAATCATTAGAATTTGAGAATGAAAAAAAAATAACAAAAAAATAAAATAATGATTTTAAATCTCACCACACATGTTCTTATGATTTGAGAAAGAAGAAGTTCTGAGGAAAGTATATGTTATTGCACTGAAACTTCAGCTATTTAGTTATTATATTTTTATTACATGGAAGCTTCTGGCAATAATACTATGAATATATATATATAATATTATAATATTATATTTTAACAGTCAATGAAAGGATCCTTCAACGTATCTGCCATATGGGCGCCATCTAGGCATTTGAACCTGGAAAAATTTATATAGTAGGCAGATACGTAAGTTAAGATTCAAAAATTTTTTTTTATATATATTATTCTGACCATTTGCCCAATGTTACTAGCTCATCAAGTAGCAGAGATTTAAACATTTTTATAAGTTTTAATAGTTTTAGATTCTCAAAATATATTAATATTTAAAACAATAAAATAAAAGAAGCCACTACCAGTAATTAACACACAAATAGATTTTATTAACGCACATTTAAAATTTGAGGAATAAATTTATTTTAGATTTTAACATTAATAATTTTTTAAAATTTAAATTCAAATTGCTATTTAAATAGACCGCACAGATGGATATTTAAATTATATTTTACTTTAGCATGTCGAGCATAGATAGTCTACATAGATTTTTTTCCATTTAAAAACTTATCAAAACATTCATTCAATCTCAGACTAAAAGTCCGTAGCCAACCCAATGCCTGCTTCCAGATATATAGTCACAATCAATGTAATATGAAGATGCTAGCATAAAACCATGCCGACAGGAATGTGCATCTAACAGTGTGATATTATTTGAAGGAAATGATCCATGTCCAGAACAGGAAAGTACATCTGTCTAAGGAATCATGTATGGTTATTTTTAAAGAGTGGTACATATGGGGGAGAGTGGTCTTTCTGCCATCTTATAAATCCATGTCCATAGAGCTAGAAGGGGTCAATGGCACAGGAAATACATCTGTGACCATTTCAATGATATGACTGCCTCTTTGGGGTCATGCATTTAGTTGGGCACATTGCCCTGTATGCTAAACACACTTCACATTACATTAATATAAACACCCATATAACCCTTCACAAGCATTACCCTAACTACGAAACAAATAGCCTGAAATTAAAATCCCTTAAATTAAACATAAACGAATTTAAACATAGTTATTAATCTTTATCCATGCAGCTATCTACACCCAACTTTAATTTAATACATTTTATTTAACAGATAGAAATAAATAACCTAGTTAAATACAAACATAAATAATTAAATTTAAAAAAATGAAAATGATTGAAATAGCAAACGTATATAAAAACAAATATTTATAATTGATTTAGAGTTCTATTCTTGGTCAGATAAGTGTACATTCATTTATATTATTTTTTTATGGATTGATTACTTATTGACATTATACAGTAATTATTTAAAAGAAAGTTCAATTGGTAAAAGTTTATACTTTACGGATTCTGCAGATTTTGAGGCCCATTTTCGTGATTACTTATGTAGATCGTTTGTTCTTCCTTTTTAAAAACGAAGCCACTACTTGCCATTCCTTTTTGGTCCCTAACTGTCATAGGGAGGACTCAGCTGGTTGTCCGGAAAATTAAATTTATTGCAGACTTCCACATCGTGAAAATCTGCAATATAGCTAGTTATAACGACATGTTCCTAGTCAGCTCTCAAATAACAATTATAATAATAATTTTGCTTTTATATTTTTATTAGTCTCTTATCATCCAATCTTTGGATTCAACTGGCAAGATGTCACTAATCCTCTGGTGTTTCAATTACGGTCCGTGCTGACATTTCTGGTGTTTGCATTGGTCATTTAATTTCTTTGTACTCTCTTATCTGACTATTTAATTTATTTTAAATGCCTCAAGGGCCAGCTTGCTTTCGAACAATCATTTAATTAATAAAACAATCATTTTCATTTTCTAAGATTATAGAAATCAACATTATTTTTATGTTTAAAATATCAATCTTTATATTTTTACTTTTTTTTTTTTTTTTTTACAACAAAAAATACTTTTAAATACTTTTTCTTAAAATAGTTTAAGTTTTCCATCTGCATGACTATATATTAAACAACTTTTACTTTTCAGTTTTTAAGTCTTTCTCTTTTTAATGAATCAATTTTATTTACGATCTTTTTATTTTCATTTTAAAATAATGTGATGGGATATTATATTCCGTTACAATATATATATATATATAAAGAGAGAGAAGACAGTTAACTTTGATTTTTCATTTTTTAAGGCATTAAAGAACAAAAAGGGTATATATGGAACCATTAAAGTTAAAATTAAAAATAATTGAACACTTTTTCTTTTAATTAAGGAATGTAGACAGATTCTTTTCTGTGTTATGAGTGTTTTTATATGAGCTTTCAAATGAATTTGTTAATATTATTAAGGAAAATCATTTATATTATATTACATTTCTTCCAAATTAAAAATAAGACAAGATAAAATTTTAAATTATATTTAGCATTGTTTTACAGATATTAGCAAATATAACAAATATTTGAGTGTCTTTCAACAAAATATTTACAAATATTAAAAAAATTGTTAGATCAGAAGTCAAACTCTGATAATGCACTATTACTTTAAATAGTATAGATCTCCATGCACTCACAAACTCTTACTGATGTGTTAGTGTACAGAGATTTATAATATTTAAAGTAATAGTGCATTATCGAAGTTTGACTTCTGATGTAATAATTTCAAGATTTTCAGTGCTTTATAATAATAGATATAAATATTAAAAAACAAGCACTAATGTATAATTTAAATCATTATTTAATTAAAAATATTTATTACATATTAAATAATATTCTTTGTTTTATTATAATTTCTCTATTATTAATAGGAAAAAAAAGGTTTTTTTTCAACTGCACATGCCCACTTTTTTTACTGCATCAGAGCTTCCATCTATTGATTCAAAATACAACTACAGATTATATACATTGTCTGGAAAATTACAATAAGTAAATCAAAAAATAAGATAATTAGAAGGTACTGTGGAAAACACAAAGTGCAATTAACAATAAAAAGTACATGATAAATACAGAGCATTACACACATAAAATGAATGATTATTTATCAAAGTACATGTAACAATTAATTAAGATTTTATAACTCAGAACATTCCACATACTATTTTCAAAATAAGCATGTTATGAATGTGGGGTTTAAATATTACAGTATAAGTATATTAGCTCATCATTATTTAACTAAGTTATAAAATGATATATAATAGTCAAATTCTGAATAATGACTATGGTAATTCAAAATTTACACAACTGGTTTCAGGACAACTTCTTTTATACTCATGCTGAGTTCAACATCATTGAACCTAAATCAAGCATAGGTGGTCTAGTGGTCAGCACAGCTGCCTTGCAAGCAATTGTCCCGGGTTTGTGGGTCGCCTCCCAGCTGATGCTTTGACACATGGAAAAACAGCTGAAATCTTACAACTATTACATAAGACATCCTCTATAATTAAGGAGATCACATACAATTATATTCTGAAAAAGTACAAATTATAATCAACTTCTTTTTTTATATAAATCATTTCATTGATATAGATATATCGGTAAATAAATGTTAGTTATTTCATAAAATTCACAATTACTAATATTTTGCATTTTATATTATTATTTAACTCATACACAAATGTATTGTATTCAGATAGAAACATAATTAATTTCTTATATAAACTTTACCAAATAAATCAAACATGCAAATAACACAATCAATTGCGCTACTAACACTTTATAAAACTATATTTTGTAATATTATGAATGAGAGCATTTGTGTGTTGTCTATTAGATCATTATTTAACTAACATATCATCATCAACAACCATTATCAATACACGACAGAATGAAGCTCACTCAAAGTTCAAACCATCTTCTCTGATCTTTAGCTTCTCTTCTTCACATTACCCCTGCACACTTTCTTATTTAAGCCATCCATCTCACATGTGGTCTGGGTCCTTTACAATCTCTTAGAATCCAGTTTAAGATTTCAATTGTCCATCTATTATCATCTCTTCTAGCAATATGTCCAGCCCAACTCCACTTCAGTCTTTTAATTTTTCAATGTGGTCAATAACACCTGTTTGTTCTCTTACCCATATTTTGCAATTTTGATCTCTTTTTGTTATTCCCTACATACATATCTTCATACTTCTTTGAGTGATCTGAATTCTCTTTATTGCTCTTTTATTAAGTGTCCAAGTCTCAAATCCATAAGTAAAAACTGGTAAAACACAAAGACATATTTCCTTTTAGTGTCAAGTTATTTCTAACAAAAGCACTCCAACCAAGTTTAATTCTATGATTAATCTCATCCATTATATTTCCATCTGTATTAATAATCTGACCAATGTTTTTGTAACTGTTAACTTCTTCTAACTCATTATAAAATCAATCTTTATTTTCATATTTTGAGAAAAACCATTAAACATTAATTTAGTCTTTTTAACATTTATCTTTAGTCTTACTTTCCTATGATAACTCCTGCAACTCTAAAGCATTATTTGCAAAACCAACTACATCATCTGCAAAATTTAAATGACTTAAATAATCTCCATTTACTTTCACTCCTTTAGCTTTCCATTTTAATCCATAAAATACTTCTTGCAGCACTGCTGTAGAAAGTTTCAGATATGGAGTCACCCTGTCTTACAGCCTTCTGAATGTTATGTAATCTAATTGTTGATGTTGCATTTTTATAAATATTCTTTAAAATATGACAATATCATGCTTTAATCACTGAAGAAATGTTTATAGAATCAAATGCCTTTTCATAATCTACAAATCTAAAGCATAATGGCAACTCATTTTCATTTGTCCTTTCTATAAGTTCTCTCAGTACCTGGATATGATCTACTATACTAAAATCACTTTTAAATCCAGCTTGTTCTCTTGGTTCATTTAATAGCCAAATTCTGAATAATGAACTAAAGCAGTACAAGGCAGACAGGACTACTTTCAAGGAAATGTCCTTCACAGCTGTTACAAGCCATTATTAACAACCACAAATCAAAACAAGCTTTAATATTATTTTCATCAAGCAGATACCACATGCCTTCTATTATCATACATCACAGTTCAAAATTTGGCTATAATGTAACATTTTAGTTAAATAATGAGCTACTAAAGGGTAATAAATTATAAAAATTGTTATATAATGTTTTAAAAACAGATGCTGTTATAAAATATAGTGTTTATAATACTTGCAGATCTTCTTTATTTTCAAATATGAAAATTTTGATTTTACTTTTAGTTTTAAAAAAGTAAAAAAAGTGAAAAGTTAAAGAGCTTTCATTGTACATGCGTACATCTGCGTTGATATTTGTATACGCATGAGCGTTTATTTAAAAAATATAATATATAGCATTCAATATTATCATGAATTTCAGTTACTCATATGTGAGAAGTATTGGAAATCAAATGACATGGTTAAATAGTTTTAATCGTAAACGCATACATATATATTTGGAATTATAATATACAAATAAAAATTAATTAGATTGAAATTTTCTTCTCCACATATAATTGCTTATATTTACTATTTGTTCATATTTAAGCATTTTCTTTTATATAATTCCAGATTAGAGTTTTAGGAATATTTTGAAAATAATTTAAAATTATTTTATAAAAATAAATCTTAAATATCAAAGAGGACTTTGACATGGCAGAAAACACATCCCTCCCCCTTATTGTTATCTTTGCAATCTGTCTCTGCAAGTACGAAAACCTCTCAGATTTCTATCAGTTTCCAAAGACAACATGAAAAAGATTTTAGTGCATATAAATATAATGTTGCATCACGTGACATAATAAAGTGCACTTTTAGTGAAAAAAAAGAAGAATAAACTCTTGTAGGCCTTATTTCACAATTTCCCCATAATGCTTTGAAATTTATAATACTAATCACATAACAAAAATATTTATTTATGAACACACTTTTTTTAAATATATGTTACAAGTTTTACTTAGGTTTCTTGCAATAAAAAATAATTGAATGAATTATTAGTTCAGTGAAGTTGTAGAGTGACCGACTTTGGAGCAAAGATTTTAGATCCTGGTTTCAACTACGTCACTTCCGGTGCTCGAATTTCTGAATTGAAAAGCAGAAAACCATTCGATTTTTTTCTTTTAATTAGAATTTGGATGTACATAAAAAATTGCGATATCTAATATTTATAATTTACTGTGAATTTTTATACATAACCAACAAATGCATGCCTATAATTTTCCTTAATACTTTTTTTTTTACACAGCAGTTCTAATATACATGTATTTATAGCAGCTCTTCTCATGTCCTAAGAAAAATAGCTAATCTAGAAAGAAGTTTTGCGATGACTATACGAACCACTAATACGTCCACGTACAGAACTTGCTGGTACATTTATGGGTTTACTTGATATTTTGATTAAAATGTAATTTCAATTAAATAGTCTGAAATACTATTTTTATATCTATTAAAGCACATAATATTTTGTATCAGCAACTATTAAAAAACATTTATAACAAATTCTCTGATTTATTTATCTTATGAAAATTCAAAATAATTAATAAGAACTTTTAACGTAATTTAGATCGCCCTTCTAATAGTTTTTTTTTTGCTAATTATAAAGTATATTCCACTATATATAACTCTATTCTGATTATAGAATAGTTTATAGAAATAATAATAAAATAGAGTAATTTTTGGCAGTAGTAAACAAAAATATTGGTCGAATATATGTAATATAATAATCACAAACTTTGAAACCTAAGCAATGTTTAGAATGTTTCTAAGCTTTATGAAACTAACAGTTTACTTTCTATTATGTTTGCATAGGTATTTTATAAAATATCTCAGATTCTTTAGGCCAAGTATATAACAAAGAATTTCTATGAAAGAATTTATCTAATTTTACATCTACAAAATCTCAGTATAAGGTAAAACCTTAGAAGTATGATGGCATTTTAAATTATAAATAATTTAAAACATAGTAAGTATCAAAGTCAACAATAAGATTTTTTTTTAAGTATGTATTATATTTAATATTAAGAGCATGCTAATAGCTCTAAACAAGCTTTTTTTTTTATTTATGATAAATGCTACTACAAGAGAAGGCATTCAAATCATTTTTATCTTGGATTGTCCCCATCCCCAGACCGGTTTCGACCTATGGGTCTCTTCAGTGAGGACAACTCCTCACTGAAGAGACCCATAGGTCGAAACCGGTCTGGGGATGGGGACAATCCAAGATAAAAATGATTTGAATGCCTTCTCTTGTAGTAGCATTTATCCAACTCCTCACTGAAGAGACCCATAGGTCGAAACCAGTCTGGGGATGGGGACAATCCAAGATAAAAATGATTTGAATGCCTTCTCTTGTAGTAGCATTTATCATAAATAAAAAAAAAAAAGCTTGTTTAGAGCTATTAGCATGCTCTTAATATTACATATTTGTAAGTGCAAGCTATATATAAGTCATATGACATCTGACTTGTTATTATTACTATTATGTATTATATTGCTTTTTGAGAGTATTAAATTCACCTTTTTAAATTTATGATATTTTCTTTTATTCTGCTGAATGAAAGTTTTTGAAATTTCTCAATCTTTCACTTTTATATAAATTCTTTATTTTATACTAAAACTCAATAAATTGGACTTAATTTCTTTTAATTTAATAATATTGTAGACAGAAATATTCTAAAAAAATCACATTTGACCATTTTAAATACCTAAAAACTGGCTTAGAAATATGAACAAAATGTGTAATTACATAGACACAAGGTCATACATTGATGTGATAATAAACTCAGAAAATATACAAATTCATTTCTTTTTTAAAAAAATCCTCTAGATGTGAACAAACAAATGTCTATTTATAATAACTGCAGCAAGTTCTGCTTCAAAATTCAATATTTGCTTTATAATTATCATACTATTTGAAAATATTTGAACACATCAATTCTGACAGACAATGATATTACAAATGCTGTAATTTTCTTTCTTTGTATTACAATCAACTTTAATAATGTCTAATTTTTAAAAATAAAAGATGAATTAATAAATTGAAAGTAAAC
Organism: Epiperipatus broadwayi; assembly: GCA_028023455.1. Lineage (NCBI taxonomy): Eukaryota > Metazoa > Onychophora > Udeonychophora > Euonychophora > Peripatidae > Epiperipatus > Epiperipatus broadwayi. Next base: position 2,416,516 of record JAQFVV010000165.1, read on the forward strand.
AAATGTATTTCTTTTGTTTTAAATAATAATCAACCAATTAGTGTGTAAAAATAATCAAACATTTTATAAGCAATCACAATTTTTTTTAATTTTTATTTTAAAAGCTTTACATAAAAAATAGAATAGAGAGAAGTAAACACTGCCTGTGGGATTTCTTCCTGCCATTAACAATAGAGTAAAGCCTTAAATGTTAACAACTGTTCATAAGATACTGACCACTTCAGATAAAAAAACAAAAAAATAATTATGATAAAATCTACATTATATCAAAAAAACGTATGTTAATATTACTTATAATCACATTAAAACAGCAATCTAAAGCAACTAAACAATCTAGTTTTTTTCTGAAAGAAACACCCTCAGAGAATTAAGTTATTAAGTTAAGTTCACTAACTATTAATGTCACAAGTTATATTGTATTAACCATTTTAAGGACTATACTGGTATAAATGAAATGGCTTTGGGCAATTCATCTGTGAAGCCATAACCTAAATTTTAATCTGCATAAACTAAAACTATTCCAAGATTCTCATTAGGGAAACAATTTTTATGCAGGTAGTGCAATTATAGCTAACTTAGCTAATCATTTAATAATTTTGGTGAATTGATATTTAACTATTCTTGGTTAAAACCCCCATTACCTGGCTCTAAGAAAGTTGTCTTGGATTCAAATATTTCACTCTCCAATTAATTTATCTGAGTGTTTTAATATAGAAAATGAGAATAGAGTATGACCAATGCCCATTAAAATCATAGAAATACTTAAAATGCCCACTATATCCCATATTCTTGAACCATACGCATAATGATATTTGAAGAAGAAAATAATTCCCAAAATGCATTGCATACTGAATCAGCACTTCTCATGAGATACCAGTCATAATCTCATAAATATGTCTTCATTTGTCCAATATTTATTCATACCAAGTTCCTACATTTTGATTTACAAGCATCAAACTTTTATTCTTTAACTTAGATTTAAAGTTTGTACCTGGACTAGGATTAATTTATAGATTAGTAAATGATTTATCATTAAAGTGCTTGTCTGAAATGGTTGGTATCATTATTCTGAGTGTAGGAAGCTTTGGTTGCAAGAATAACCGAGATTTGTAAAGAAAATGATGATAATGAGTGGGTTAATGATAATTTTTATTTATTTCATTAGTTTTTCTGATGACATAAAGTACTTGGTCATATTTGAGAATAAATGTTGCACAATATTATATATATATATATCACAATATTATATATATATATATATATTGCACAATATTATATATATATATATATAAAGTTTGATATGAAAATAAATATATCTACATGCAAAAAAATGGTTATCTATAAAGATGATAAACATCTATAAAATAAAAAAGAAAGCTGGTCTTTATTATTTTAATTAAAAAATAGTAATTAGAGTAATAACTAAAACAAGTAGATAGACTTTTAATGAGGATAGGATATTATGTCATAATTTATTGAAGTTATAGTTTAAAAGATCCTTTTAAAAGTTACAGTAAGAATGGTAGATCATATGGAACAAAAACTTGAATAAACAGAAAATAAGAATTAAAGTCTAAAGAATAATGCTAATTATTTGAGAGACTATTGATAGAAAACCTTGGGAAAAATAATGATAATATTGAGAGAAGATATTAAGAAGCAGAAGATTGATGTAGTGAAAATTACCCTACAGAAATATTATTCATTATTGGATAATATCTAGTCTCATGAATGACTAATAATATTTATATATATATATTCATTAATTGATTTGAGCTCAAAGTTGTGAGGGCAGAAAACTTAGAGTGGGGAATGAAAAATTAAGTGGTTAACAGGTTTATCTGGGCATAATTGCTCAGATATTCTTTCTTCATTTAACGAGAAGCCACAGTACATCACATCACATTGAACTGTACTTATTTGTTATATACTGAACAATAATAAAGATATATGTAAAAGATTGTGGGCTGGGTCAAATGATGAGTGCTGGTTCAGCATAAAATGTGAATTTTGGGGGTTGACAAATCCTTTTCACATGTCTTTGTCATATGTTATGATTTCAGCCCTCCACAAGGTGTTAAAAGTGGATAGAAATCGGTCCCTAACTAGTGTGAAAGTTATTAAAATAGGCAAAACTCTTTATATGTATTGCCACTCAGTGCAAGCCAGAGTAATCAATAGATGCCAGAAGGCTTGTGCATAAAATGTCCATCTAATGCCTACTCATCCATTATCCCAGACTAGTTTCTGGCTTGTGGCCTTCGTCAGTGAGGAGCAAGCATAGAAAATGGTGATCATGTGATGTAGTGTGAAAGTGGTGTAGTGAAAATTACAGTACAGAAATATTATTCATTATTAGTAGTTGGTTGGTGATTTAAGAAAAAAAAAGCTAATAGTGTTTAAAATAAGCAAAAACGGTGAGGACTTTTTCACGTGTAGTTCTTTGCGATCATTATATTTAAAGCGATTTATACAATTATGAATAATTTTTACAACGGTTTTATGGGAAATATTTGGTGTATTAAAAATAAGGGAATAAAAATGAATTGATATTTTTTATTATCTATATTTTGCAGAGGATGGAGTTTTTTTTTTTGCAAGTATTGCAGAACTTCTGAAATTTTATAAGAGTTATTAGATGAAAGCAAGATAGTAGATTTAAAATTGATTCACCTATTACTAATTAAATGCTAATATATTTAAACATTTTAGTTAATGATAATATCATTTTAAATTATGTTCATATTAATTTCCAGTGGAATCATTCTAGTATTATTTTTTGTACTTTCATCATTAATAATTTACCATGTTCAATTCAATCTTGCCACACACTATTGAGAGTGTTTGCAATAATTATCGTTTTTTTTTCTTTGCAATTTAATATATATGTACTGTATAATGTCACTCGATATTACAATATATGTATATATAGGGTATATGAGCACAGACTTTCACACGACCCACCACTCTCTACACTATCTCAAAATACTGATACCCTTGAACACATACATGTTGAAAAGATAAATAATCACCAATATACGTATTTCATGCTAAACCAGCAATCATCAATTAGTCCAGATTACCATCTCTACACATATATGCTAAAAGTGCTCAGAAATATATATATATACATTAAGATAGCCAAACCTCACACTTTAATGGACAGGGTTCAATCTACTCCACACTCCAACTCTTCAAACGTCCAGTGTGGAGTAGATTGAAGCCTGTCCATTAAAGTATGAAGTTTGGCTATCTTAGTGTATATATATATGAGCACTTACAGCATATATGTGTAGAGATGGTAATCTGGACCAACTGATGATTTAGCATGAAATACATATATTGGTGATTATTTATCTTTTCACCATATATGTGTTCAAGTGTATCAGTATTATGAGATAGTGTCGAGAGTGGTGGGTCGTGTGAAAGTCTGTGCTTATATACCCTATATATTACATATATAGACACAGGTATATAATAAGCCTGTGTGTTTCAATTAATATAAGTATATGCAATTTAAAAGCTGATTTGTTTAAATAAACTAAATAGAAAAAATTATTTAGCCAAGAATGTACACCTTTTATAAATTATTGTTAAAAACAGATGATAACAAAAATGATCAGAAAGTAGAAGCCTATAATGGTAAACAAATTTAAGTCAATAGCTTAGAAACATATAGTGCGGAGAAAAAAAGGAGATACGCCACGATCATCCACGGTAAAAAATAAAATAAATTGTACTTGAGAAAATATATATATATAATAATAAAAAGAAGAAAAAATAGTTGATTTTACATAAAAGTTAATTTTAAAAAATAAATCATAACCGAAACGCATTAAAATTTAATGAAGCTATTCGGTTTTCAGGTAATGCTTTTATCTAATTTACGGGTATTTAAAAAATAAATACTTAAAAAAGAAAGAGAGAGAGATTTAAAGATTTTAATTCTATAGTTTTTAACCTTTCATTTAAAAACTAGTTTTGAAAGCAGAGAAATATATATATATTGCTAAGTGAATGAATAATTTATGCGATACTTCAACAATAACAACAAAAGACTATTAAGTTTTTATATTAAAATATAATGGATCATATAAAAAATTAAGTAATTATAATGGATGATCGGCTTAAAGAATAACGTTGCTAAATTATAATGTTTCTTTAGGAAATATTTAAGATAATATTAACAGTTGCTACTTTTTAATAATATGTACGCAAAAGAATATACAAGAAAATTATAAAAGTTCTGTTTTTTTTTAACATTATAAGTTTATGTTCAAACTATTGCTTGATTTTTTGTTGATGTCTTTGACCTCCTAAATGGCAATTGTCCTGTGTTATTTAGTATAGTGGTAGAGATGCAGGTTATTGGTAATGTGATGTGATGTAATGTAGCTACTCCTTAAACGAAGTCAAGAATCTCTCAGCAATTATACCAAGAAAAACTTGTTAGCTATTTAATTTTACATTCCCCAGTCTAATTTTTCCCATATTCTGCTCCATCCCATTTCCACAACATAATCTTTGTCAGCTCTACAGCCTTTATATCTAAATCCCCCTTATCTTTTTCCAAACCCAGCATAAAAAATAATAATCTACTTTCTGTATAATCACTTTTTTCATATTTATTTTTCCATAACTTCATTATATGTACCTTTCTGTTTTCACGCATTTATATTAAATTAACAAATGCCTAATATTTTCTATTCCTTTCTTACATAATTTACAAACTAAATCACCCATATTTTTCCATTTACATGTATATTCTCTTGTTGTTAAAGATCCTGTTTGAGCCTTAAACAATAAACTACTTTCCTTATTATTATCATAAATTAACTCACACCTAATATTCTGTTTATTTCTATATATATTTCAACTGTTTTTACTCTTCATACTAGTCCTCCATCTCTCTAACTTTCTATTCTTTATTAGTAAATCTATTCTTTTATCCCATTCCTTACCACTATAACCCTCAACAATCTTCCTAACACAATCATCCCATCTTTTATACAAATATACTGATATAAATTCTTTATCCAAATCTTTTGCATATCACATTACCTTTCTCACCCATCTTGTTACCTGCCCTTTACTCATAACCCAATTAAATACTATTTTAGCTATTCTTTTATTATCCATAAACTGCAATCTACCAAACATTTTCATTTTACTTTTTGCATCTCTCATATGAAAACGTGACCATCCCATTTCTCCTTGAATTACTCTAGGTCCATGATGGCGTCCCCTGTCACTTTTGGTGCTCGGCTTACTAATAATTATAGAACAATGATGTCATTCGATCATTATTCATTAAAATAATAATCTATTATAGAATAACTTCTTTTAAAGCTTGTTAGTTGAGATTAAAAATTTAAAAATGTAGGGTGTTCTTTATTAAAAAAGTAAGCTTTATTGTGTCAAATATCAAAAGATAAAAAAAAAAAATCACTAATTAAACAGAGTCATGATCAGAAATTTTTTTTAAAAACATTATAATTTGTAATAGTTTGCATTAGTATCAGTAATTAATTCCATTTATTCCAGTGCCATCTATTGCAAGCTTGAGTAAACACAAGATCCAAATATTCATATTCTTAGACTGGTTTTTGTTTCTTTAGCATTTACTATGAATTATTCACATTTAGACCAACAAAGAATGCTATAGAGGTATGATAGAATTCTTCAATATCTTGATAAAAACCACTAAAAATGCCATAAATAACCTACAAACTGCAAACAAAATTTATCTTCAAATAATTGAATAAGGCAAAGTAAAAAGTATACTGGCATAGCTCATAAGAATGTACCTATGTTTGAGGGATAATAAAGAATCCAGGACTTTGTCAATAGTCAGGAAAAGTAATGAAAATGCACATCAGGGACTATCTATTAAATAGGAATTGCTTAAAATAAGAAATATCCTAAGCTACTATCTCCTAAATTGTATGCTATGAGCAAACAAACATTAGCAATACAATAATAATAAGAGAAACTAATTATACAATCTCTTTTGAAAAATAAGCTAGCAAAATAATGATGAAAACTGACCCTACCATCTTCAACTATACTGGCATATACAAGCACTCCTAAAATAGAGAGAGACTAAACCTACTATCTGTAACAAAAAACAATATAGCTAACAAATGTAAAATATGATAAATAGCAATAATTAATGCCAAATATTGACAATAAATAATCATGAAATAAATAATAGAAACATACATTTACTTATTCAGCTTACAGCATAATAATATATCTTCATAAATAAATAATTCTTATGTAAAAAGGGGAAACATAATACTTTAAAATATGCAAATATGATAAATTACTATTCTGAGAACTTTAACCTATAATATTTCAAATGATAGCATATACAATATGAAAGTGGTAAGCGCATAAATAAAATATGCTATGCACATTTATAATAGAAATAAATTCAACTCTTACTGTCAAATAAATAAACTAATGAACAGTATTTCTGCTTTCTTTTTAAATCAGTATCCATTAAACTGGAACATGAAGAGAAATGTTCACAACACCTTGTGGACAGCAAACATATCCATCATGAAATATAATGTAGCTATGATATTAAAATCTATAACATGACTATGAAGTATAGAACATATTTCTTATCCTTAGTACAATTTCAAATAATCATGCTAGCAAGTATAGGATAAATTTACGGCCATTCAAACAAGTATTCATGAAAATATTTGTGTCATGTGCATGTTCCTTCAGCCATTATATAGAATCTTGATTTTATCATAAAATGTTTTGTTGTAATTTTTCTTTATTATAAGATAATATGTGTATATCACTGTGTGTATGTGTATATACATTACCTAAACTTGTAAATAGCATAGCTTAATGCATATGATAAGAGAAGTGTATAAGTATTCTCTTGCTATGAATAAATAACATTCTATATATTAGAGTGGATCAAGAATAAAGTAGATCACTTACTATTTAAACATTTGATATTTAAAATCTTATTCTTGCTAATGTTGGTGAAATTCAAATTGCTATTAATCATCATCATCATCATCAAACATTATCAATCCACTGCAGGATGAAGGTCTCCCCAAATTCAATCCATCTTTTCCTATCTTTAGCCTCTCTTCTCCACATCACCCCTGCACACTTTCTTATTTCATCCATCTATCTCACATGTGGTCTCTTTCTGGGTCTTTTACAATATCATCTCTTCTAACAATATGTCCAGCCCAACTCCACTTCAGTCTTTTAATTTTTTTAAATGAGGTCAGTAACACATATTTGTTCTCTTACCCATACATTGTGTTTTCGATCCCTTCTTGTTACTCCCAACATGCATCCCTCCATACTTCTTTGAGTGGTCTGAAGTATTTGTATTGCTCTTCTATTAAGTGTCCAAGTCTCAGATCCACAAGTAAGAACTGGCAAAACACATTTATTAAAAACCTTCCTTTTCAAACACATAGGCATATTTCCTTTTAGTATCAAGTTATTTCTACCAAAAGCACTCCAAACAAGTTTAATTCTATGATTAATTTCATTCATTATATTTCCATCTGTATTAATAATCTGACCAAGGTATTTGTAACTGTTAACTTCTTCTAACTCATCATAATCAATCTTTATTTTCATATTTTGAGAAAATCTATTAAACATTACTTTAGTCTTAAGTTAATCAATTATACCCTTAAGTTAATCAATTATCTAATTTTCAATAACCTTTTTAATAATCACACAGAAATTAGTAATTATAAACATGATATTAGCATAGCTTAATGTATATGTGATTAAGATCAACAAGCCAGTCACCCTCATGTTGGGAATAAATAGCAGTCTGTATATTAGCAAGAAACAATAATGTGATGTGATGTGATGTACTGTAGTTTCTTCTTAAACAAAGTCAAGAATCTCTCAGCAATTATGCCCAGAGAAACCTGTTAGCTCAATACACTAGTGCCACTCAGTGCAAGTTTTGGTAACTAATGGGTGAAACTACATTATGAAGAGTTTGTTACTGTTTTAACATCTTGTATAAGCATAGGATGTGTTATCAAGAATAGAATGAATCAACTATTTTTTAAAATTTTAATTTTGATAAGATTACCCTTGCTAATAAGTAGTAAAATGGAGTGAATTTAAAATACCAGATGAAAACATAAAACTTATAATTATTAAATTAATAATCAATTAAAAAATGATATAATATTTTTTAATTTTTAGTAATTATCTTTTTAATAATCAAACAGAAGTTAATAATTATAAATATAAAATTAACATTGCAGTTTTAATTTCTGCTTGATTATTAAAAGTTAGATTCTAGTGACGTCACTCTCTGATTAATATTTTTCATAATTAATAGTATAATGTCATCTGGCTGTCATATCAATTTTACTTTGAATTTCAACCAATGTTAGCAAGGTTATGTTTATTCTATTTATAATATTTGCTAACATGGTTTGCTATTTATTCATAGTTTGTAGGCGATTGATATGCTTCTTTTAAGTGGATGTGTGTATATATAAAGCATTTTTATATTGTATACAATTATCGTACTATAAACTATTTATATTAAAAGGGCAATTTATATGATATTAAAAAATGTTTTGGACATATTGCTAGAAGAGATGATAATAGATAAACAATTGAAATTTTAAACTTTGTAAAAGACCCAGAAAGAGACCACATATGAGATGGATGGATGAAATAAGAAAGTGTGTAGGGGTGATGTGGAGAAGAGAAGCTAAAGATAGGAAAAGTTGGATTGATCTTGGAAAGACCTTCATCCTGCAGTGGACTGATAATGGTTGATGATGATGAAAAAAATGTTTATTTTTACAACCTTATAAAACTTTTAACAAAAATAATTAAAAATTATTTATAATAATGTTTGTACAAATTAAAAGACTATTTTTACCCTTTTTCATTTATGTTCACAAAACCACTTTTTGGAATAAAATTTTTTTTTCCCCATATGTCAAAGCATCGGCCGGGAAGCGAACCCGTTAAAACGGTCTGCAACAGCTTGCTTGCTTGCAAGGCAGCTGCGCCGACCTCTCGGCTATCAATGCATAACATTTTTTGTAGGCAGTTTCAATTAAGAGAAAAGAATAAAAACAAATCAACTTGTCATTTATACTAAAAAAATATATATTTTTTTTCCCCTTAAAACATTACTTGAAATTAATTAGTTATTTAAAAATTAATTATTATTAAAACATAAATCGTTTACTTGTTTAAACTTATTTATATATAATCATCATCATCATCATTATCAACCATTATCAATCCACTGCAGGATGAAGGTCTCTCCAAGTTTAATCCATCTTCTTCGATTTTTAGCTTTTCTTCTCCACATCACCCCTGCACACTTTCTTATTTCATCCACCCATCTCACATGTGGTCTCTTTCTGGGTCTTTTACAATCTCTTGGAATCCAGTTTAAAATTTCAATCCTCCATCTATTATCATCTCTTCTAGCAATATGTCCAGCCCAACTCCACTTCAATCTTTTAATTTTTTCAATGAGGTCAGTAACACCCATTTGTTCTCTTACCCATACATTGCGTTTTCGATCTCTTCTTGTTACTCCCAACATACATCTCTCCATACTTCTTTGAGTGGTCTGAAGTCTCTGTATTGCTCTTCTATTGAGTGTCCAAGTCTCAGATCCATAAGTAAGAACTGGTAAAACACATTTGTTAAAAACCTTCCTTTTCAAACACATAGGCATATTTCCTTTTAGTATCAAGTTATTTCTACCAAAAGCACTCCAACCAAGTTTAATTCTATGATTAATTTTCTCCATTTGTTTCCATCTGTATTAATAATCTGACCAAGGTATTTTAACTGTTAACTTCTTCTAATTCATCATAATCAACCTTTATTTTCATATTTTGAACAAATCGATTAAACATTACTTTAGTCTTTTTAACATGTATCTTTAGTCCTACTTTCCTACTTTCATCTGATAACTCCTGCAACATTTCCTGCAGCTCTGAAGCATTATTTGCAAAAACAACTACATCATCTGCAAAATCTAAATGACTTAAATAATCTCCATTTACTTTCACTCCTTTAGTTTCCCATTTTAATCCACAAAATACTTCTTGCAGCACTGCTGTAAAAAGTTTTGGAGATATGGAGTCACCTTGTCTTACATCTTTCTCAATGTTGACTTTCCCAGTATCATTATGTAATCTAATTGTTGCTGTTGCATTTTTATAAATATTCTTTAAAATATGACAATATCCTGTATCTATACCTTGTTGATCCAATGCTTTAATCACTGAAGAAATGTTTATAGAATCAAATGCCTTTTCATAATCTACAAATCCAAAACATAATGACAACTCATATTCATTTGTCCTTTCTATAACTTCTCTCAATACCTGAATATGATCTACTGTACTAAAACCACTTTTAAATCCAGCTTGTTCTCTTGGTTGGTGGAAATCCAATGTTCTCTGTAGACGAGTTGTAATTATCTTGGTAAAAATTTTATATAAAACTGATAAAAGGCTGATAGGTCTGTAATTTCTAATAACTTCTTTATCACCTTTTTTAAATATTAATATTATTACTGCATTCTTCCAATCATCCGGTACATCTTTATCATTTAGACATTTAGTATATAACTTTGCTAAAAAAATTTCTGTTTCTTCACTGCTTCTTTTAATATATCAATTATAATTCCATCATTACCTGGAGCCTTTCCTTTCTTCATACATTTAATTGCATTTCTCACTTCTTAATTTAAAATTATAGGAGATACTTGTTCTTTATTACTATATAATTCTTGATAAAAATTTTCTACCAATTTCATGATGTCATCTCTCTTTTTATTATTGCTAATTTCAATATTTTATGTGAATTAATATATTGTACATGCTTAAACCTGCATTTATATATGTAATATATGCAGGATTCGAACTCAGACTTTCACATGACGCACTACTCTCAGTGCCATCTCATATTGCTGACCCACCTGATCACACACATGTTGAAAAGATAAATAATCACCAATATATGTATTTCATGCTAAACCAGCAATCATCAGTTGGTCTAGATTACTATCCTCACACACACACACACACACACACATATATATATATATAATCAGTGCTCAGCTTTATATTAAGATAGCCAATCTTCATACTTTAATGGACAGGCTTCAAACTATTCCAACTCACAACTCTTCAGCCTTTCATTTCATTGAAAATCTGTTGGTGGAACGTTCAAAGCCCTTGTTAGTGCCAAGGTTGTCATCTGGGTGGGTCAGCAATATGTGTTATAGCTTCTAACAATGCTTTTGTACTGATAAAATGGCTATTATATTTTAGAAAAGATTATGATTTTTTGTGGTCTTATATATTACATGACTGTTGGTGAAATCATCCACAAAAAGATAGTTTTTAAAAAAAATATTCATCTTTATTACTGGATAGCATGCTGTCAATATAACATGCATATCATATTCATGACTTTGTCCATCAGTTACATTTAGTGAAATTATATGAAGCTTTGAGAAACAAAAAGTTTATCATAAGTTCAATAATTAATTATTCCATGGTGCAAATATATTGATGAGTAATTAGAGGAATGAAATTTATTTACATACATCTAGATATGTACATATGCATTAATTTTAATGAAATCAAGTCATACATCACATTATTTATTTAGCTTGTATTTATAAATGCAATATAAAGAGTGTGCTAATATCTCTAAACAAGCTTATTTTATTTTTTATTTTTATTACATTTATAAATACAAGCTAAATAAGTCATGCGATGTATGACTTGATTTCATTAATATTATAGTTTGGTGTTTAAAGATTTGGATATATTAGATTGCTAAGACTATTAATATATGGGTGTATGTGAATTTAGTTCAGTTGCATATGGCTATTTGAGTTGGAGAGCTGGATTTCAAGACATATAGATGTCTGAAAATTCCAGATTTTCTACATAATAGTTAAGTACGTAGATAAATGCTGGGCTTGAGTTTGTATTTTTGTGATCTAAGGTATGTATATCCTAGCTTCTCACTGACGAGAGTCATTAGCTCAAAACCAGTTTGGGGAAGGGGATTAGATAGACATTTTGCATGCATTCTCTGGGGATGGGGCTAAATCTAGATAGAGATTTTGCATGCATTCTCTGGGGATGGGGATAAGTCTAGATAGAGATTTTGCATGCATTCTCTTGCTGCATTTATCGGTAAAAAAATAAAAATAAAATAAGCTTGTTTAGAGGTATTATCACATTCTTTATATTATATATATTAAATTAAAATCCCTTAAAATCCTCTATGATATTCAAAATACCAACATGGAAAAATAAATAACAGCTATGGTCAGCTTGCAAAATGTCTGCTATCTGGAGTAGCATTTTACAACAAGAGAATATACATATAGGGATCTGTTAATTCAATGTAAATGCTTGAAAGCAGAAAGGGTATAACTAATGAAGTTATGGAAGAATAAATATGAACAATTTGATTATACAGAATGTGGGTTATTGGTTTTTATGCTGGGTTTGGGAAAATATAAAGGGGATTTAGATAGGAAGGCTATGGAGTTGACAAAGATTATGTTGTGTAAATGGGATAGAGCAGATTATGGGAAAACTTAGAGTGGGGAATGGAAAGGGAAGGTAAAGTGGCTAACAGGTTTCTCTGAGCATAGTTTCTGAGAGGTTCCTGACTCTGTATAAGGAGAAGTCACAGTGCATCACATCACATCACTGCAACAAAAGGTGCTACATTTTATATAAATAATCATTTATTAGGTATAACAATTATTTATTATTAAATAATTAAATAAGCATTTATTTTTATATAATGCTATGTGTATAATTGTATTACATTCAAAGATCATTTATTATTTAACACTCTCAAAAGACGCATGCACAATTAGCTTGAAAGGCTGATCTTTGAATGTAATGTTAAATAATTAATATAAATAATTAATTACATAGCATAAATGAGACATAATATTAAATAATGTTAATTTACATACATATATGTCATAATATTTAAAGCAGCAATGTTTGATAGAAATAATCAAGTAATATCTACTGAATGTATATTTCTATCCTAAGTGACTTCATCAGCAGCATATTCATAGAGATTGTTTTTTATTAAATGTTACTGCTTGAAATATAAAAATAAACATTAGGTATATAAACATTTGCAATAAAAGATTGACTCGTTCAACATCACTTCTTATGTTTACACAATATGTTAACAACAATAACAACTTTCTCCATATAATATTGCCACATAGTGCAAGCCATTGTAAACAATAGAAGATAGAAAGCTAGTGCATCAAAATTCAAATAAGCTTCGACTGAAAACATTACTGTTTTTCATTTGGGTTCCTAGCTTTATAGTTAACTAAAAAGGTAAATGATGACTGCTGAAGGAATGTACTACATACAAATGGAACTCTTACCTCCAAAGCTCCTCATTAATAAAAGCCATATACTAGAAACTAGTCTGCGGATATTGGATAAGTAGGCACTAAATAGGTATTTTGCACATTTATCTTCTAGCATCTAGTAACTACTATGGTTTGCACTAGATAGCAATATTGTATGAAAAAAATTGTAACCGTGTAGTTTAATAATATATGCAACAATTTGAAATAATAAATAAATAAATTTTTACTTTTCTCATTTTTTACTTACAAAATAATTTGTTACATTTTGGCAGTTCACTTGTTGAAATGGCAATAAATCTTATTTTAATTTTTCCATAAGCTGTTTCTTGCATTACAATTTTTACATTTTGTAAAATGGTCGGCAGCTTATATAACAGTCACAGAAGTTGTTAATAGTAACAATAATAATATTAATATTAGTAATAATAATAATAATACAATTATTACTGCTTCTAAAAAATCATATCGTATTAATGAATATTTTAAAATAAAATCCGCCAAACCTTTTACTATTGACTCAGTACCAAATTGATTTTCAAAAATATTTACCTGATAATTTATAAATTAATTTATTCAATTAATTTTGATAAAACATATTTATTGCAATTATGCACATAGAGAGGACATTCAAACAACTCATTAAAACGTGAGAAATATTTAAAATCTCTATCCAGAACACTCTTATCTCCATACCATGTGAGCTTATGGCCCATGTCAGTGGAGAGTAGAATATTCGGACACTAGTGTCCGAATATTTTAGCTCTCCACTGACATGGGCCATAAGCCCGAAACCATGGTCTGGAGATGAGTGTTCTGGATAGAGATTTTAAATATTTCTCATAACCGCACTTGTTAATTACGAGCTTGTTTGAGCTATTGGTACGCTCTCTATGTGAATTTTTGTAACTACAAGGTCATTAAAAGTAATGTCATGTTATATATGACTTGCTTTTTTAATTATTATTGCAACTATATATATTTTTATATACATAGTGCTAAAATATTAACTAGCTTGCCCCCTTCTTCATATTATGGGATTTTATGTACCCTGTTTAGACCTTTGCTGTACTCCCAAACATATAACTATATTCAAACAAATATTTGAAAAGAGGCGTAGGTTAAAAAAGTTTTTGATCACTCTGATGTCTAAACTTTAGAAACTTTAAAGTTATTCAATGGAGTCATATTCCACACAGAAAGAACAATTGTGTTTTTTATTGTCTCAGGTGATTTTTAAATGCTATTTCTTACTTCTTTATTTTCTTAATGATAATGATAAAAATGATTGATATTTTATTTATTTAATTTAAAATGCTAAATAAATTTGATGAGTGTCCAACTTTTAAAATGTGTTCTAAAGATCTAACTTGGATACAAAGATAAGCATTGGTGGTCGAGAGGTCAGTGTTAGCTGCTTTACTAAGCAGATGTCCCAGGTTAGCGGGTTCGATTCCCGGCTGATGCTATGACACATGAGAAAAAAATCCAAATTATACTATTTTTTAAAAGACATAAAGTTGGTAAAACTTAAGTTATCAGCATCACATTAATTTCTCCATTTGCTCCTTGTGGATTTAAGTTATCAGCATCACATTAATTTCTCCATTTGCTCCTTGTGGACAAAGCAAGAAGAAGAGGATAATATGAGATTTGTCAATTTCAGGATAGTGAGGGTTTGAGTTTTTCATTCTTGCTTTAACTTTCATTAAAAAAGTAAGATATTCCTTTACTGAACAACACTAAATGATTAGCTAAGCCATGGCTATCTGAAAAGAAAAATCACAAGCCTTCAAAAATAACCTTGAAATTATTTCCTAAATTAATTCTAAGTCTTCACATTTCAAAGTATTGTAATAGTATTATGTGTAATTGATTTTATGTCTAATGGATGTCCAAGAACCACAAATAATAAATTAAGCTTGCATTCATGAATCTTAAAGTTTTGAGAAATAAATCTGCTACTACATTAAATTACATGATGGCAAAAATTATTGAATAGCTAATTATGCTTAAGGTCATGTGATGCTCAGTACTATATATAACAGGTCAACATTCTATCTCAGAACCTTTAACTTTTGAGTTCTTCTCATTAACACTGTGCTAAACCACATGGCTGATAATCAATGATTTACTATAATTCAAAAAACAATGTTGAAACTTTTGGCTGTCATTTAAATTCTACAACAATAATAATAATTCAGATTTTATAGAGAAAGCTCAATTCACAAAGTATATTGTAATTTACCGAAGCAGGAAGAGAAATAAGCATCTTTATCATAAGAACTTACAACTGTCTAAGTAAAACATTGATTCAATAAGATACTATGCATTTTAATGATATAAAAAGCTTTATAATCAATTAGTGTAGTTTAAAATCTATCATTAAAAAGGATGTCAAACATCGATAAACTATGATCAAGACAATAATTTTAGATACCAATTGGTTAATGGCAGGATATCTAAGATCTATCTTTTGACAAAAAACATGACATTTTACTATAATAATCTATAATGAGATATTATTTTATATAGCGTGAATGTTTATTTATGTAATAGTATTAGCGATTAAGCCAATGCACATGCGCTTTAAAGAGATTATATAAATGAATACTCAATTTTCCAGACATGAGATATAGTATTTTAGAAAGAATGGAATGAATCACCCATTCTTTCAGACCCAAACATTTATGTATGGGCAAATCTTAAGTGTGTGGAAATAAGAGTGTCTGGAAAATTGAGTATTCATTTATATAATCTCTTTAAAGCGCATGTGCATTGGCTTAATCGCTAATACTATTACATAAATAAACATTTGTGCTATATAAAATAATATCTCATTATATATGTTTAATTTCAACTAAAGAATGATGGTTCGTAAATTGTAAAGATTTCGCAAAGTGTCATTCGTTCAAACTTAATAAATGTAATTTAAAGTGATCGTGTAACATCTCACACTCTTATTTCCACACACTTAAGATTTGCCCATACATAAACGTTTGGGTCTGAAAGAATGAGTGATTCATTCCATTCTTTCTAAAATACTATATCTCGTGTCTGGAAAATTGAGTATTCATTTATATAATCTCTTTAAAGTGCATGTGCATTGGCTTAATCGCTAATACTATTATAATAATCTATGTTATTTTTTTTATTCAGGTCATCTGGTTTTGATGCTTTGTAGAATAACAAAAGTCATGAGCAATGGTGAACCCTATATATTGTAATCTTTCTGACGTTAGTCAAATATGACTGTTTTTAAAAAAATAAATATATAAAGGTTATTAAGTATTTAAAAACTTTGGAAATGATATGGTCCAGAATTGCAAACCCTAAGAAACATTGTGGAAATTAAAAATGTTACTTCCAGTGCTATTTCTTATGAACATTTAAGTAATAAGCTATTTGTTTATATATATATATATATATATATTGTAACAGTCAGAATCATCTATCTCGCTAACACACTGCAGAATTCAAACCCCAGACACGAAACTGAACATTCTAGGAGGGGTTGCCTTCTAGATATACTAAGTTCAAATCTAAAGCTCAAATTTCACAGTGCCATCTACATGACAACAAATCTAATGCCACTACTAGTATGACCTTTGATCGGTGCCTGGTGGTCAGGGAGAAACAAAAGACTCTATACTTAAAGAAGTTTGGGTGGCTAATTAACGTCTATGGATTTACAAAAGAAATGCAGAAAATATATATATAGACCAAGACAGTGATAGGAATCAATAAAATAAGATATCAAATTTAGTTTTAAATAATTTCACAAAATTTATTTATATAAATTAGATATATAACACCACTGTCTGCTTATATGAGACAGGGACACATATTAAATAATTGTTGGCATTATATTCCAATACATAACAAAATGGTTTTAAAGCAAAGTCATATATTCTATTCCTCGGGCTAATAGCATTACAATAATGTGCTTGATGAGATAGGAACATGTGCGAGGTGCTTTGAGTAATTATACAAGTTTAAGAAAATATTTGAAATTAAGTGTTCTAAAATAATTATTGATTTTGAGAATAGCACGGACAAAAGCTTACTAAGCAACAAAGTGGGAATGTGATCAAAGCATTTATTTGAGAATAATAATAATAGAGTTGCATTGGGAGGTCAGTATTGCTGATAATGAATTTATTAAAGTTGGAGGGTGTGACACATTTAAGTCACGGATGCTTTGTAAAATAAATATAAAATAAAACAATATTGAAGATCTGGAATAATTATGGAGGGCATCTCACCGCTAACCCATAGGAAAGTATTTTGATGAACAGCCGAAACTTAGCGACTGGGTGACGATTGCGTTTAATTCCCAGGTGTGTCATTTGGGGACACACTCAGCCTGGAAACCACAAAAAGGTGAAGAGAACAGCCTTAGCCGTGTAAAGAATCCTTGGAAAAATAAAACAAAGCGGTCTCAACAACCAATTCACTTACCAGCAATACAAGACTAGTGTATATAAAACATACTGAATGGGTTTTACTTGGATTAAGAGAAATGCCCAATCAAATTCCCAGAAATTCATTTAAAAGGGTCCACACATTCTCGACGTCAAGGATGTACTTTGTAATTAAAGTAGAACACGGTAATTAAAATAGGAAAATGCATGCTTGCGGGTTTGAAAAGTAAGTATAGATTTATATATGCAAACATGCATTAGGGGACA
The DNA here is from genome assembly GCA_028023455.1 of Epiperipatus broadwayi. Classification (NCBI taxonomy): domain Eukaryota; kingdom Metazoa; phylum Onychophora; class Udeonychophora; order Euonychophora; family Peripatidae; genus Epiperipatus; species Epiperipatus broadwayi. The sequence continues at coordinate 2,434,639 of JAQFVV010000165.1, forward strand.
CATTTAATCATTGACCTCGCACATACTCTCATATTAGATTAAAATCAATAACATGTAGATTTTAAACTATGTGATTATATGATATATTAAAGAAAAGAATCGCCCTCGAATGAGTGATTTGCAAGATAATAAAAATTGGAAATTATTTAGAAATTTAAAATATGCCTTTATAGCGGTGTCTTAGTTTCAATAAAGGGAATAGTTCACTCAGTCAAAGATGATTCTGACACATTATCATAATAAAATAAAAGAAAGCTTTATAAATAGAAAATATTAACCCAAGGATAGAGCAAAACTGTTGATTATATTATATTAACACGTTAAAGAAATACATAATGAAGTTATGTGAAATATAAGGAAAACAATTTTAAATAGCTATAGCATGTTAGTTATCACAAGAGCTCTTGGGTTAATTTAGGGTTACCTCTGGAGAAGCATTTAGGTAGATTGATGGTCAGCAGGTTTTTATATAATTTAACAGCAAAATCTGGAAATGTTCATATTTTTGGCAGCAGCAGCAGTTCCGGGGTTCCCTGTGTGATAACTTCCGATGGTCTACGGCAGCATATGACCATTTCGGAGAGAAATAGCCTTCTTGCACTCTACTCTGTCATGTCAAGATTTACAAATTACTAGAATAGAACTCAGAATGATTTCTCTTAGAAACATTAGAAGAAAAAACTGGAGAACAAAAGAAAACCCTTCTTTTTATAGTAGATGTTAACAATAGAACTGCCCTGGAGCATTACAAAAATATATCGGACTTATCAGCTGTAATTAAATCTATCCCAATGTCTAAAGGAATTCAACATTAATTAATTTCTTATGTTAATTTCCCTGTCAACATTCGGATTACAAACTAGATTTAATTAAAAATTACTTTTATTAATTAAAGAAAACCTTAAATGGACATCTGCTGTTTTTAGATAAAACTTATACAATATTAGCTAATTAAACTATTGTCCCTCATTTATTTTAAAGAAATATTTGGAATGACTTTTATTAAATTAAACGAAAATTATTTTACTTTTAACTTGCAATATTTGAATCTATTTACTAAACGAATATTTACTAAATGAATTTTATTTTAAATCAAAATATATTACGATGGTAATATATTTGTAAATAGATTCAAACAAAATAACTTTAACAATTTATAATTTTGATATGTTTAAAATGCATATCATAGTGTGTGCGCAATTACGACTTATATAACCTACTTTTTAATAAATCAAAATTATGTGAACATATACATAATCTATAATCTTTTATTTATTTGGGAATGACTTATATATATAATATGAGCATTGTACTCGTGGTTTAAAATTAGGCGGGATTTTCGGTATATAAGCGTATTGCAGACACACTACGATAGATTAAGGTTCAAACTAAGGTATGAGGTAGGAAATAGGTGAGAAAAGGTGAAATGAAGATCTGCAGAGCAGACCTTACTGTTTCAATATATATATATATAAACAAAAAAAGACTTATAAATCCAATAAATAATATTATATTTCAACCAGAGGACTGGTTTTCATCAGAAAGAAAAAAAAACACAGTAAAATGGCGATAATCAAAAATTACAGATTTGGTAAAAGATTAAAAATTTTAACAAAACCCCCCTGATTGGTCACAAAATCTAACACAGAATATCTACCCAATCAATGACAAAATTCAAACAAAAAAAAAAAAAAAAAAAAAAAAACTACATTCCCTCCTAATCAAGCTTAAATTCTATTTAAATTAAAATAAATATAAAAATAAAAAATCCAAAATTAAAAATTAAAATATACATATGTGCATACATAGAAAAATTAGACTATGCTCACATACAAAAAATAGCTGTGCTCACATTAATATTCATTAAAAACTAAAATACTTATACATTTTAATCAAAAATTATAGTTAGTGCAAAGTACAATAATTTATAATAACTAATTATTTATCTATAAACCAATTAAACACAGATATTAAACATCCATATAACCAATATTTACATAAAAAACCTCATATAAGAAAATTTTCACATAAAAAACTCACATATAGAAATCATTTAGGAGACCAGGTAACCCAGAGATGTAATAGTTTCAGTGTTCAAATTCAATCCATGTGGTTCTAAGGTCTTGAATTTAAAAATAAAAAAACTCTCCTTTTGTTTCCTCTTCCTTGTAGAAGAAAAATCTTCCTGAAGAATCACTACTTTTAAATCATCAATTGAATGATTCGGTAAGTTAAAATGTTTTGAAACCGGTCTATCTTTATTCTTATGCAAAATGTCAAATCTATGATTAGTCATTCTGACATGTAAACTATTTGCTGACTCACCTATATACTGGTTTAAACATCTACTACACTCTATCAAATATATCAAATTAACACTTTTACATGTAACATAATTAGGAATATACCATTTAAAATTACGATTCTTAGTACTAAAGACCACTTTTGTCACAACAATATGTTTACATGTAAAACATCTTTTATCCTCACATGGAGAACATCCTTTTTCCTGTACATAACTACTAATAAAATTTGTTTTGACAAGTATATCTCTAAGTGATCTATGTTTTCGATATACAACCTTAGGTGGATCAGAAAAAATAAATTTTAAATAATCTGTGAACTGTAATATGTCAAAATGTTTCGCCAATATCCGGTTAATATTAGGTAAATCTCTATTAAAAGTAAAAGCCAATGGTGGAACATCTAATTGTTTTTTACTCCTTTCAGATAAAAGAAGTTTCTTTCTACCAATTAAAGAAGATCTCCTTACTGCATTATCCAACAATGTCTTAGGATACCTCATATTGAGCAATCTATTATATAAAATACTATTATTTTGTTGAAGAAATTTCTCATTATTACAAATCCTCTTCATCCTTAAAAATTGACTATAAGGAATATTAGCCTTTAAATGTTTAGGATGGTTACTATAAAAATGTAGATAGCAGTTATTATCAGTTGGTTTCCTATATACAGTAGTAGTAAGAACTCTATTAGTGTAAATAACTTCAACATCAAGAAAATGAGCAATTGATTTTGAAAAATTCATTGTGAAATTAATATGTTAATTAAAATTATTTAAATAACTTAAAAAACTATGAAGTTCAACTTCACTATGTGGCCATATCATGAAAATGTCATCTATATATCTAAGCCAAGTGTGAGGTTTCAGCTTAGCATTATCAAGTATAGAGGACTCTAGTTTTGACATAAAAATATTTGCATAACTTGGTGCCATCTTTGTACCCATTGCAGTACCTTGTTTCTGTAAATAGTATCTAGTATCAAAAGTAAAAAAAATTCTTAAAACCAAATATATTAATTCAACCATAGTAGTAATAAGACCATGATCATACTCTCTATCTTGTAATGCACATTTAATAGCCTCAACTCCATCATCATGAGGTATATTTGTGTATAATGATACAATATCCAAAGTAACCAAAAAACAATCAACTGGTAATTCAGATTTAATATTTTCTAACACACAAAGAAAAAGAGTAGTATCTTTAAAATAAGAATTAAATGATGGTGGAATAAATTTAATAATATTATCAACATATTGCTGAAATATTTTCTGTAGGACTACCAATACTAGCTACAATAGGTCTGCCTGGACAACCAGGTTTATGAATCTTTGGAAAAATATAAAAACTACTAGGATGAATTTTGGTTGGTACTAAAAAGTTATATACATTATTATTTATAAGACCCCTAGCTCTCATATCTTTTAAACTAAAAAGTATACCATTGAATAATGAATTAATAGTGGTTAGTAAAATAGGCTCATATATATATATATATATATATATATATATATATATATATATTAAGTGTAATAATGTTCAAGGCTAAATGGGTTTATAAATAACCATTAGAATCCAATCAACACTTAGACAATCCCAATATAGATAACAATCAAGAATTTTAAACAGTTTCTAAAAGAAGGTTGTTGTTGCCTTGGCAACAGTTTGAAATTCTTGATTGCTATCTATATTGGGATTGTCCAAGTGTTGAGTGGTTTCTAATGGTTATATATATATATATATATCAAAACTACCCCAAATCCAAAATAAAACCAGACCAGTATAAAAATAATATTAAAACACAACCTAAGGTTTCATTGCTACAAGCAGATTTCTCAAGTGTAAAGAACTCCAAAAACTACACAATATATATAATATTAAAAACTACCCACAAATCCATTCACTTCCCATCCACCCTTAATATTAAAAGAACTCTTAAATAAGTTAATTGCTTCAGAATAATAAATTTTCAATAATAAAGACTCTTTAATTCTTCTTTTGATTTCATTTCTCTCAAAGAAGACAACTTTAGCTTCATCAAAATCAATAGTGTGGCCTGTATCTTTTTCATGGATATACAAAGCAGAACTAAGATATCTATTTTTAACTCTACTTTTATGAACCTTTATTCTTTCATTTAAACTCAAACTACTTTGACCTATATAAACTTTCTTACAATAAACAAGGAATAAAATATACTACACTAGGAATAGTCTTTCTATCAAAAACTTCTTTTGTATTATTTAATAAATTATTCAATGTAACACCCCTTTTCCAAGCAATTTTTTTATTTCCAAACAATTTACTATTTCTGCACACAATTTTATAAGAAGACAATTTAAATGGCAAAGAAATAAAATCATATTTTTCTTTAACCTTTACATCCTTACAAATATTACTATTAAATAAAATACTTTTAAAAAATTTATCAGAGTATCTAACACTCAAGTAATCTTTATAAAATTGATATTTCTGAAACAATGCAACCCCACTAGAATTATTTAATTTAATATTTCTATGACAATAATTCCTTAAAGCAGCTACTTTATGAAATACAGACTGATAGCTATCAGGTTTAATTATAGATCTTAATTCTTTACTTTTAACTAAATGACTGCACAATAAACAATTAGTTTCTACATTTCTAATCACCAAAAGTTCTAAAAATTTTAACTTACCAAAATCTAACCCCCTCCTCCTAACACAAATTTTATAGAAGGATCAAAACAATTAAACTCATTTACAAATTCCTTCAATTTATCATCCTCAACTACAAATAAACAATCATTAACATATCTGACAAATAATTTTACATATAAACAATTCTTTTTAATAATAATTTCCTCTTCCATAAAACTAATATAAACTGAACATACTAAAGGAGAAATAATATAACCTATTATTCACCCTTCCTTAATCTTATAAAAATTACCTTTATAAGTAAAATACATAGAATCTTCCACTAACAAAAGCAAATCTTTAATTACCTTAATTTTATTTTTTGATAAAGAACTTTTCTTAATCAATACAGACAAAAGAACATCAATACTGCTTAACCTATTAACAGACTGATACATATTTTCAATATCTAAACTTCCAAATACCCAATTACTTTCCATTTTAAAATTATTAATCTTATCAAAAGCTTCAAAGGAAGAAGAAACTGTGTACTGACCAAAATTCAACAAATTGTTTTAAAAAATTATTCAAGAATCTAGAAATACCCTCTACAACACTACCTGTAAAATCAAAAATAAATCTTAAAGGAAAACCATCTTTATGAGTTTTAATATTCACAAACATCATAGCTGATGTAAAATCATTAGGATAGCATTTTAAATAATCTACTCTATTAAAAAATTTTAAATTAACCATTTTCTTCATAATATCTATCAATTTTCTTTTAATCAAATTACCTGGATCTTTATCTAACAACATATATTTACCATTATTTAATTCTCTATCCATTTTCTCTTTGAATTCATCTCCTTTCATAATAACAAACCTACCAGCTTTAAGATTTATTTTTGATTTTACAGGTAGTGTTGTAGAGGGTATTTCTAGATTCTTGAATAATTTTTTAAAACAATTTGTTGATTTTGGTCAGTACACAGTTTCTTCTTCCTTTGAGGTGTTTGATAAGATTAATAATTTTAAAATGGAAAGTAATTGGGTATTTGGAAGTTTAGATATTGAAAATATGTATCAGTCTGTTAATAAGTTTTAAGCAGTATTGATGTTCTTTTGTCTGTATTGATTAAGTAAAGTTCTTTATCAAAAAATAAAATTAAGGTAATTAAAGATTTGCTTTTGTTATTGGAAGATTCTATGTATTTTACTTATAAAGGTAATTTTTATAAGATTAAGGAAGGGTGGATAATAGGTTATATTATTTCTTCTTTAGTATGTTCAGTTTATATTAGTTTTATGGAAGAGAAAATTATTATTAAAAAGAATTGTTTATATGTAAAATTATTTGTCAGATATGTTGATGATTGTTTATTTGTAGTTGAGGATGATAAATTGAAGGAATTTGTAAATGAGTTTAATTGTTTTGATCCTTCTATAAAATTTGTGTTAGAAGGAGGGGGATTAGATTTTGGTAAATTAAATTTTTTAGATCTTTTGGTGATTAGAAATGTAGAAATTAATTGTTTATTGTGCAGTCATTTAGTTAAAAGTAAAGAATTAAGATCTATAATTAAACCTGATAGCTATCAGTCTGTATCTCATAAAGTAGCTGCTTTAAGGAATTATTGTCATAGAAATATTAAATTAAATAATTCTAGTGGGGTTGAATTGTTTCAGAAATATCAATTTTATAAAGATTACTTGAGTGTTGGATACTCTGATAAATTTTTTAAAAGTATTTTATTTAATAGTAATATTTGTAAGGATGTAAAGGTTAAAGAAAAATATGATTTTATTTCTTTGCCATTTAAATTGTCTTCTTATAAAATTGTGTGCAGAAATAGTAAATTGTTTGGAAATAAAAACATTGCTTGGAAAAGGGGTGTTACATTGGATAATTTATTAAATAATACAAAATAAGTTTTTGATAGAAAGACTATTCCTGGTGTAGTATATTTTATTCCTTGTTTATTTTGTAAGAAGGTTTACATAGGTCAGAGTAGTTTGAGTTTAAATGAAAGAATAAAGGTTCATAAAAGTAGAGTTAAAAATAGATATCTTAGTTCTGCTTTGTATGTCCATGAAAAAGATACAGGTCACACTATTGATTTTGATGAAGCTAAGGTTGAGTTTTAATATTATTTTTATGCTGGTCTGGTTTAATTTTGGATTTGGGGTGGTTTTGATTTTATATTGACTAGTTTAGCTTTATGCTTGTAATGTTTATATATATATATATATATATATATATATATATATATATATATTATAAGCATATATATATATATATATATATATATATAATGGGCTTAGTGTTATAGTGATTAAAGCATTAGTCAGATATTCCCATATCCAGATTTAAATCTGGAAAAAAACCATGGATTTATATGAAGTTGAACTGTGCTGAATATGCCTAGAACATTTTATATAAAGGCAATTCAACTAGTAATATGTGATATTAAGAAATATGTTTGATTTCAAATATATTATATTTTAAAACAAATTATCAGAACATAATAGATAAAAAGCTCTATAGAGCAGACATCTCCATATTAAAGGAGAAATGATTAATAAAGATCGCTAAGTAATTTATTTTTCATTTTCAGACGGTTTGATATAGTAAATATTGCACAAATTAATAATAAACACCCAAATAGATTAAAATTGTATACTGCATAACAATTAAATAATAATACTAATAATAATCCAGTTCACTTTAGTCAAACCAGTACATTCTACAAGCACACATAAAAAGCGTAATTACTGAATACATTATCAACAGCAAAAAAAATAAAATAAAACAATAGTAATATTTATTAAGTATACATGGTATTCATTTATGAACAAGTATATGAACACATGCAGAATAAATGTGCACTTTTTCACAAACATGTTAACATTTTTAATTATTTCATTCACAAGTAAATGATGAATATTAATAGGTTGATAAAGACTTTTAAATAACCTTGGAAGTCAAAATAGTACATAATTTTTTAAAGAATTTGTTCCAACTTTAACAATGTAAAATGGCTTTCCTCTTTCAAACGCATGTCAGAAAATTTTAAGAAATTGTACTAATGCAATTTACTATATTAATTTACCTGCATTGCATAAATTTGCTGGCCTTAATGCATTTTTGTTTAGAAACTTTTATTTATGTAAATACTAGGTAAACAGGAAAGAAAACATAAACAACTATATTAAAGATTATTAGCAGCAGGGTTCAAATTTAAAGGTATTAAAAATAAAATCACAAAATTTCATAATACAATAAACAATAATGTACCTCGCACCAATCTACCAAGAATAACAATCCCCTACATTTCTAAACTAGCTAACAAACTAACAAAAGCATTAACCGATAAATTTAACATAGCATTTAGAACTCCACTTAATTCTAATAGATTGATTAACAACTCTAAAGACCACATTGATCGATTGTTCACCCCATATGTGGTGTACTCCATTGCCTGCCCTCAGGCCAGATGCCACACTATATATTATGGTGAAATGAAAGCTACAATCAACACTAGACTGGCTCAACATCTTTACACATATAACAGAGCTCAGAAGAACAGCAACACAACCTCTATATTTTTGGAGCATGCTAAACAATCTGGACATGGCTTCACACCTGCCAATCCTATAATATTGTGCTCAGAAGCAAACGATCACAAAAAAAAAATAAAGGAGGCATTTTACATTAATGGAAACATCCATGCTATTAATAGGAAAGACACTTGCTTCGAAATCTCGAAGAAATGGGCTACATAATACTAGCTTATTTGAATATTTGCATATATTTTACTATACATTTTATGAAGGCTATGAACATGAGGTATGGATTCTCGAAAACGTTCAGCCGATAAACTTTTATATTAATTTATATCTTCTATATTAAACAATTATAAATAAGTGTTTTTTTGTTACATAATATTGAGAAGTAAAACCATATTTATATTAATTAGTTTTTTTTTTGTTTTGCAAAAAATATAATAACAACAATAATAATAACAATTACAATAATAATATATGTAATGTTCAAATTAATTTTACGACAACAAAACGATAGTAATAGTAGTAGTAGTAGTAGTAGAAGAAGTAGTAATAGTAAACAAAAATACTTTGCATAGGTAAAAAAGCTACAAATATAAACTTTTTATATAAAGTAATAGCATTTTTTATTGCACTCTTTATTCCGATTATTTCTATCTCTTTACTTCATTTATTATTATTATTTAGAAATTTTATCTTGTCAAAATAATATATAGTTTAGAATAAATCTGTCAAATTGCAGAAAAATGGGTTCAATTTTAATAGTTTGTTGATGTTGATTTTGTACTTTGGAAAAGCATTTTAATCAAAATGAATAACTTTATTACAATTTTGCCAGATATGGACATAAATGATTATAAATGAATGCGGTATAGATCTTTAAGCATTGGAGAATAAAGCTTTTATTAGTTATAACATTGATATGCAGACGCTGACATGGAGAAGAATTCCTGTCACATTAAACTTCATTATGTTTTAACAGCATTCTTTTTTTCTTTCGTGGAATGAAACTTCACAGGCAGTGGGATATTTATTCAAAATTTAAATAGATCTGACTAAAATATAAGTTTATATGTAATATAAGTATAAAAAAACTTCTATAAATAAAATTTAAATTTTTTAGTCACTGATAGGACATTAATGTGTTGAAAGTAAAGTAGGAGTTGTTATAAAGGTTAATTAAATATCTTAATTATGATGTATTTTATATTACATGTATTATAGTCAGAGATTCATTCTGTTATATATATATATATATATATATATATATATTGTGTCCTTGTCTGATATATATATAGAGAGAGAGAGAGAGAGAGAGAGAGAGAGAGAGAGAGAGAGAGAGAGTGAAATTAAAATAACACCCTCCATGTAATAGTATCACCTAGTGCAAGCCTTAGTAATCAATGGATGCAAGAGAATTTGTGCATAAAATCCCTATCCTGTATCCTCAGACCAGTTTCTAGTTTGTGGCTTTCATCAGTGATAAGCCTTGAATCTGAGCACATTGCATCTACATCCTAAAATCTAATACAACAATCCAGCAGAGTCAAATTATTATGTGCTTGGAGCAATATATATTAATGAAATATTTTTTTAAAAAATAAATAAATAAATAAATAAAAATGTTAAAATTTTAAATTTAGAAAATTATGTGGGTCTTTATTAATTACAGTATTGCAGATGCTATTTTTTCTTTTGTAGCACCAGCTCTAAATTTAATATCCTAAAATGTTACAATCATGGGTTACATGATCTCATTTTTTATTTTTCCCACCTTAAGAAAGTTGATATCATGTGTATTTTTTAAATATTTCTTTTGATCTCTAAAAATTGTTCTATTTAATAAAAAGTTTTCTTAGCATTAAATTTAAAAGCTGTACAAAATACTCTTATATGAGACACAAAAGTTATCTATGTAATAGTAATATTTTTGAAATACAAGCATAATTCATATACCTGGAAGTTAAATGTAATATAGAGGATTTGAACACAGACTTTCATGCTCTCTTCAGATATCCACTCTATCTCATTTAACCAATACTCATGACTCACACATATAAAAATATAAATGATCTCCAGTCTACATATTTTGTGCTGAACAAGCACTCCTCAGTTGGTCTAGATCATCATCTCCCACACATATGTATATAATCAGCACTCAGTTTATACTAACATAGCAAATATTCAGACATTAATGGATAGGATTCAATCTTCTCCATCCTCCAAGTCTTCAATTGTCCATACCATTGAAAATCTAATTATGATGCACCCAAATTATAGTCATGCCCATGTTGATCTTAAGTTATTCTGACTTTTCATGTATAGGACCTTGTCCATTCAAATATACAGAAAAAGATGGTAGGATACATGCTAAATCTGTAACATTTTAGAAATACAAGCATAATCCATACACTTGGACTATATTCAAAAAGAACTAACTATTTTCAGAGAACCAACGCGAAAAGAAAAGAATGTTTATAGTACTATGATTTGTGTTTCAAAAGTGTAAAGTTGTTAAAAAATGTTTTTGTCAATATTAGAATATGATTATATAAATTCTGAAGTCAGTACTAACTTAAAAACATCAAAGCAACTGAAGAGGCTGTGGTCTGCTAATGACAAAGCTATTATTAAATTTCCCTAGAATTAAAAAAATATATTGAAAAGAAAAAAACCTATCCACAATAAGTGTTTAATAGCAAAGAAACTAGTCTGTTTTGATGTAAAAATGGCTTCAGGAAATTAATAATCATTTGTTTCATTTAATTAAAAAAAATACATAATACGTTTATTAATAGTGGTATTTCTTGAGTGATATTATCTCTTAATTTATTATTAATAACTACATTATTTTAAATTGTCTTTACACTAGAATTTTCATTTGTATATTCAAACTACACACATAAAAAAGTGTTATATGGGTGTGTGTTTAAAAGTATAATCAGACCAATGAATTTATTATTAAGTTCTTATAATTTATGATTATTAATTTTTAATATATTTTTTGTGAAAATTTATTGGACATAAGTTTAGTCTTTTTAACATGTGTTGGGGAGGCAAGGCTCCTGTCATCAGTCTGAACTTGCTTCAAAAACCAAAATTTCTCAATAACCTTGGACTCCATTCACTCAAAGTCTTCTACCTCCAAAGAACCCATAACGTTCTGTGTAAAAACTTTAAAGATAACCAAGAGATGGAATGCCCTTTCCCAATAGAGGTGGATCCTACCAATCGTCCCCCTCCTAAACTGATTAAACTTTGGATACAACACCAAGTGTCTATCACTGTTCAAAACTTTAGAATATTGAGTTCACTATTCCAGAATAAACTATCCTACTGGCAAGTCTACCAATTGGTTTCAGAGGGCAAAACCAAAACCAGTAATGTACTCCCAATTGGAATACCACAACCAACTCAGTCCCAAGTTTGTTGACTTTCTCCTGAAGGTCAACCTTGGGGCTCTTCTACTGCAGCCTTCCTTTGTTATCAAAGGGGATTTAATATTGACCCCTCTGCCCTTTGTGCATGAGACAGGAGGAGTCCATGGTCCACATTCTTGATCATTGTGGATCATGAACATACCTATGTAATCTCACACTGAATAGAACCAACAATTCAGACCCTGCCTACATCATGCTCAAGCCTGCATTCGAGAAAAGAAACATTGCATTGATATGTCTTACCATGTTTATAAACTTTTCGATCTTGTCAGTCAGATGTAGAGTCACGTTCAATAAAGGTTACGACCACCCCATTGATAAACTATTCTTCAATACCATGTGTAAAATTAAAGAGGATTATAAACACATTGGTCAACCCTGGCTGGTGGACCAGACATGGGGACAGTTTAGACTTTAGTCACACCACCGTACCAATCTCAACCGTCTGTACCCTACAGATAGTCTCAAATCCATGTGCTCCATTGACCCTATCCCAGATCAAAATTTGATTGAACTCTACTCAAAGGATTCAGCTCTACTGAATCTTAATTTTATGAATTGTATAATTGATAGACCATTTCACTCACTTTTTACTTGTACAAAACTCATAAGTTGTAATTGATTTCAATTGTAGCTGTTTATGTACCTAGAATTAGACCTAAATGGAATGCAAATAAATTGTTATTGAAAGTAAATAAAAGCATATTATTTATTGTATAGTTTTTTTTAATTACACTTATCTTAAAATGACATTATTATAACTGTATATTATATAATAAAAACGTGGGGGGGGATATGAACATGCATTAATTTTTTGTGTTTTATTTGCGATCCATTTCTATATTTTTTTTCGGAAAAATATATATATATTTTAAAAAAAAAACGTATACTATTTGCATTTAGCCAATATATATATATAAATGTATAGCTTAAATGTAGTCCACTAAACTTTTGCCATCTAATGTAAGCTTAAGTGTTTAATATATGTCAGATTTTATTGCATATTAAATCCCTATTCAGAGCTTTTCTATCCAATATCCCCAGACTAGTTTCTAGCTCGTGGCTTTCATCAGTAAGGAGTTTTTGGATCTGGAAGCAATCCATTTGGATCACAGTGCATCTTATTTTTTTAATCTAATGCACCTTTTCTTTTACAAGACAGTTTTACTTTTTTATTTTACTATCAAACTGCTACCCAAATTAAAAAAAAAGTTAATGTTTTTAATCCAAGCCAATTTCCATAAAAATTATATAGATCTGGAATTTGTTCAGAATCAATATATTATGAAGACTTTAATTCTTTAATAATTATAGTCACTTGTATTATTTTCAGTTTGGGCCAGTAGCTTAATAATAATAATAATAATAAAAATAAAAGATGACACTAGAGAAACGGTGCCTTAGTTCAAAAAGATAAGACAGAATTAGATAGGAATTTAATATACACTGCCATTGACTTCTATTCAGTATTAAAACTTTCGCTAGATGGCATAAATGTAGAGAGAGAAAAAGAATTTGCTGCTGAGCTGAAGAGCATTGATTAAGCAGGTTCAAGAGATGTTTATTATTAGTCAAGTAATTATTAATTTTGCAAAGTGAAAAAGAAAGGATTTTTGTGATGGGTGAATTTACATTATATGATAAGTAATTAAAAATTTTAATCTAAGTTAATCATAACAAAAATGTAATATTTGAAATAGATAAGCATATTTTTGAAAGTTTTGTCTTAGGACTTAACATCTATCAAATCTCAGCCAAAGGTTTAAAAGTTAGCTTTTTTTACATTGACTTTTGAATAATTTATTTGTAAGAAATAAGCAACAATTTAACATATATTGTTAATATTAAATTATTTTACGAACATTCTATAATGACTATTACATATAGATTTTAATAATTTTAATAAATGATTCAGTAATAATCGATGTTAATAAGTGCAGATAAAAGCTCGGTAATGCATTACAAGTTAAATATTTTATTATCTCAAATGAAATGTAAAAAGCTAATTCTCATAAAGATTTTAAATAATCTTTCAAAATTGATTTAATTGATTTCACAGATCATATTACTAATAATTTCTGAATAATTATACAATTAGAATTATTTTTTTAAAACACGACATTCTTTAGTTGCCATAGAGGTCAACTGACATTTAAAAACTAAAGTGTTTGGCAGAGCACAAAAATTTCATTGAATTGACCAAACATATATTCTTTTAAGATATATATTAAAAACATTCATTCCAATCGTGCACTTTCGAAGGTATTTCTATTTTAAAGGAACACTTTTTGTAGTTGATCAAAATGTTAACCTCTTGCATACCTATCATTTGTTCAATATTAAATTACTATACCTTGATTTACAGGTGTCAACTTCCTGTACTTCATCTTTGACCCTATCCACTTTAGATACATATATTAATGATTAATACTCATTATTTAGTACATAGAAATTATCATATTATTTCAAACTAGATTTAAACATTTGATTCAATGGGAAAATTAAATATGTATTTTTATTAAACTTAACCACATGAAATCATTAATCTAGCTAATATATTTGCCAAGGTCAGATCAGTATTCAATTTAAGTTTGTAAAATTGGTTTAATGTAGATGGCTCTTTTTCTCATAAATATTAAATGATTAACGTTTTTAGTTTCAAAGGTACCCTTTATTAGTTAAAAGATTACATAAATTTTCAGGTCTACTTACTCATTGACGATTAGAAAGCGTTCAATGTTACTAAGGTAAAACAATTATTAACTAGGTTTACAAAAAGTACATACCCTCAGTAACAATTATATCCATAAAAGGGTTGCTATAATCTTGTTTAATATGTATCTGTCTATGAGTCTACATGGACCAGCTACCGATAAGTCATCCATTGCCCAATGATCCCCATCCCTGGGGCCTGGAATCAAAGATCCAAATGCTTTTGCTGAATAGGCAGACATTCAGCATTTACACCAACCACCACAACAGGCAACAAGGACCAAGGTACCAAGGCCATTAAACGTTAAATCCTTGACCCACAGCTGAGCCATACCGAGCCCACAACAGGTACCTCTATCTCCCAATTCAACAGTCCAAATGGGCAGAGACCACATTCGGTCTACCTGCCCAAAATTGGAATGCCAACTAGGGAAAAGCTGACAAGTAATGAGCACAGATCTGCACTGCTCAAAACCAACCTAACAAGGGAGTGCAGCAGCCCATCAGAGCGGAAACGGTGCCAAAACTTTAAACCTTTACCCTCTTGGCAGGTTTTATGGGTAGCAGCAATGATCATCAATAGCCCACAACCATAAACCAGGCCCCCAACAGCCATCACCATCCACTCCTAAGAAGGGAAAGAGGAGTGTAGACTCATGTCTGTGAAATATTACAACAAAACTCCATCAATGTTATAAAATAAATTACAGCAATTAAAAAATACAACACAGGCAACTCTCGGGAACAAGATTATAAAAAAATAATGATAAATTAATGCTAGAATTATTTGTTGAATTTTCTTTTATTAATTTCATATTGTTAAATTACATTTAAATCTTTTTTTTTTCTCTCACAAATATTAAATAATTTTTTTAGCTGAGTAAAGGAACTTAGCTATTTGTAAGCTTATAATAATTAAAAATCCTACATAGGAATCCCAGTAAACTCTTTTTGCATTTAAAACATTTTCTGAGGTTGACCTTCTAATTATTTTATTATCCTAATATACTTCATAAAAGTTTATTCATATAATAATTTCTTTTTACAGAAGTTGAATTACTTTTATTACGAAACAGATATAAGTGTATTGTTTCTATATATTCACTAAAAAAGTAATCACTTCAACTTCCAATTTTGATTTCTAAGTATCAAAATGTTATTCATTTAACAGATTTAAATGTTTATTTTTCTAATACACAAGAAAGCAGAAAAAGACAAAGCTGGAAAGAATTTGCAAAGACATCATGTACCTACCAATGATGATGATCTATTTCACAATTAAGCAAAACAGGATTTATATAACATTTTCATGTTATAGCATTTTTTGTGTTTCTCTCTTTTACAAAAGAAAACTTAAATCATATAATTGTATATTCATTCAAATACTAATTTTCTAATAAACTTTCCACTCTCAAACGTATTGTTTTTGTCTTGTTTCAAGTGATCTCCCAAAGTAAAATCTTTCACTTTTTAGCATCTTTTTAGAGTTAATGAAACAAATATTAATTTTCTTTACTTGTTCTTTCTTTCTCTGTATATATTTATATATAGTAATTATTCTATGTCTATATCATTTAGTTCTAAGTCTTAGTACAAATACAAATATTTGTTGAGAATAGCTAAGCTATATTTACACCATTAGAACACACACATTGCATGCCCACACATAGATACACATCTATATCTATATATTGAATTAATATTTCCATGGATTATTATTATAATATAGTGATGAGGATACCATATCCACGTAAACAAAGATAACCGTTAACCTTTGATGTTGCCAAAATCTATTAATTACTACTAATTAACAATCCCTGAGATTAAACAAGTTTTCTCATTAACTTTGTTGGAGTTTTTTAATTGAAATCAATGGGTATATATAGGTCTCTATATATACTATTACCATCATCAACCATTTTCAAATAAATATAACAGTTTCAAAAAAGTAAAATATAATAATAATACATTAGAAATAAATTTTGTGGTGACAATATAAACAATGTGAACCATAACTACATCCACATGTAGTACATGCTGTCAGTTTTTATATTTGTCTAATATTTTACTATGCTATCTTTTAAATTCTCATAAAACTTTTTGACAACATATTTAATTGTAGCTGTTTACTGTAATGTATTATCAGTCATATTTTCCAAAGATAATATTAGATCAGTGGTCTTCAACCCTTGGTCCACAGACCAGCACCAGGCCGCAGAACTTTTCTGCTGGTCTGCAAGCTAGACTGGCAGGAAAGTTTATAATAACAAAATAATAAGAGTTTAAACTTTTAATTAATATAACCAATTTTAATTTATTTTTTCATCTCATTTTTACCCAATTAAAAAAAAAAAGAAAACAGAAGGAAAACAAAATCTAATCAATCATACATAAATTAATTTGTTTTTCTAGTTATCACAGATGTTTATGGGAGGGGGGTAGAATTAAATTTTTTATTACTTTTCTAAAAAAATTCAAAATTAAAAAAAATTATACAAACTCCACATATATATATATATATAAAACTTTATCTTATATATTTAACATTGTTGTTTTGATCAGTTATAACAAATATGCTCATCTTTTAAAAAAATTATCTATAGACTTCTGCAGGTCCGCGAACCCTTATCCTTATTTTTGCAGGTCTGTGGAACCTTATTCTTACTTTTACCAATCCACAAGTGTGAAAAGGGTGAAGACCACTGCATTAGACAATCTATGAGATAATATATATATTATAGAAAAAAGGAAATGAACTGAGATAAAAGTGGGACTTAATTTTGTCTTTAAGTAAAGACAGCCAAAAACATATTGTTGATACTAGAACAAGTGTTTCATCTTGTGGCTGTAAATTTTAATGGGCAATTATCTAGGATTATCATTAATGAACATATCTTTCTTGTTATAAGATAGAATTTTCTCACTTATTTCTTTGTTTATATATTAGTATTATTATAAGTTGATTTACAGGTATCAAATTTCCTATAATTACATCTTTGACACAGCTCACATTGGAAAATATATTAACAATTATCATTATTTATTTATTAAACAAGAGATTATCCTTAGGCTAGATATAAAGTTTAAACTCAGTTAAAAAATAACATCTATTTTTTAAATCAAACAGAAACACATGGTGTCATTAGTCCAGCATTATAACTCTTTTTTCCATGTGTAATATTATTTTCAATATAAGTTATGACTTAGTTTAAGTGAAGATGGTTAGTTTAGTGTGAAATATATCTTAAGGGTCATTTACTTTATTTCAGATCACTTTATTTATATGTTTTAAGAATATATGGTGGAATGAAAGTTTTAGGTGCATTTAGATTAATAACTTTGCTTATGTATGTTAATATTTCTGGTGAAGTAAATTATTCTTCTTCCATTGGTTATTTATTTGGATTAGTGCACTTTAGGTGAGAAGCACCATAAACATAACTTTCCAGACACACACACGCACACACACACACACACATATATATATATGATTTTTTGAATATTTGTTAACATATATATTTGCTTCTCTCTTAAAACTTAAAAAGAAAATATTAAAAATTATTACTGACTATTCTTATGTGGTCTAAGGTGGTGGTAGAGCTATACACTCAAAAGTTAAAATTTATGGAATATAACTCACTGTCACATCTGGTGCTTAAATATTATATTACCTTGTAAATGAAATTTTTAAAATTGCAAATTAATTAAAATTTTTGTTCAGGTAATCAGTTCATAATTAACTATTTATTAAACATGCTTAAACATAAATTTGAATACGAACTCCAATGCCACACAACCTCTCATATGTTTCAAGAGCAGTTATATTTACTCACCCTCAGAGCCTATAAGTAAGCTTAAATAATCATTCAACATCAGATAGAGATGAGGATTTTATAGAACTATACCATTTGATGCTCATTGATTACTAAGATCACAGTAGATGGCTCTGGATTAGTACATAAAAAACTTTGAATAGTTCGACTTCATTTTTATCCATCAGTAAAATATTTTCGTACAAATTTCCTCATCAATAAGCATAGATCCTACAAGATAAAACACATTGAAAACATTACTTATTGCATAGAATGAAATTTGAAAATACTAGATCTTCTCATATTGAAATTCATTGACCTTTTTGTATTACAGAAAAATAATGGTAATTTTCAAATTATAATATGTTAAAAAGTATATTTGGGAGGAAGTATTGGAAAAGGGAAGATATAATGCAGAAAATGATTGAGGATTAAGTGATAAAATAGTATTGTTTTCTATTATAAACATTCAAGTTTTTGGTTAAAGTTTTGAGCATATGAAAGTATGCTATTTTAATGATTAAAAACATAATAAAAACTTATAAAATTATTTTACTATTCTTTATAAGTATTATTATTATTATCACCTGTCATACTAATTTAATTTTAGACTCAAGATTTATTAACCCCTCTATATATTTGAACAGTTGACATATGTTAAATTCATAACGATTTTGTCCTTTGTGATTTAGTGCAATGATCGAATAACCTGTAAAGATGAAAATTTTCAGAATGAATTTCAGTTGAATAATGTAAAAAAGATAATAGTTTTAGTTAACTGAATATAATTGTTCCTAATCTGCCACCAGGGAGCTCTAATATCATATGATGTCTCAAGCAATTTTTAATAAGCAAGAATTTGTGTATAGTTTAATGTAGTAATAGAATAATTGACCATCAGTTTCAAGATTTACAGACTGGGGCTAAAATCTGTGACTTTTTATGCTCAAAACTATATCTGAACTTTTGAATAACATCATTCCATTATTTAGTTAATAATTAAATTTGTTAAGCGCATACTCATTACTTAAAGTAATATATAGTAAGACCATGCGCCTGAAAAAATACAATAGGGACCTCTACAAATATTGTCTTTTAAATAAATCTTGTGTTAAGATTTGTAGAGGTCCCTACTGTCGTTTTTCAGAAGCATGGTCTTAATATATATTACATTATTTAGTTAACTCTCCATGCCATCTCATATTGCTGACCCACCTAATCACATGTGTGTGATCAGGTGGGTCAGCAATATGAGATGGTATGGAGAGTTGAGGGTCGTGTGAAAGTCTGAGTTTGAATCCCGCATACATTACGTTATATATGCAGGTTTAAGCCTGGATAGTGTATTA
The DNA here is from genome assembly GCA_028023455.1 of Epiperipatus broadwayi. Taxonomy (NCBI): domain Eukaryota; kingdom Metazoa; phylum Onychophora; class Udeonychophora; order Euonychophora; family Peripatidae; genus Epiperipatus; species Epiperipatus broadwayi. The sequence goes on from JAQFVV010000165.1 coordinate 2,454,447, forward strand.
TTTAGTTAAATAAAATTACAGTATAAATACGAACATGCGCGCACACAAATATACTTAATGTAGACTATAAAATGCATAGATTCTATTATTAAACAATCAAATATCTTTTTATCATGTTTATAAAAAAGACAACACAATTTTCTTACTTTCATTTCACAGAGACAAAAAAAAAATCCAATTATTTGATTGAAAATAAGTCATAAAATTCACAACATTGAAAACATTTTTCGTCTGAGTAAAATTCCTACTCTTTTCATTTATATTTTAAATACTTTGTTGTTAAAGCATTTTGACAATTATCACAACTTGCAGATGTAATATCAATTTATTTATAGACGAGTGTATAAATATAATCCTTCGTTTATACTGCATATATATATAATAAAAACAAAAAAATAAAATTGCAATTAGTTTAAAATATAAAATGGAATTCATGTCTATAAAATGTGGTGACTTTAATTTAACATTATTAGTTTAAATGACATATATATATCTGTGACATAATTTATTCTATAATATAAGCAATCACATTTACAATATATAAATATCAAATCATTGTTCTAATATAAAAAGTGAGTGTTTAAACTCGATATATTCAGCCTTATGGTGTGTCTAAGCTAAACTGAAAAAAGAAGAGTTGTCTTGGGCAACACATTAAATAAATAAACATTACCAAAAACCGATAAGCAAAAAAAAATCAGTGGATAATTTTCACAACATCTGCTACCATAGATAAGCAAAACTATTTTTTTATAATAATCCTAATTTGTAATGGTCCGTTCAGAGTATGTTCTAAAATCATCAACCAACATCCAAATTTATGATCACTAATATGTAAGACTTGAAATACCAGGCACTCTTATACCTGGAGCCTAATTGTAAATATAGGGGATTTGAACTCAGACTTTCAAGCCCTTCACTATCCACACTATCTGATACCACTGATACACATGACCATACACATGCAGAAAAGATAAATAATCACCAATATACATATTTCATGCAAAACCAACACTCATCAGTTGGTCCAGATTACCATCTCCCATATATATATATGCTGCAGAAAGGAGTTTGCTATTAACTGAAAGGAGACCGTTTGATTCCTCTTGGAGGCCTTAAAGGAACTGAGCAGGGCAAATTCCTAATTTCCACTCCATACGTTCTTGTAATTGCAGCTGTTATTACTATACGATTATTCATATAGTATACAAACATGGATGGGCTGCTCACCAACATGCATTAGCCAGCATGGTGAGTTTATTGGCTTTTTACCTCTGAGTTTAAGATCAAGAAACATCATGGTCTTTCTTCTCAGTGCCTGATAGGGCAAGTCACCAACCAAGGTAGCGGTTGGTGGCCGAAGGCGTAGGGTCCTAAGAATCCCCTGATTCCGGACCCAGGCTGCCATTTGATGATGGGCTTTTTATTTAGGTACTTACAACTGCAGATCACTTTCAAGTGAAGGAAGATTACAAGAATTACAAGAAGAACTTTCTTATATTAAATGGGACATTATTGGACTTTGTAAAGTTAGAAGAAAAGGTGAAGAGACAATTGATTTAAAAAGTGGACATATACACTATTATAAAGGCACAAATATTCGAAATACAAGTGGAGTAGGATTCATTATAAATAAAAAGTGGATGAACAATATTGTGGAGATTGATGGTGTATCAGACAGAGTGGCAAGATTACTTATACAACTTAATAGCAGATACCAAATGCAGATAATTCAGGTTTATGCCCCAACAAGTTCTCATAGTGATGAAGTAGTAGAAGATTTTTATATGGATGTACAAAAGGCTTTTGATCAGAGTAAACAACATTTTAAAATTGTTATGGGAGACTTTAATTCTAGAATTGGTAAACAAATGAAAGATGAAAGTTCTGTAGATAATTTTGGTTATGGTAATAGAAATGAGAGAAGACATAGACTTGTGGAGTTTGCAGAAAAAGAAAAACTTTATATTATGAGTTCTTTTTTTGAGAAAAATGTTAAAAGGAAATGGACATGGAAGCATCCAAATGAAGGGTACAGCAGAATTGGATTATATTTTGACTAACAGGAAATACATATTTCAAGATTGTAATGTTGTTAATAAATTTAACACAAGAAGTGATCATCGATTAGTAAGGTGTAAGATATGTGTTAATGTAAAACTAGAGAGACAAAAATTATTAAGAAAAACAATATTTACAGTTGATATTCCTAATCTTCAGAAACATTCTAATGAATTTAAATTAGAACTTAAAAATCGGTTTCAAGTATTAGTAGATTTTGAACAGGATTCAGATTTGAATGAAATTAATATGAAAATAACTGATACACTTTTAAAAACTGCAACAAAGATAGCTGGTAGAAAAAAGCAGCAATTGACCAATAAAATTTCTACTGAGACTAGAGAATTTATGAAGAAAAGAAGAAATATGAAGATATACAAAAATAATGCATTAAAAAGAATTGAATATCTCGAATTTTGTAAAATAGTGCAGAAAAGAATTGAAAATGATATAAGAAAGTATAACTCTGAACTAGCAAGGAAAGCTGTAGAAGAAAATAAAAGTCTTAAGAATGTAAAACAACATTTTGGTATTGGTAGGAAATTTATATCTGCAATAAGAAAAAAAAGATGGAATTATTACTAAAAAGAGAGATGACATCATAAAATTGGTAGAAGATTTTTATCAAGAATTATATAGTAATAAAGAACAAGTACCTCCTATATCTATTACATCTTCCGAATTGCCCAGAATTTTAAATGAAGAAAATGTATGAAGAAAGGAAAGGCTCCAGGTAATGATGGAATTATAATTGATATATTAAAAGAAGAAGGTGAAGATATAGAAAATTTTTTAGCAATGTTATATACTAAATGTCTAAATGATAAAGATGTATCGGATAATTGGAAGAATGCAGTAATGATATTAATATTTAAAAAAGGTGATAAAGAAGATATTAGAAATTACAGACCTATCAGCCTGATAATTACAACTCATCTACAGAGAACATTGGATTTCCACCAACCAAGAGAACAAGCTGGATTTAAAAGTGGTTTTAGTACAATAGATCATATCCAGGTGTTGAGAGAAGTTATAGAAAGGACAAATGAATATGAGTTGTCATTATGTTTTGGATTTGTAGATTATGAAAAGGCATTTGATTCTATAAACATTTCTTCAGTGATTAAAGCATTGAATCATCAAGGTATAGATCCAGGATATTGTCATATTTTAAAGAATATTTATAAAAATGCAACAGCAACAATTAGATTACATAATGAGACTGGGAAAGTCAACATTGAGAAAGGTGTAAGACAAGGTGACTCCATATCTCCAAAACTTTTTACAGCAGTGCTGCAAGAAGTATTTTGTGGATTAAAATGGGAAACTAAAGGAGTGAAAGTAAATGGAGATTATTTAAGTCATTTAGATTTCGCAGATGATGTAGTTGTTTTTGCAAATAATGCTTCAGAGCTGCAGGATATGTTGCAGGAATTATCAGATGAAAGTAGGAAAGTAGGACTAAAGATAAATGTTAAAAAGACTAAAGTAATGTTTAATCGATTTGCTCAAAATATGAAAATAAAGATTGATTATGATGAATTAGAAGAAGTTAACAGTTACAAATACCTTGGTCAGATTATTAATATAGATGGAAACATAATGGAGGAAATTAATCATAGAATTAAACTTGGTTGGAGTGCTTTTGGTAGAAATAACTTGATACTAAAAGGAAATATGCCTATGTGTTTGAAAAGGAAGGTTTTTAACAAATGTGTTTTACCAGTTCTTACTTATGGATCTGAGACTTGGACACTTAATAGAAGAGCAATACAGAGACTTCAGACCACTCAAAGAAGTATGGAGAGATGTATGTTAGGAGTAACAAGAAGAGATTGAAAACGCAATGTATGGGTAAGAGAACAAACAGGTGTTACTGACCTCATTGAAAAAATTAAAAGATTGAAGTGGAGTTGGGCTGGACATATTGCTAGAAGAGATGATAATAGATGGATAATTGAAATTTTAAACTGGATTCCAAGAGATTGTAAAAGACCCAGAAAGAGACCACATGTGAGATGGATGGATGAAATAAGAAAGTGTATAGGGGTGATGTGGAGAAGAGAAGCTAAAGATCGGAGAAGATGGATTAAACTTGGAGAGACCTTCATCCTGCAGTGGATTGATAATGGTTGATAATGATGATGATATATATATATATATAATCAGTTCTCAGCTATATTAGGATAGCAAATCCTTACCCTTTAATAGACAGGCTTCAACCTACTCCAACCTCCAACTCTTCAGCCATCCATACCATTAAAAATCTGATAATAGAAGTCCCAAGTCCCATGCTGATGCCAATGTTGTTGATCACTAATATAGAAAATGTACATATCTAAGTAATAAAATATTATTGATTTTTATTATTATTATTATTATTATTATAAATATAAAAAAAGAGGGCAACAGAATTAGTAGGGTATTTGACAATGTATTTGAGAATATGCTGTATATTTATTTTAACTACACTGCTATATATAATCACTAAAACATCTCATAATATTTTAATGAAATTAATAAATCAATTGTTTAATTTAAAAAAAAAAAAAATTTGAATAAATTTTGGTACTTTGGTATTATACTTGCTACAATGTATTACTCTGGTGATGTATGTATCTGGCAATAATTATTCAAATTTTCCATTTATGATATTATGTCTTCCAAGAATCCTGACATGACTAATCTATGTCAAATAAACTGACCCTTTTCTTTCCATTTTGGAAGATATTAAATGGTTCAGTCTGTCACAGTAACTTTTTGCCCCCAAAATATAATACATCTCTCACATCATTTGTAATTAATATGGTTTTATATTAAAAAATACATATACAGATAAAATTTTGTATAGTCTTTTTTTTGCTAAAACTTTATATATGTTTTTTTTTAATGTTTAAAATATAAGGTTAAACTTACAGTTTGCCATTTTTAGATAAAACTAAAACTTTATCTTAGAATTTCACTATTTTTTTAGGTTAAAAAAGGTAAAGGTAAAATTTTATGTTAAAGTTTACCATTTAAAAAAAAACCAAAATATTTCAGGTTCTTTTTCATATCGTTGTAAATAAGATGTGTTTTTTTTTTTTTAATATGAAGTTTGGTATTACATGTACTAGGTGTTTACAATAGCACAACATGCCATATTATGCCAGGAAGGAAAGGTTCGATAGCATGAAGTGCCATAATAAGAACTCACAAGAAGTTTTATAATAAAAACTCACAACTACCTGTTTTTATTTAATATCATAATTACATTCAAAGATCAGCCTTTCAAGCTAATTGTGCATGCGTCTTTTGAGAGTGTTAAATAATAAATGAATACTTCCCTCTACAATACAAGATATAGTATTTATGCAGGAATAAAAGGAATCCTCTTATTCCTATGACTCAAATTCTTTTATATGAGCAAATCTGAAGTACTGTTGAGGAAAGCGTGAGAGTAGAATTCTCACTTTAAATTACTATTTACGATGTTTGAATGAATGACATCGGTGAAATTGTCTAGAATTTACTGAACACCACTCTAACTGAAACTTAATTATAAGTAAATAAGCATTTATTTTTATATGATGCTATGTTCTAGACAATTTCACCGACGTCATTCATTCAAACATCGTAAATAGTAATTTAAAGTGAGAATTCTACTCTCATGCTTTCCTCAACAGTACTTCAGATTTGCTCATATAAAAGAATTTGAGTCATAGGAATAAGAGGATTCCTTTTATTCCTGCATAAATACTATATCTTGTATTGTAGAGGGAAGCATTCATTTATTATTTAACACTCTCAAAAGATGCATGCACAATTAGTTTGAAAGGCTGATCTTTGAATGGAATACAATTGTACACATAGGGTCATATAAAAATAAATGCTTAATATCATAATGTGTTTTTCCCTTTTTCCATAATAAATATATCTTTCCATTTTCTTTAGGTTTGAAGTTTGGTATTACACATAGTATGGTGTATTACTTCAATGATGTATTATTCTAAGTTTGCAATATCTTTAAAATAACATCTTCATGGGATTTACAGACAAATTTTATTGATTAAGTTTGTCCACACACTCTTTGGAGGCATTATTTTAAACATATCACAAACTTAAAATATGTCACTGGAGAAATATGTCATAGCAGGTATAATACCAAAGTACTAATCCTCTCATATTACCATACTTTAGTTCAATTTAGACTGTTTATTTTGTCAGCAGTTTTTTTTTTGGCAAATTGTCATAATGATAATGTACCAGTCAAAAAATGCACCAAAAAGAACTACAAGTCAGATTCAAACTCAGCAGTTCAAAACTGAATTCAAACCCAACTCCACAGCTCAGATTAGTAGAAATCTAAATCGAAAGCACAGTGCTATGCACCAAGAAACTAGCTCAACAGTTGGTGAGGATTAGAGACCCTTGAACTGACACTAATATCGGATGTAATTGATTAAAATAATTTTAAATCGAATCATATGTATATGTTTGGGTTGCCAACACAGACAGTGAGTATTAACATTAAAATAATCATAAAAGAATTAAGAACTAAGAAACCAAGTGTGTTTAGAAAATATTTAATAATAATAATTTGTTTTTTTTTGAATTTTAAATGAAGATTAAATTAATTAATTCTAGTCCTTAAACAAAGTTTATAATTATAATACAAGTGGCGGTCCTTATTATATGCCAATGAATATTGTGCAATATTTGAAAGTCTATGTCTATGCTCCCAACAAGAAATAAAAGGCAGATAAAGGTATTCATTAGTAAAGGGAATTATTACTCTAATTTTATTACGACAGAATGTGAGATTTATTTTCACATTTGCAAATTCATTCACGAAGAGCAAGATACGTATTTTAGGGCATAACTTTAATCTTTATTGGAAAACTTATTTTGAGTTATAACGGAGAATTTGTTCAACTTTAATTGAAATCACTTCATCACGAATTACGAGTATCAGAGCGGGCTTTACTGGAACAGAGAGGTAACGGTGCTGACGAATTATGAGCTATAAAATGAAATTGAAAGACAATAGCTAATCGATAATCAAAGTACTATGGTGGCTTGCATCTGACAAGTCTTATGCCCTTTGACTAATATGAACAGGAGAGGAAGTGCTTTTTTCCTCGATAATTTAAAATAACAGAAATATGATCACCGACCAGCCTAACGGAGCGGAAGATTGCCCTACGTCAGCAACGTTTGAAGATGATGACTTGATAGTCATTGTTTGAATACTAAAACCCATATAGAATGCTCTACATGATGACTTGATCAATTAATTAAAGTCAAATGAGATTTTAACAAAAACTATTTTAAAGTAATTGTAAATCATATTAATTATGCCCCAATCATCGTGCCCTTCCTGAATCTTAAATAAAATAACAAAGTTGAATTAGAATATATTTATTCGATTCCTTTATCGGCCGTTTGAAAAAAAACATTTTAAGATTATATGTGAATAAATAAGTAAATATTAGTGAAACAAGAAAATAACGGTGGCATAGATTAGAGATGGAGCTAATAATTTATTGTTAGATAATAATAAAATAACAATCATTTAATAATTTCTTTCGACTTGATGATTGATCGAACTGTATAAATCTAGTTCTAATGGGCGAGAATTAACTATCAGAATTTAATCTTATATTACTTGTATAAGGCAAAGGAAACTAGGGAGATCATCAAGTCGAAGAATTATTGGCATATAATTAAAAATAGCAACATTAATAAATCACACACTAAATATATATAATATAATAAATGAACCACCATAGTAATGAAAGAAAGTTAAATTTAAAGACTAGAGATTGAGAGAATTACTAATTTAAAATAGCATAAATAAAAGGTTTTACACAGAGTATTATTACATTATAAATGAATGAAAGAGCTCTTAAAGGGAGTGTAAAGTAAAATTCAGAAACTGGCCAGACAGTTTAGGGTTCATTACGGAAATATATTACCCATTTCTTCCGGGGCTGGTTCCCTTAGGTTACATGTCCGAGTTGGTAAAATGTAGGCACTATTTGATTGATTACTTGAACAGCATTTTATTTGATTTTGGCAGCCTGATTTGTCCAGAAAAAATTTAGCAGCTCCATTGAAGATTTTCAGGGGACTTCAGGAACTGATAGCAAGATTCCTGACATTTAGCCCCTTACCATGATCAAAACACTATTTAAAACGCACAGAGTTTACTGCACTTCTCTACAACAAAGATGGCCTTTTACTCCAAACTTTTTAGAGCTATATATCTGTCCTCTGATGCCTCCAGGCTAGCACTTCTTTCATTATCAATGTTTTTAGATTCACTGGTTGTTTTTAGATACATTCCTTCGATAAGGCTTTCAAACTCATTAACTTGAATTCATTTTCTAATTAGAAAATGAATTCGTAAAATCAGAAAATGATTTTAATTAGGAAATCCTTATCTTTTTTTCTAATTAATAAAACTTTAACTATTGTTTTTGGAAAGGGAAAATCTGAAAGCTTATCGAAAGAATGTAGCTTTTAATCATTAAACTTTAACAAATTATTTAAAAATAAAATCAATCATTCCCGACGCAATGAAACTTTTAAACAATTATATGTATTCAAATATTTACAAATATATACACACAATCCACGTAGTTATTAATAGAATTGATCAATTTAAATCTGAAACTAATTAATTTTAATACGCATTTGATTTTATAGAAATTAGCGTGGATTGAACGTATAAAGCCCCATTGCATCGGAAATTCAAGGTTAGTACTAGGGTTTGAAGTGGGCTTATGGCTAGATGTCATGAAGCTAGGATCGAACTCAGATCCAACTGCTTCAATAAACATTTGAGACCTTGTCACAGTATGTGATGGAGTGGACTATTTCCAAAGAGGCAGGATTCTTATCTTCTTAAAAGTGTGCATTAAGGGTCAGGATGTGATTGCATACTGCCAATATGAATAAAGTGTAAATATTGTTTATATATATATTTCATTTTTCTGTTAATAAGTTAATCATAAAAAAATAAAAACAACTAAATATTGTAATTAACTTTTTGGCAATGATTTCTTTTTTTGAAATAACAGTAATAAAAAATAAAATGTAATTATTAAATATGATGTTTTCTAGCAGGCATTTTTTTGTAAATATTTTGTGGAGACCACAAAATAGTAGATTTTTTCAAAAATACTGGCTGCCATCTTGGTTTACTTGAAAACTCACAAGTATCTAATTTTTTTATGTTAATATAAAGTTATTATTGCTATTCTAGCATGACTATATATGTTCAAATCTCAGCTATTATCTAATATATATATATATATAGAGAGAGAGAGAGAGAGAGAGAATTTGAGACCAGACTTTCAAGCCCCCTTAGACATCATACACATCTGAAAGAGATAAACGATTTCCAATATACATATTTCGTGCCGAATCAGCACTCATCAGTTGGTTTGCATGAAATATATATATATATTGGAGATCATTTGTCTTTTTCGCATGTGTGTGGCCATGTGTATTGATTGTATGGAATAGAATGGATGACTAAAGGGAACTTGAAAGTCTGGGTTTAAATCCCCTCTAATTACATCTGTCCTAAAGTATATATGCTATACATATATTTAAATGTTATATATATATATTGTAAAGACTGAATTGCATTTATCAGTAATGAAATTTGTCCAATAACAATATTTATAATACAAGACAAATTTTTACCTGATATTTATTTTGTCTATCTTCAATCAAATTTTGTTTGTCTTCCTCTTAAAATTCTCTAGTGTTATTTTAACAATAAAAGATAACAGGTAAATAAATAAAAATATTAATATTTTAAAAATAGCATCAAAGTTATCAAAATCTTTTTTTTTAAATGTGAAATTAACTTTAAACATGGGTGGATTACATTATCTATTTAATCCTTTAGTATTTAATCTGAATTTAAATGCTTAAATTTTAATTATCTTTAATGTTCATATATATATGTTAAACAAATCCAAGAGTAATATAATTTTACATTTGTGTACAAAAAAGTTTGTTCGTAATTGTGAAAATTATTGCTAATTAATCAACCTCATATATATATATAGCTTACTAATTTTAAGAGTTATCAAAAAGTATATTGTTATTAAGTATATAGTTCTGAAAATATTTAGTTATAAGAATATATGAAATTAAAAAAATGATCTTCAAATTATAATAATCATTTATAAGTTAAGGTATATGCCTTTGAAGGTTGAATACTTATGTATACTTTCTTCACTCACATTGCCGGGCGTTTTTTGGTTAATTATCCATTTTTAGGGGCTTCGAAGTATTTGGGGGTTTTATTTTTAAATTTTTTTCATCAAACATGTGTTACTTGTTAAGTTTAAAAAACACTAAGAAATCGTATATAAATTCATGTTAACTTTAAATATATATATATAAATGTCATTCCTAACATTTAATGAATTATTGTATATATGTATTATAGCATCCAAACTATAAATATGTTGCGAACATTTTCGTGATTTTTTTTTTTTTGGTTCAAACTGTTGGTTAATTATTTTTCATAATCTTTTGAAAAAATGATTAAAATTTGGAATCTAAATCAGTGTCAGAAGAAGATGCAGTGAAGTGTTTTTAAAATTATGGAATAGTGACTATATATTTTTTTCAATTTTAAATATTTTGTTTAAAATTATGTAGAGCGGTAAAATAAGGGATCTCTCAAGTAAGAATAAAGGTTTCATGTTTAAACTAGGAATACGATTCCTATGGCCTAACTCTAGGATTTAATAAGAAAACGATATTAACATTTTAACAATGAGAGTCTTATAGATTTGCATTGTGGTGCTTTGGGGACAGTATTGGTAAATTTGAATGTAAAAGATAAAGTGAATCAAAACTGATTTGTAGACATTTCCTTTACATATTTAAATGTTTGTTTAATAAAGTTTATTACTTAAAATAAAAATAAAAAATATATATTGTTGCAGCACTTCATAATTTGTTATTCTAATTTTAATTTATTTTGCTTTTACAAGTAGTAAAAAAGATAAGCAAAACATGCATATATTTAAAAATTAATTAAAATTTTACAACAAAAAATGTTATTAATTTATTTGGAGTGTTAATTGTAATAGCTAAACAGAATTTCAAGTAAAAGATTATTTAATTTTCAATTATTGTGAAATTAAGAAAACGGCTTTTTAAATATTTTGTTTGGGATGGGGCAGCAGCTAATACAGTCGAGGAAAAACTTTAGAAAGTTTGAAGTCTTTTGAGATGTGGATTTCATAAAGAAAAGAAAAAATAACTTATAATGTAAAGTTAAATATTTGAAATACAGACATTCTATATATACCTGGAATTTAATTGTAAATATAGGGGATTTGAACTCAGATTTTTCAAGTACCCTTGAACTATTCACACTATCTTATTCACTGATACACATGACCACACACATGTAGAAAAGATAAATAATCACCAATAGACATATTTCATGTTGGACTAGCACTCATCAGTTGGTCCAGATTAGCATCTCTCTCTCTCTCTCTCACACACACACACACACACACACACATATATATATGATATATATATATATATATATATATATATATAATCAGTGCTGTTAAGATAGCAAATCTTCATACTTTAATGGACTGGCATCAATTTAGTTCAACCTCCAACTCTTCGGCCATTTATACTATTGAAAATCTGATGATGTAATGCCCATGTTGACCTCAAGTCACTCTGACCCCTCATGTATAGGACCATATCCATTTAAATACATATGCAGGATTAATGTGTAATTTGAAATACAGGCATTATTCATATACCTGGAGTTTAATTGTAAATGTCAGGGATTTGAAATCAGACTTTCAAGCACCCTTCAACTATCCACACTATCTCATATCACTGATACACATGACTACACATGTGTAGAAAAAATAAATAATCACCAGTATGCACATTTCATGCTGAACCAGCACTCATCAGTAGTCCAGATTATCATCTCCCACACAAATATATAACAGTGTTCAGTTATATTAAGTCAGCAAATATTCATACTTTAATAGACTGGATTCAATCTACTCCAACCTCAAGCTCTTTAGTCACTCATGCCATAACTGAGCACTGATTATATATATGTGTAAGAGATGATAATCTGAATTAACTGATGAGTTCTAGTTCATGATGAATTTTTATATATATATATATATATATATATAAATAATCACCAATATATATATATATATATATATATATATATATATTGGTGATTATTTATCTTTTCTACATGTGTGTGGTCATGTGTATTAGTGATATGAGATAGTGTGAATAGTTTAAGGGTGCTTGAAAGTCTTCAAATCCCCTATATTTACAATTAAGCCCCATGTATATGAAGAATGTATATGAAGAATGCCTATATTTCAAATATTACACATTAAGCCTGAATATGTATTTAAATGGATAAGGGTTTTATACCCCGGGTCAGAATGACTTGAGGTCAACATAAACATATCAATAATACTGGCATCAGCATGGGATTTGGGTATTTCATCATCAGATTTTCGATGGTATGAATGACTGAAGAGTTGGAGGTTGGAATAGACTGAAGCCAGTCCATTAAAGTATGAAGATTTTCTATATTAATATAATGGAGCACTAATTATATGTGTGTGGGAGATGATAATCTGGACCAACTGATGAGTGTTGGTTCAGCATGAAAGATGAATATTGGCAATTAATTATCATTTCTACATGTGTGTGATCTTGTGTAAAAGTGTTATGAGATAGTGTGGAGAGTAGAAGGGTGCTTAAAAGTCTGAGCTCAAATCCTCTATATTTACAGTTGGTTCAGCATGAAATATGCATATTGGCAATTAATTATCTTTTCTACATGTGTGTGATCTTGTGTATAAGTGTTATGAGATAGTGTGGAGAGTTGAAGGGTGCTTAAAAGTCTGAGCTCAAATCCTCTATATTTACAGTTGGTTCAGCATGAAATATGTATATTGGCAATTAATTATCTTTTCTACAGGTGGGTGACCTTGTGTATAAGTATTATGAGATAGTGTGGAGAGTTGAAGGGTGCTTGAAAGTAGGTCAAATCCCCTATATTTACAAAGTAGAGTTAACAATATTCAATTACTAAGAAAAAATAAAGTAAAAAATATTATTTATTAAAAAATATTAGTACTTACTTATTAGACCTGCTGCCCATGTTTATGATGGCAGAATGCTTTACTTTCTTCAGGGGGAGGGGGGCAGAATGTTTACAATAGTAGACTGCCATATTAAAAAGTCACATCTGCCTGTTTTTATTCAGTGTCATAATATGTTTATTATTTTTGTGTATAAATTTATACTTTTCGTATTGTTAAAAATTTGGCTTTTTAATATGGCATTCTACCATTGCAAACACTCCCCCTACTGGAGAAATATACAACATTCTGTCATTGCAAACATGGGCAGCAGATCTACATGTAAGTACCAAAATATCAAGCAAATTGTCTTTACATTACACTTAAGTTTAACAATATTTAAATATTATTATGCAATGTTAACAATGTTTTTATTACTTAATAATCTTCAAAGATTTTCTTTCATCTACTGTTAAATAGTAGGTGAAGACAATTGATATAGAAAAGTCTTTTTGAAGATGATTATTGAACAAATAAAACATTGCCTATACATAATAGAATTGAAAAGTAAATGTAATGGGGAGGTGATCGATAATGAATAAAATGTGTTAAATGAGAGTGCTGTTTAAATATTTTTAAACAGAATGGAACTAAAGAGCATTAACTTAGAAAAGGGAAATGTTTGAAAATATGTTCATATGGTCTTTAAAGACTAAATAAACAAGTAGTAAATAAAAAAGAGTATTTTTTAACTTTACCACGATGTGGCTCGTTTTTCAACATAATGTTTTGGGTGAGCTCTTTAAGAATTTAAAAATGTGAATTTTTTTCTTTTATTGCAAACTAGCGATGAGATTAAGATCTTCTTTTTTTCATATGTCATATCATCAGCCGGGATGTGAACCCACACCCGTCTGCAACCAACTACTTGCTTGTAAGGCGGGTGTGATGACCTCTCGGCTAACAACGCTTGACTATCATTTTCAACAAATCATTCTAAGATTCCCAGGTCTTTTTGTTGTCAAACTTAGATAATTTTTTATGAAGTAAGAATTTAAAAGCAAGTTTAGAATTTTTTTTTCCTGCTGCCAGTTTTTAGCCAATTCAAGTTATCCATCTAATTATTGTTTCACTGTGCTGAGGTATCTAAGTAAAAAGAGATCAAGACTTCATTTAAAAATTTAAAAGTATAAACTTTTACATGCACTTTTTGCTATCAATTATTTTCTTTATTATATAATTCTGTAAACACTTCTTTCTTCTTCCTCTTCCTTAATTTTGCTCCTTCATATACAATAATATATCTTTTCAAAATAATCACAACTTCTTACACCTTTTAAGCAAACATATTTATTAATTATAATATTAGTTTTGACTATTCCTTGCAGTCTTCTTCAGATCTCATTCTATGCCTTTCCATCATTTTATTTAAAATGGTGGAAAGGGAGAAGTAGAGGCATAGACTAAGATTGGAAGAAACTGCAAAGAACAGAAAACTTATTATAATTAATAAATATTTTTGCTTTAAAAAAGTAAGAAGTTGTGATTATTTTCTGAAGAAGACTGTGAGGAGCAGTTGAAAATATTTTTTGCTTAAATGGTGTAAGAAGTTGTGATTATTTTGAAAAGATAAATTATTTTATTTGTTTTTAATGGAAGTCAGAAAAAACAAGTTTTACATAAATGTGGATCATGTTAAGATTCACTCTTCAATTTCTTTTTCTTACATCATTGTTTCTTTCTATATTAACCCTCATAACATTCCTTTATCAGATTGTGGATATTTGTGAGAGCATTGTGCCCTCCAGGGATTTATAAAACTCATTGTTTCTTTCTATTTGAACCCTCATAACATTCTTTTATCAAATTGTGGATATTTGGAGAAGGTTATAAATATTATAGTTTAGATTTCATATTTAATAGACTGTTTGTTTGGTTATTTAGGTTCATATTTCTACTGATTGGTCTTCCTTCAAATTTTGTACACATGCTAGGTAACAATGTGTTATATCTCAACTTGCCTTCATCTAATAAACCAGTTCAGATTCCATGTTATCTTAATCAGATTAAATGTTCAACACCACAGACCAATAGATATATGATAGATAACATACCAAAATAGCAGATAGCCAATATATGACAATGCTCAGTGAATCTTTATTATGAAAAAGAATCTGGCTGTAAATAATCAGTCCAAATGGAGATAAAGTCAGAAAACAAATTATTGTCAGAGATAAACAGCAATATATTTTATCAACTATATAGCTAAAGTAGTGAGGTATGTTTGGATAGAACTGAAAGTTGCTAGAAGGTATGAGGCAAGTTGTAAGTGTCACCGTACCTATTCATGAAGCAAGCTGTCATAGAACAGCTGGAAGTGTTAGGTAAATTTAGAAGGGAACATGAAATTCTTCACATTAATAGTTGCATGGCAACTAAACACTATACCAAGCCAATGTTTAAGATGTACAGTATAGCAAACGTTATTGTGCATAATTTCTATATACTATATGTATAAGCCAACAACTTTGAACAGTCTTGTAAATATCATATATATGTGTATGTGTATGAAATGAACATTCATTTGTAATACTACCATTACATATAAATACAACATAATGACAATGAAATATGTCACAAAATATTTTAGGATTGTTTTTCTGATTATTATCTTGATAGACTTTCAGTGATAAGCACTTGGTGTTGATATATTTTAAAAAATACACTGAAACTGAATATTTCTTTTGATTGTTTAACTAAAACTTGCATTTTTAAAACATTAACTTCATAAACAAAAAAAAATATTTAAACAAATTTTGAACATGATAATATTTAAATACTAGTATATTATATATATATATACTTTTAATCGAGATGTAATTAGAGGGGATTTGAAGCCAACCTTTTAAGCACCCTTTAGTCATCAACTCCATCTGATCACATACATGCAAAAAGATAAATGATGTCCAACACATACATATAATCAGTACTTAGTTTATATTAAGATAGCAATTTTTGAAACTTTAATGGGCAGGCTTCACTCCTATCCACTTTCCAACTCTTCAGCCATCCATATCATTGAAAATCTGGTGATGGGGTGTTCAAAGCCCTTTCTTGTCATTAAGGTTTAAAGAATTGTTATCTTAATATAAACTGAGCACTGATTTTATATGTGTGTGGAAGATGATGATTTGGACCAATAGATGAGTGCTGGTTCAGCATGAAAATCATATATTGGAGATCATTTATCTTTTTCACATGTATGTGATAGTGTGAATTGGTTGTATAAGATGGATTTGATGATCAAAGGGAGCTTGAAAATCTGGGTCAAATCCCCTCTAATTTTTAACATGGTGAATTTCGTTTTAAAATTGAGATATGCAGTAACATTGTTTATATTCTTGGTATTTAAATATATATATATATATAAATATTTTATAAAAAATGCTTTTATTTCATGCAAGGGAAAATGTATTCTAAACCAGACAACAGTTTTTTTCTTGGATTACATTTGAATAGGCATATTTAATTTAAAATAAAAGTGGAAATGTGTTTAATTTATGGACATTCTCTTTTCCTACACACTTTTATTTTAAATTAAATATTCCAATCTAAGTTGTGATCCAAAAAAAAAAAAAAAAAAATTTGGTTTTTAATCAAGCGTTGATGGCTTAGTGGTTAGTATAGCTGGTTTCCTAGCAGCTGGCCCGGGTTCGCTTCCCGGTCGACGCATTTGACGTATGAAAATTTTTTTTTTTGGTTTTTAGTGCATTACTTTTCAAATTAAAGTGTTTTTTTTATAAAATATTATTCATAACCATTATCAAGCATTGGTGGTCGAGAGGTCAGTGCGACTGTCTTACAAGCAGATGCCCGGGTTGCGGGTTCGCTTCCCGGCCGATGCTATGACACGTGAAAAAAAAAAAAAAAAACATTATTTAATTGTAAATAATCTTGCATGGTTTCCTGTATGGTAGGATATTTCTGGAGTGTAACACTTCTGGTGTTACAAATTATGAATTCCAGAATAATAATCCATTAGATTATTTATTTATTTAATTCTAAATATATATTTAGAAACATTGGTTTAAACAGTTTGCCTTTGCAAATAGATTGAAATCTATTTTATTTCTCTGTTTCTAGGTCTGATAACTTTAAATAGTGTTTTATTTATATATACGTGTAAAAAATTTTTTTAAATAAATAATATTTGTTTTATGAAAATAAACTGTATTATTTCAAAGCAGAAATATAAATCATCCTCAAAACATTCGTGCTTATTTTTTTAACTTTTTTTAATGTTTTTTTTTTTTTTTTTTTTAATATAACATAACTCAAATAATGTTTGAGATGAAGATTAGAACACTTTATTATCATAATAAAATTAAATTATTAAATTTGCAAACATGTCTTAAATACACTCTTCATTTTGCAATCTTCGTGATAAACTCTGGAAAATAGACCAAATTTGAAATGCCTGACAATATTAAGGTAATCTTCATTGTTACTTTAAAAAAATAGCAGAGGTAAGAAATATTATCATCATCACCTTAATCATGTGTCTGAGTTTTTAAAATGATTATTGATCTTCTTTGCAAATCTTTTTATTTGTTCTTCTTGTTTTAAAAATTGTTCTAACTACTTCTTATTTCTACTTATACTTTTTATTCATTTTTGAATCTTATATCAGTCGTTTTTTTAAACCTGTATTTCAAATTCATTTGTTATTTGATGCCGTTGTTATGCTCCTCAATTAGTTTAGTGCTTTTTCCAATTGTTCAGTGGCCACTTAAAATTTAGCTAATACAAGCACCTGTATCTGATATATAAGTTCCATTTGTATATTTTCAATCTTGTAAATATTATGATCAAAGTATTATTTGTCAATTCGTGTAGAAGCTTACTTTAAATGTTTTATTATTATTATTATTAATCTATTTTTGTTATTAACAAATTCTCTTCTCAGTCTGTATTTTGATATTTCAGTATTGTTTACTCTATTTTTTTAAGACATCATTTCCATTTTTTTTTTCAAACTTAATCTTTAAATAACTTCAATTATTTTTGTTCTTTATTGTTTTTATTCTGTGGCATATTATTTTTTTTCCCAAATAAAATATTTTCTATTCTTCTTTTTTTAATTTTATTTTCTCTTGAAAACAGTCATTAATGCTTCATCATTAAATCAGATGTTAATTAACAACTTTATTTATAACCTGCAATGACTAGAGCAAAGTAATGAATTTGGGAGGTGTTAGTAATATTATGATAGCAAGTGGACACAGGCACTACTTGACACCATCAGAACATATCTCAGGAGCATATCTTATTTCTATATTAATAACCTAAGACCACATGACTGACCAGGAAATAGATAAGGCATTATCTATTTCAATATATGCATGTGTGTATATATGTATAATTAAGAGGAGTAAACTACTTTTTACACTATAAGTAAATTATACTCTTTATGTCAGCAAAAGATCAAGAATCTATTTGTCAACATACAGATTGCTATTTATTCAAGTTTGAGAGACAGTGATCTATTAAATATATATAAAGCTATGCTAATCTCAAATTTATATATATTTGGGTATTATTTTAAAATTATTTTTTATTAGGTTAAAAAAAAATTATTGATGAATAAACAAATTAATTATATAAACAATAAAAAGGAAAATTCTTCTCATAGGCAATTGGTAATATATATATAACTACAGATGGCATTTAAGGATAATCTTGGACACCAACATTGATTATAGATGATTGCAGACACCAAGATTGACTGCCATGTGTTTTTTAATTATACATGTTCATAGTTGTCCCATAAACATAATCAATATGTTTTACTTGTTAATACTAAAAAAATATCAGTAAATTGATTATTAAATTTCGATTAACTTTTAAAAAATAGCAATAAATGCATTATAAATTTCATTAACAATGATTACAAAAAAAAAAAAAAACCAACAGGGGAGAATATTTCTACAGCCATGGTTATTTGGTGGCTTGTGCAGAGAGACTGGCAAGTGCTTTATAATAACTTTCAGAAAGAACAGCTACTATTCTTATGAATGATATTTTAAAAAATGTGGCTCATGGATCTATGATTTACTCTGATAACTGGAAGGCATTGGACATTGTAAGATGAATCATAAATATAACTGTTTTTTTTTTTTAAAATCCATGTATCTTGAATTATTATTATTTTTTATTTAAAATTTATTATCATAGATTGTTAAATTGTATATCTGTTGATTAATAATGTAAACCTCTTATGTAGATATATTAAATATTAAAATTTAACTACATTGTTCATGGTTTCTACAGGGGATACATTTAAATTCCATGCAGTTTGGTGAGCAAGAGTTACACTTCCAGACATAGCACATACCATCATGGATATTTTTTACAATACCATAAATAATAATAGCAATTAAATATGAAGAATAAATTAAAACTATACAATACTAATAATAAATTTTAATGATATATATATAATAAATTAAGTTTGATATCTGTATATATTATTTTTAAAAGTACTTTTGACTATACGTTTTGTAGTCTTTATCAACTATATTTAACAATACCCATAGTTCAATTCACATTTCCCACAATTCTGTTATCTTAACATTTGATGACTGGCGATTCATTAAATTTTGACGATTTCTTGAAATCAACATAGCCTCTTTTATTTTACGTTTATATATATATATATAATGACATTCTTATTCAACGTCTGTATTTCTTCAGTTATATACATAATGTGGTAATTGAATATTAATAAATACTGTAACCTAAATATGTATAAAGTACAACTTAAAAAAAACTTTTATCCACTTAGGAGTGCTTTTGACTATTTTATATTATACACACATGTATGTATATATACCTTAAGTATATTGCTTTAACAGGAATTAGATTAGGGATTTACATTTTTTTATCTTGTAATAAAATAATTTTTTTTCATTCAAGTTCTTTTATATCTTCTTAAAAAATACTGCAATACAATCTCTTGAGCAGATAAAAAATACACATACCATAATTTTGAGCAGGAACTCTTTTTTTTTTTTTGACCGAGGTTCATAATTAAAACACAAATTCAAAGAAATATGAGCAGATAAAGGATACCAAATAATAACAGTTCTTTGTAAAGTTCC
The DNA here is from genome assembly GCA_028023455.1 of Epiperipatus broadwayi. Lineage (NCBI taxonomy): Eukaryota > Metazoa > Onychophora > Udeonychophora > Euonychophora > Peripatidae > Epiperipatus > Epiperipatus broadwayi. Next base: position 2,474,779 of record JAQFVV010000165.1, read on the forward strand.
ACATTATAAAATTCACATATTATAATTCTGGCAAACTTATCAAGGCTCATTTGAATCAAATAAATAATGGAGAAGTATCAGAACAAATAGATAAACATCACATGATCACTATCTCATACTAGCACAATAATTGCTCTTGTTAGCACAAGATGGCACTACTATATGGAGAGTTTTGCTTTGTTTTGGATTGTTTAACAAATAGATAAACTATTAAGAAGCCACTGTAAAAATATTATGGGAAATGAAATTACAACAATAGAAATATTTTACTAATTAAAAAATTAATACAATTTTTTTTACAGAAAAACAGGCAATTGTTTTCTTATTCCCATGAAAAGTCTTACATTCAGTAAACATACTTTCAACTGTATTGCTTAATATGATTATAGAACAAACATTATATTTCTAATCTTTAAATAACAAAATCACACGAAAAAGAATTGGCATCATAATATTAATATGATATTTTATTTAAAATATAATAAGATGCCCAGTGCTTTTTGTATATCAAATTGTTGCATTCAATGTATAATCTTTAAACACAAGTTTAAAGTAGAAAATGACTCAAACTATGTTAGTCACAAATGTTTTAAGATTAGTTTTCTCAAGATTTTGTAATGTAGAAATATGAGTTTAAATTTAATACAACAGTGGAAGTTTTACATTTAAAAACTTCTTTGAGACTGAAGAAGTATTCTATTGTAAAGTTATATATTTAAAATGTTCTAAAGACTTTGATAAATGACATACAAAATCCATTTATACTTTATAGATAAAATTGTAACAAAATTAATCATCATCATTCATCATCATTATCAACCATTATCAATCCACTGCAGGATGAAGGTCTCTCCAAGTTTAATCCATCTTTTCCTATTTTTAGCTTCTCTTCTCCACTTCGCCACTGCACACTTTCTTATTTCATCCATCCATCTCACATGTGGTCTCTTTCTGGGTCTTTTACAATCTCTTGGAATCCAGTTTAAAATTTCAATTGTCCATCTATTATCATCTCTTCTAACAATATGTCCAGCCCAACACCACTTCAGTCTTTTAATTTTTTCAATGAGGTCAGTAACACCTGTTTGTTCTCTTACCCATACATTGCATTTTCGATCTCTTCTTGTTACTCCCAACATGCATCTCTCCATATTTCTTTGAGTAGTCTGAAGTCTCTGTATTGTTCTTCTGTTAAGTGTCCAAGTCTCAGATTCATAAGTAAGAACTAACAAAACACATTTATTAAAATTAATAGAAGGATTAAATCAAGCAAGTCCAATTTTATAATAGTTCTCACTTCATAATCTTCGTGATGAAAGCTTTAATCGTTATTAGTTATAGTACAATGAATTATCATTAATAAAATAGAAAATTCATATATAAAAGTCAAATAGCTTGTAAATATTAACTATTAATATTTGTCTGTGTATATATAATAAACATATTAATTAACTAAAGGAAATTTAAATTAAAAAATACAAAATTACATTTCTAAGAGCCATTTTAATATTTCAACCAGAAGACTGGCTTTCACCAGAAATTACAGCAAAATGGCTTCCTCTAAAATTTAAAGGTTAAAAATCATTTGCATATCTGATAAGACAATTAATTTGTAAAGATTTTTTCTATGGGAATTAAGTGCCTTATCAGATACACAAATGATTTTTAATGTTCAAATTTTAGAGGAAGCCATTTTCTTATAATTTCTGATAAAATTCAATCTTTTGGTTGAAGTTATGAATTGACTGTGTAGTAAATTAATTGTGATTAGGTATGTAATATATTTTAAACATCCTGCCATTACATTTTTTTCAGAATCATTGCCTAATAAACAAAGATAAAATCTGAAAGTAACACCCCAGGCAAGAGTGTTGTTAAATTCAGGAGTTATCTTTATTTATTCAGTGGCATTGCTGAAAGAAATGTAGTGGTGAAGTATTTAAGATATTTTACATTTGAATTTGAGCTAGTGATATGCACTGATTCTATTTCATATATATTATGTTTCATGGCATACAACACTGGAATAACAGTTAAGGATAATTAATATTTTATTAATTCTGATTTTGAAATTAAACAAGCATGTTTTTATGCTGCAATAGATATACTGGTAATTATAAAATTACACTATCTATTTTGATTAATTTTTTAAATTAAAGCTTGTATGACATATTTTGATAAAATCCTACAAAGTTGTTTTTGAAAAAATTAAGGTTAATTGAAAAAAGTCATTATGTTTTTAATCAAGAAAAAGAAAGTTTACTTTTAATTCCTTTTTTAAAAATCCCATTCTGACTATAAAAAGGTAAAAAAGGAGACTATGACTGTTTTTATAGTGGTAGAGTTACTATAAAGATAGAACTGAAGACAAAAAGTGCAAGTCAGTGATGGCTAGTGTCAATGGTTGAGTGTGAATTCACATGAAAGGGTCTACTTTTTTTTTATTCTGTACAGTCCACATTGTGTACTACCAATATGCCTGAAGTCTATCAAATTCTAGACCAGTGATCTTCAACCCTTGGTCCATGGACCAGTGCTGGGTCACAGAAGTTTTCTTCCAGGCTGCAGGAAAGTTTGTAATAACAAAATAATAAGAGTTTAAACTTTTAATTGATATAAACAATTTTTATTTATTTTTTCATCTCATTTTTACCCAATTAAAAAAAAAGAGAACGAAAACAAAATCTAATCAATCATACATAAATTAATTTTTTTATTGTTATCACAGATGTTTATGGGGGGGTAGAATTAAATTTTTTATTACTTTTCTAAAAAAATTCAAAATTAAAAAAAAGTTTTTTATTATACAAACTCCATATATATATAATTTCATTTGTATTTAACGTTGTTTTGATCAGTTATAACAATTATGCTCATCTAAAGCTAAGCAGTTTACATCTTTAAGAAAATTTATTTATAGACTTCTACCGGCCTGCAAAACCTTATTCTTATTTTTGCCTGGCCATGAAACCTTATCCTTATTTTTACCAGTCTGTAGGTGTGAAAAGGTTGAAGACCACTGTTCTAGACTATATGAAGTTAATTGAGTTCCAACAGATAAAATCTTTTCAAAAGATAACAATAAACTAATTACTGTTTGAGAAGGAACCAGCTTATCAAGAGAGTCCCCCAGCTTGCTGAAGGATTACTTTACATATATAGTGTTTTATCTATATGCAAAGAAGCACAAATAATAGTGCTGTGTCAGATATATAAATAGTACAGCTGGTGAGTAGGGTGTTATATATATATTGAGAACAGCATTATTTTAAATAATTTCTTGAAAGTGACAGTTAAAATTTGTAATTGATAAATTTTAAAAATGAATGACTTTTGTCAACTAAAAATAAAAAAGAAAGAAAAAATAATAAATGATATTTGTATCTAGAAGATTATTTGTTCCTGATATTGTTCATAAAATTTAAAAAAAAGAGGAATACTCCAAGGATTTTTTTTTTTAATTTTTGAAAATGAAGCCACAAGTACATGAATTTGTCTTGCATTGGTGGTCAAGAGGTCAGCATGACTGCCTTGCACTTGCAGGCAGTTGCCCAGGTTGCAGGTTCGCATCCCGGCCGATGCTATGACACTTTAAAAAAAAAAAAAAAGTACATGAATTTGAAATAAAACTTTCCAAACAATAATAGTTGTTTTTTTTTTTTTTAATTTTTACTTACCATAATAAAAAAGGTTAATTAATAGCTTTAATTTGGATTATCTATATTTTGTATATATACATGTGTGTACTTATGTATTAAAAACAAATTAAATTTTATTACTAGTTTATCACAATTCTGATATGTAACTTTAGTTTATACAAACATATGTGCTTATGTAAATGAGTGTCATGTAGATGCATATGTTAAAATCAATCATACTTTATGAATTATTAAAATGAATAATTGAATTTTATTATTAGTTTATCACAATTGTGATATGTGATTTTTTTAATAAAAATTATGGGAGTTATAAAATAATATCTTATTTTGATTATTTGTCATTATATAGTAATATAGTTGACAAAGACTAAAAGGAATATAGTTGAAAGTACTTCTAACAGAATAAATTGATTTATGTGAATATAATTGTATTTAATATATCTGTGTGCTGACATTTATGTGTTTTATGTAAACCTATTGACATATAGGTACATCACAATGTGATAGTTTATTTCTTTTTGTATTAATCAAAATCAGATGTCATATTTATATTTATAGCCATATTCTAAAATGACCTTAATTTTATTTTAATTTGTTATTAATAAATGTATAGTTCATTGTTTAAATTATTCCAGAAATTTATTTAATCCTAAAATATTATAAATTATTATATGTTGTATTGTATCTCTTAACCACAGTCACAGTTATATAGAGCTTTTTTGTTCACTGAACTGAATTCATGCATAAGAGTCCATTATATAAAAAAGGTTTATATTTAGTACTTATGGACATACAGTTATATGATGATTTCATTACTTCTCTAATGCGCAAACTTGTAGTTAAGACCTGTAGAGGTCCCTACCTTCACATTTTCAACCGCACACGGTTTAGGTTTATTGCCTTAGTAAATATTATATCTCTAATTCTGAATAGCACAAAAGGGATATCATTTAAAGTCCATGTATTACATTTTATTTTATTTATTATTTCTTTACAAATTTAGTTTATAGTTGACCAATACATTAATGGTACTAAATGGCCAGGGCATTGATGATGATCAGCATGTTATAGTATCCCAGCATTATTTTTTTTAATTGCTATATTCTTGTGGATTAGCACTTAAGTTTGTGCATTTAAATTATTATTTATATAATCTGCCTTAAGGGCTAAATAATTAGCCTGGTCTAAAAAGACCCATTTCAAATCCAGTCACAAGATTGACTGTTAAATTCTTTGTTGCATATTTACGATTTGATCATCATTCAGACAGCCATCACAACATCTGATTGGCTGTCAGATAAGCATTATAATGAGTGCAAAGAGATTTCCAATATCTCATGATTGATGATTGTAAATGTTAGAATTGCATTTGAAATAAAGCTATTTTATTTTTTTATTGAAAATTAACTTTCATTCAAAGACTGCATATTATTTTATTATACAAATGTGAATTATATTATTTTGAAGATAATTAAAAAATTATGTTGTTGATGATTATTTGAATGGCATAAAAAATACCCTTTCCATTCTGGATATTCAAATGTTATTCTAAGTGAAGATTTTATTCTTCAAAATTTTATCGTTTCATGCATTTGTTACTTAAATTAAATGTTTCTTTAAATAATAGTATTATTATGGGTTTATAAGTGAAGTATATATCTCCTATAATCTACTGGGATGTCATTTAGTTATTCAACAACATGATCAAATAAATCATACTTGAGATTATTATATTAAGGACCTTGAGATTATCAGATATTATTGTATGATTATTTGAATCACATTTATTTTGAAAAACTATCAGAAGTGTGACATCAATAGATCAAATTCTAGTAATTACAATATAAGAAAGTTAACTATTCTCATTTTATAAAAATTATTTCAGATCAGATCACGGCAATAATATTTAATTGATGATTAATAATTGCTATCAGATATTTTGGAAGGAGAAAGATAAAAGAGACTCTTTTATTATCATAAGATATATTGTGCCCTTTGGGAGATGTATTTTTAGTATTGGGAGGGTAGTTAATTTAAAAACCTTATCTAAGAATGAGTTGAGGTTTTTTTTTTGAATTTATTATTTTTTATATTGTTTAAATAATAGTGTGCATCTGTTATTATTGTAGCTCCCTTTATTTGGTACATTTCTCAGTTGTAAAGATAATTATAATTTAAAACTACTGTGCTTAGTTGAACCTCAAGAGTGTTATTATATACTTTGCATTTTGATTGGTTAGAGTTTGATTGGTCCAATGTGCTGGCTTGATAGATAACCATCTATGAAATTATCTCTCCCTATCTTTCAGAAGGTACAGTTTGGATGCCCAGCTAATGTGGCATTTGACTATTCAAAGTTATTATAGTTTGCTTGAAGTATAATATATATATATATATATATATATATATATATATATATATATATATATATATATATCACCCAGTGGATGACTTGTGTGATCAAGTTGAAATGTCAGTATATCAATATTTAAATTTTTTAACACGGATGGACCCGCAAAATTTGTCTTTTATATATGCAACCCATAAAAATCTTTGTATCAACATATATATATATTGTTAAAAGGAAGTTGCCTTGAAAACAGACTGTGATTGCTGATTGTTATTGATATTGGAATTGTCTTAATTGTTGACTGATTTTAATGATTACTTATAAACCTATCTAGGCTTGATCACTATTACACTTATCATTTAAGTAATATAATGGTAGAATGCAACTTGAACGTTCTAATTGCTGCTTAAATATTATAATTGACTATTTATTAATATACATTTAGAATAAGTTATATTTATCAATTTAAAGAAATTTATTTAAACTTTGTTGCATCAATAATTTCACTCTCTATGATCAAGTTGCTATCTTTAGTGTCTATATAAATATATTGGACCATAAATAAAGGTATGATTTCCATCTTTATTGTTAAAAGGAGGTTGCCTTGACAACAGACTGAGATTGTTGATTGTTACTGATATTCGAATTGTCTAAGTATTGACTAATTTTAATGATTTTATATATGTGTGTGTACAAATCGCTCTACATAGTTTAGGATTATTTAATGGAAAATTATAGTAGATTCAAAAATAGAGGTCATGGATCACAGACCAATTTTGTTAGTTTTGGTGTTCAACATTAATAAAGTTTTATTTTTTTTCTGCTTGAATAAATATAAAATAGTGATAAAATGGCTATGGAAATATATTTCAGTAAGTATCTATTGATTAACATGTTGCTTATCTAAAATTATTTATGATGTTTTTGCTATACATTACGCAAAGTTGTTTATTACATAATTTCCTCATTTATATTAATTAATTATTTTAAAAATGAGATAAAAATATTTTATAAGTTTATGTTATGAACAAATTTGTTTAGAAAACAGAAAATCTGTATTCCATGTATAATACACCAACAGGTTCTATAGTTGGAAAACAGTGAAGTTTCCTTCACATGATATGAGGAGTCAATTGTGAATGTCAAATGCATAATGATCAAGAATACTTCTACTGCCTTGTAGGACAGAATATTAATTTATCAATACTGCTATTGTTTCTGATAAAAGAAGTCCTTTCTGTCTCTCATTTTCATTTTTCTTCAATCATTTAAGTTAGTGTAATAAGAAAAGTCTTTCAGAGAGTCATGAAGTTTGAATGCTGGAAGCACTAAAGTAAGAATTGAACCAATGACCTCATACTCTGGAGTTTAATACTCTATTGATGCACCAAATCATAAAAGACTGAGAGACTATATAAGCTGATAATTACACAGTATAAGCGAATAATGTGAAAGAAATGTCTGTTGTTTGGGAATTAGTTGTTAGTACAATCACATTGATATTTAAAATGAATGTTTTTGTCTTACAAAAAAATGTCCCAACAAAATATTCCTATGCACATTATTATAAAATGTACAACCTTTATACCGTTTAAGTTTTTTTTTTCTTATTTTCTTTTTAAATAAAAGTCATTGGGTGTTAATAATTTTATTACTTTGAATCAACTCGCATTATTTCCACACAATTAACTTAAAAAAGGCTCTTCACAATAAGTATATAATAAACACAAAAATCATTTAATTCATATGAAAAAAATTGTTTACCATGAAATAAATAAACGCCATAAAAAAGATTTTATCTAAAAATTAATATTTAATAAAATATTTTTATTTTTTTACATATATTCTAAATTATTTATTTATAAGAAAAAATACATTTTCAAATGTATTATTATATATATAATATAATAAATAAAAAACTATTTTCTAAAATTATACGTAATTTCCGGTCTTGACTAACGAATCAAACGCTGTTATTTCAGCATCTGTTACTTACTAGATTACCTAGCAAATGTTGAGCAATCTAAAATGAAAAGGGATGCTGAAATGTTTATTATCAGCTTTTCGTTCATTAATCAAGGCTGAATATCTATATAAAGTAAGTCAAACAGCCTTGGATTGTACATTACGAAAGTAGGACATTTCCAACAATCCTTTATAAGGAAAAAGCAGAAAATGATACTTATAATGTTGTCTATTGCAGTGCAGTGAGATTTTGAAAGTATTTTTATCCTTGCTGTATGCTCTAAAAATATCTTGATCCACACTTACCTACCAATATTGAATTGGCTGAAAAAAAGCAATCTTAAAAAATTGAATAAACTTACAGTACTGCCTCTTTCTCTACATCTGCAATATTCATAGCCATGATTTCTATTATTTGCATTTGGAAAAAGCACAACTTATAATCAAGATATGGGGTTATACATTATAATTTTATGAAAAAATTATGAATAAAATAATAAAGTATATACAGCATCAACAACAAATAACATAAGAGATGTGATTATGTGGCTCATTACCACAAGTACACCTGGGTCTCTTTTTACGCGGATTTATTTAACGTGATTTTGAAGTTACGTGATTCACGTTTCTTCGGAAGTGGGACTCCGATAATGCACTATTATTTTAAATTATAAATTTTGCACACTTCCATCATATTGAAAGTAATAGCACATTATTAAAATTCGACTTTCATCTTAGTAATTTCAATATTTTCAGTGCTTTATAATAGTAAGATTTTATGCAATAATGAAATTAAAATCATGATTTCCACATTTTATGTATACACACATTAAATTTTACAAGATTATAATGTAAATTTGTTCAAACATTGTGTGTGTTAATTTTGCATTTTAAATCACATTTTGTTTTTGCTTTTTAAAAAAGAATGTAATCAATTATTAATCATTTAGTGTCCGCAAGTTTATTTTTAATTATTTTCTTATTAATGACACTAATCACGAACATGCTCTTAAATTTTAATGAGAGCTAAATGGTTGTATGTCTGGATATCGTGAGCTTCATAAACAATTAATAAAATCATCATCTCAAAGATTAATTACTAATTATGTTGTCACCAGAAAACCATTAACACAACACGAGAGTGAAGTTGGCACTAGTTGTATTTTTTCTTGTGAAGAATCTGATTTTTTACCAGTTTGCAAATGAACCTGTTTATTGGCAAATAGCGATAATAATTAAAACGTGTATAAAAAATGTCAATTACTGTACTGTAAATTATGCATAAAATTGTACTGTAAATTATGCATAAAAATATATTATTTTGAATAAAATTAAATATTATAGTTAAAAAAGTTTGTCTTATATCAATTTTTTTCAAATTTGAAATTTTTTATTAGTCATATTTTATTTCCTTATTTTTTTTTGCATGAATTTTGAAGTAATTTTAGATTGGTGCTTTGCTTTTACGCGATTTTTGAAAAATCACAGTCTGTATCCCCCCTTTTTCAAGGTAAGTTACGTCTATTTTTGCGCGATTTCGTTTGCGCATGTTTTCTGAGGAACCTATCTATCGCGTAAAACGAGACCCAGGTGTACATTTAACTTTATGATATAAAGATAGTAAACAAAACACTTGATTATGCATATGTATGTACACTGACTTGCAAAATAATTATATATATGATAATAGATTATGTATTTATAAAGAGGAAAAAAGAAAGCTTTAATAAATAATAAAAAAACATGAGAAATAGTCAATGAGGGAGGATAATAAAATTATGAAATATTTGGGTATAACTGTAAACATATTGAAAGAATGATTTGACTATATGTAGTATATAAAGCTTATTGAGGGAAGAGAATATAAATACCCTTACAATAAAGTTTGTTTGAGGAATAAAATATCTCACTTAAGATGATTTTTTTAAAGCTGGGAATAATAAATCAAATAAACAAAATGTTATAAATATAATTTGTTATTACATTCAAATATCAGCCTTTCAAGCTAATTGTGCATGTGCTTTGCAAATACTTCAGATTTGCTCATATATAAGCATTTGAGTTGTAGAAATAAGTGGATTCATTTTATTCCTGCATAAATACTATATTTTGTATTGGAGAGGAAAGTATTCATTTATTATTAACACCCGCAACGCACGTGCAAAATTAGCTTGAAAGGCTGATATTTGAATGTAATACAATTGTAAACATGCGCTATATAAAAATAAATGCTTATTTAAATATAATTTGTCCAAACTTCAAACACTTTTTAGAAAAACTCTTTATTTGTACATACACCTACAAATAAAGAGTTTTGCTAAAAAGTGTTTGAAGTTTGGACAAATTATATTTATAGGATATTATGGCAAACATAAAGAAAAGTGTGATTTTGGTAATATTTATAAACAAAATGTTATTATTATACTCAAAATATAGTATCAATAGAAAATAATATTAAACCACTAAATATCACATGATCACCATTTTGTATGCTTGCTCATAACTGTTATTAAAACAGGCAAAACTCTGCATACAGTAGTGCCACTTAGAATAATCAATGGATGCCAGAAGGCTTGTGCATAAAATCCCTATCTAGTGCCTACTCATCCAATATCCCCAGACTAGTTTCTAGCTTGTGGCTATTGTTAGTGAGGAAAGACACATGCTAAAAACTAGTCTGGGGATATTGGATGAGTAGGCATTAGATAGGGATTTTATGCACAAGCCTTCTGGCATCCATTGATTACTCTGGCTTGCACTGAGTAGTTCTACTATATGGATAGTTTTGTCTGTTTTAATAAGAACATAATATTACATGTATTAGACAAAAATGAATTTCAATGAAAGGTAAAAATAAAGCAATGTGAGATATTTCTTCCGAATATTGCAATGCAGAATATATTGTGTCACCTAATGTAACAAGGCTACTTAATAACTTTAAAAATAGGATTTATAAAAAACATAAAAATAATGAAATATATAGGATTATTTCCATGTGTGGAGCATTATATATTGGAGAGAGTTAATGTTCATTGAAAATAAAATTTAAAAACAACTATTACATAAGAGAGAACTATGTTTGTAATCACATTATAATATGTTTATAACTGAATTATACATTTTGTTTTGTTTCTAGATAAATTATTATACACATATATGATAGAATAGTTTTGAATCTGGATATTTTTTAACTAAAAAATATTTGTATGCAATAAATAATTTATAAAATAATCTTAAAAGAATTAATTAAGCAGATTATGTATATAAAAATAAATAATCCTGTATCAGAATTAGAAATTGCTTGTTTACTAAAAATTATTAAAATTATTATCAGTCTACAAATTTCTTTGATATACAAAAGCAACTTAAAGGGATTGTAATATTGCTACTTATAATAATACGAACAGATAAAAGGCAATACTAGATAGGAAATGGGATGTATACATTCACATTGCTGAAAATCCTGCAAGATAAAAGTAAAAACAAGCAAAACTCTCTATACAATAGTGCCACTCAGTGCAAGCCAGAGTAATCAATGGATGTGAAAAGGCTTGTGCATAAAATCCCTATCTAGTGCCTTCTCATTCAATATCCCCAGACTAGATTCTAGCTTGTCGTTTTCATCAGTGAGGAGCAGCACTGCACCTAGATCTTATGATCTAATGCAACCCTCCAGCAACCACCTTTTATCTCTACTTAACTACAAAACTAAAAGAATAAAATTGAAAACACAATAATATTTTCAATCCAAGTTCATTAGTTTATATAGTCATATAGGTCTGAACTCAGCTCAGCACCCATGCATTTTGGTGTCTTTGGTTCTTTAATAACCATAGCCACCACTGTCCTATTAGGCATGATTGGTATTAAGCCACAAAATATCACATGACCACCATTTCTTAAGCTCTCATAACTGAGTGTCACTACTGTATGCAAAGTTTTGCCTGTTTTGATAACAGTTATGAGCAAGCATAAGAAATGGTCATCATATGATGGTTAGTGGTTTAAAAATGGAAGTAAGCAAATGCTAAAAGACTGAAGCTTCAAGTGCATTAGAAAATTAAGTCTTACCTGGAAAATATTCACCACTAGAAGTGCCAATGTAAATCTAGGAAATTTTTAAAGGTGACATTCAACTTCTTATTATGTTTCCTCATACAGTCATGAGTATGTAAGAAGATCTTTTTAGTATCTTTATATTACTTGCATTCTTTGTTAACTTGCAGACTATAGTAAACATCAGTTTATATTTAGTCTAGAAGAATTTTATTTATTTTATCATCTATCGGTTGGTCAGCCTTACCATGATTACAGCATTTATGTTGTCAAGGCATGGCAGAAAGTTTAAGCACATAATATAACAAATAGTCAAGTATTTCCTGTAATTTATGATGATGAATTCAAATATATTGTTCAATTTCTTTTTAATTTGATTAGACTAAAAATATTGCATGAGGAAAAATATAATAAGAAAATAGAAAAAAAAAATATTTTTATTAAAAGATGAAGTAATTTACACAATAGATAAAGTACTAATATAAAAACTCATGAATCTTGGGGGGTGACATGAAATGGTGTATTATGGATTTAATTTCATCTATTTTGTGTTTGTGAATAATTGATAATGAGTACATGGCTGTAATTGAAAGAACTTCTGAAATTTATTTATTATTTAATGTTTAAAACAAAATTTATCAAGATTTATTTATTGGTTTACTATATAAATATAAATAGATAGATAAACAACAGCCAGAAAAACAGACAGACAGACATACAGACAGACATATAGATAGATAGATAGATAGATAGATAGATAGATAGATAGATAGATAGATAGATAGATAGATAGATAGATAGATAGATAGATAGATAGATAGATAGATAAATGAAAAGATAGATAGATGGATGAGTAGATAGATAGATAGATGGATACATAAATGGATTGATAGACAGATAGATAAAAATATAAAATGTTAAAAATATCACATCAGAGTTAAATATATAAATCTTTTTTGATGAAAAATAATAAAATAAAGATAGAAATGACAAAATAATACAGATGAAAATGTAACTGGTTTACAAAAAAACGATTGAATTATATAAAGATGATGAATATAATCCTAAAAATAATTTGAAAATACTATATTAAATAATAACATTTCTATGCAAAAAGATTATAATTATAATTTTTATAAAGTTCAAATAAAAAAATGGGTCAAACTTTTATATTATTCTAAATTTTTAATATGTTAATAAAAAAAATATATTAATAAACATATAAATATTGGATGGAAGAATAATAAAAGTTTAGAAAAAATAATCTATAATATAAAAGAAGAAATGATATAAAATATAAAAAAGAAATCATATATAAAATTATGGCAATTGTAATATCATTTACTACAAACATATAAAGAAACAGATAGATGAAAGAGCCAAAGAACATAACATTGCAATTAATAAGAAATTCGAATATATCTGCTTTATATATTCCCTGTTTAGCATATATACATAAAATAAAAATTATAAACTTATTAAACTTTTAAATTACATTAAAAATCCAAAAGGAGTACAAATTATATTAAGCATAGCATAAATAATTGTATGAATATTTATAAAAATTCAATAAATTTAATATCTGATCAATTAATAATGACTACAAAATTATATAATATGGCAGTGTATATAAAGTTGTACAAGGTACATTTTTATTTATTTTGTGTTTTGTCTTTATTAAATCTCTAACAATCTGGATTGATATATCATAATTTCATATTATTTAGGGCTTGTTTTTTATTACTATTGTTGTATTTTACTTCTATTATAAAATAGAAGACAGTGGCTGTGTGCAATAATATGTTATTTAACATTTGATAAGGATACAAAATCATGTGCTAAAATGGCTTTTATGGTATTACTATTACTATATATTTTCTATAATAGCTATATATTTCTATTATTTTTATAATTGACTTTTGTATGCATAGTCAGAGGGTGAGAGTAATATATCTAGGACATCAAAAAGCTATCAATACTCTGAGTAAAATATTAGATAATAAAAACACATACTAACATATTACAATATAAATGACCTAAAAATAATGATACATTTAAAAATAGTTTTAATGACAACCTCCATTAATGAAACTTCAAGATTAGTTAATACATATAACTTAAAACAGTAGTTTTAGATATGGTGTTAAATGTATAAAAACAATGTATATATAACAAGCTTCAATGAGAATCACTGAAACAATGGTGCATACATTATTCTTTGCAATAAAATATAGTCTATAGTTCTTTATTTATAATATTGTTAAAAAAATATAAATCTTACCACAAAGCAAATTTACACCCAACTCTATCTATTAAAAACAGCAATCAAAATGATCTTCGCTAAATTAGTAGATGATGAGTTGATTGCTAACTTGATAACTTTTCATGTTGATCAAGGTGTGGTTATTTCAAACTTCCTGGATATAATCATATATCTGAAAAACCTTTTACATTGTTACCAAAATTAAACTCAATCTCACGTGGAAGAAAAATATATCAATCTTTATGCTGCATTTTTTTCTTTTTTTGTGTGTCTCTTTTTGTTTATCTATCTATAAATATATATCATGCAAAAAAGATAAAGATAATACGTGTTCATGTTTACGCACACATGAAAGAATAAAGATTGTTTGAAAATCCATGTGTGGTGGAAAAAATGATACAACTTCCTGTGCTGGTGAGTGGTTGTGATCGGACGAATTGAGACGAAAGATACACTGATAAAAAAATCTTAAATCTCATTAATAAATTGAAATAAATATACAGTATGTATTTTTCTTTTAAATCGATCTGATATTTTTAGGGATCTGTTGAATATCTATCTCCCTCTCTCTTTCTATTCTATTTCTCCCAAGTTTAGTTAAATTTATCTGATTCATAGATTCTTATCAGGCAATCATTCCAGTGCCCTTATTCCATTCATCTATCTCACATGTAGTCTCTTATCAAGTCTTTTACAATCTTTAGGGATTCAATTATCCATCTATTTTCATATCTCTTAGGAATATGTCTAAATTGCTTTCATTTTAATTTAATTTTTTCAGTGATGCCAATAACACCTTTTTTTTTGTCTCATTTATATATTTCCAATTCTTCCATGACACTTCTAATGTAAATCTTTCTGTAAATCAGTGCATGATGGGAAATCTTTCTATTGCTCTTTAGATAAGCATCCAAGCTCTTAGATATATATGAAAAAAAACAACAACTTGTAATTAAAAACTTTTTTTCCAAAGGCATAGACATATTTTCTTTGAATATTAATTCTACCAAAAGCACTCCAAGTATAATTCTATGATTAATTTCATCCATTATTTTTCTATCTGTATTAATAATCTAATTATGACATTCTAAATTGTTAATTATATTTATTTTAAAATAAATATTTTTATGAATTCAGTATGTAAATATTGAAATAATAATGGAGTATTTTCTTGTATTCATTATCATCATCATTTAAACCATTATCAATCCACTGCAAGATTTGTCTAAACCTAATCCAGTTTTGCCAATCCATAGCCTTTCTTCTCCATATCATGCCAACAAACATTTTTATTTCATGTATCCATCTCATATGTGGTCATTTTCTGGATCATTTACAGTCTCTTAGGATCCAGTTTAGAATATAACAGTATATCTACTACTGAATTTTCTAGAAATATGTTCAGCTCAGCTTCAATTCCAATCTCATGATTCTTTCAATGATATTAATGGTACCTGTTTTTTTACTTATTCAGGTATTTCACTTACAATACCTTATTGTTATTTCTAACATACATCTCTCCATACTTCATTGCTTTTCCCTTATGTGTTCAAATTTCAGCTCCACAAAAAACAACTGATAAAATAAGTTTAGTAAAAATATTTGTTTTGAAACACATATGCCTATGTTTTAATATCAAAAACTTTTCACTCAAGTTTAATTCTATGATTAATTTCATCTATTATGTTTCTATATGCAATTGCAATCTGACCAAGTATTTGAATTTGTTAACTACTCATTTATAATTATTAATCTTTAATTAAATTCTTCTCAGAAAAACTATGGAACTATTTTCTTGCATTAAACTAAAATATATATTAAAATCAGCCTAATGCAATTGTTAATTTCAAAATCATATGTCTTGCTTATATAGTGAATTGTTTCTGTCATCTAACTTTAAATCATGAATAACACTTTATTTATATTTTCCAATTGTAATTAGTAATAGCACACGGATTAGATATTAACAATTGAATGTAATTGCAAAAATTATTAAGTATATAATTTTTTTAAAGGATATTCATGATTTAATGATAGATGATAGAAATAGTATAACATATAAGTACATCTAAATATATCATCACAAATCTTTAGATAAACACATATATGCTCAGCTTGGATGACCTATTTTAACTAATAATTATCTATTTACAATGTTTATTCTAGTTTAATACACAGACAATTCACATTAAAATTTCAATATTTATTTATTAAAGATTTTAAGACTTCTCATTCGATAATTTAATATACAAAATTAACAAAGCGTATGACACACTTGAATGAGAAGCTATAAAGATACACAGAAATTATTACACGCTAAGCGCTTTCAAGGCCTTTTGCCTCATATTCATAGTGGTACTGTGAGCTGCAGAACAAGGGAATAGGGCAAGGAAACAAAACAGTATACAAAGAGTATGCAAATGAACTAGATAGTCCAACGTTTGGAGATGTCAAAGCAGGTATCTCGTCTATTGATGGAGTTATTATTGCCATTAATAAAATATGCTTCTCTGATTTTTCGCTTGATGTCATTTTTCTCAATACAGACTATTTTAGGGCTGGAAGGTTCAAACAAATGTCCTTTCTTCTTGGAATGCTCTAAAAATGTTGATGAATTATCATTGTTTTTCATAGCTCTATTATATGTATATATGTGTTGTGCTGTCCTGTTGATTATGCCTGCTTTGGGTTCTCCAAAATAAATGGCCCGGCAACCAGGTTGTGGGCAAGATATGCTGTAAACGACACAGGGAGTCTGAGAAGGTTCAATTCTGTCCTTAGAGTTATTGATTAGACAATTAGTGCATGGGGGTGTATGAAAGCTAATTTTAAATTTATTGGACAAAACCTTGATTAATTGATAGGAGATTTTAGGTATGTGGGGAAGAGTAATATATGGAAGTTTAATATTGTTTTTATTGTCTGTGATTTTCCTATAAAATTGTTTGATTTTATTGTTAATAGAAATATGCAGCTGTGCAAGTTTGAGGCGAATAGAAAGAATAATATACATCTTTACACCAAAGACCTACTACAAGCAGGCTATAAACTCAACACTATTAACAATAAAATCAAACAATTTTATAGGAAAATCACAGAGAATAAAAACAATATTAAACTTCCTTATATTACTCTTCCCCACATACCTAAAATCTCCTATCAATTAATCAAGGTTTTGTCCAATAAATTTAAAATTAGCTTTCATACACCCCCATGCACTAATCGTCTAATCAATAACTCTAAGGACAAAATTGAACCTTCTCAGACTCACCATGCCATTTACAGCATATCTTGCCCACAACCTGGTTGCTGGGCCATTTATTTTGGAGAAACCAAAGCAGGCATAATCAACAGGACAGCACAACACAGATATACATATAATAGAGCTATGAAAAACAATGATAATTCATCAACAATTTTAGAGCATTCCAAGAAGACAGGATATTTGTTTGAACCTTCCAGCCCTAAAATAGTTTGTATTGAGAAAAATGACATCAAGCAGAAAATCAGAGAAGCATATTTTATTAATGGCAATAATAACTTCATCAATAGACGAGATACCTGCTTTGACATCTCCAAACGTTGGGCTATCTAGTGCATTTGCATACACTTTGCATAATGTTTTGTTCCCTTGCCCTATTTCCTCATTCTGCAGCTCACAGTACCACTATGAATATGAGGTAAAAGGCCTCGAAAGCACTTAGCATGTAATAATTTCTGTGTATCTTTATAGCTTCTCATTCAAGTGTGTCATACACTTTGTTAATTTTGTATAATATTTATTTATATGGAGGGCAAATGTAAGATATAGGTAGTATCAAACATTCAAAGTGGAGATTGATAGAGATATCATCCATCTTTTTTTCTAATTCACATATTAATATATAGGGTATATGAGCACAGATTTTCTCATGACCCACCACTCTTCACTTTATCTCATAACAGTGATATACTTGAACACATATATATTGAAAAGATAAATAATCATCAATATATGTATTTCATGCTAAACCAGCAATCATCAGTTGTTCCATATTATCACCTCCCCACATATATGCAATAAGTGCTCAGATATATATTAAGATAGCCAATCTTCATAGACAGGCTTCAATCCACTCCAGACTCCAACTCTTCAACCATCCATCCAATTGAAAATATGATGATAGAACTCTCAAATGCCACTTTAATGCCGAGATTCTCATCACACCCATGTTGACCTAAAGTCAATCTGACCTCTCATATATAGGACATAGTTCATTTAATACATATACAAGGGATGGGCAGACATCTTTACTATGGAATAACAGTTTATTGGAAAAACATTTTAGTTCACGTGTATATATAAATGAGAAAATTGAAATTCATAAAGTTACTTAAAAATCAAATATTTTTCATTTTTTTCAGAAAATCTTAATTTTATCAATTTTTATTCTGATATATTAAAAAAATAAGATATTGTGCAAATTGAAGTGAAAAAATAACATAATTATAGAAAAAATCCTATTGAAATGAAATATGATGGAAGAAGAATGATTTATAAACTCCACTGACAGCCAATCAGATTTCTTTTATCAACCTTATATGAATTCTGGTATGTGAAAATTTTGTTAATCAAAAGAATAATTAAAATATAGATGAGAGAGAATTAATTAAAAGTAGTTTGATAAAAAAAAATCATTTACTAAACACAAAACATCTCATGCTAGTAAAAGTTGAAAATTTAAAAAAAAAAAAGAAAATTAAATAAATAGCATAAAAATTTTATTATTGGATTATTAAAATCTTCAATAAGACTGGTGGAAATTAATTAAAAATTGAATAATTTACTTTTTATTATGACACGTGACTGCTTTTGGATAATTGAGTATTGAAAAAAATATTTCCAGTTTACATCACATTTGTTTAAATTTCTTGATTAATAAATTAAAAAAATAATAAATAGTAATAATGTTAGTAGTATGTTATTATGTATGATAACTTAGTCATTTTCACGAACTATATATTTCACGTTATTTTGTTAATAGAATGGCGATTAGAACATCATGGTATTATAAGAATCACCAATTTCTTCTACTCTCGTTTTACTTTTCTTTGAGTTTCTACTATTACATACCATGTGGAGCCACTGAAACAAAACTGATGATTCTAATTAGTTAATTGAATACAGTCTACGTTACGACAAAAAATTGTTGTATAGTTTTATAACAGTATTTCTAGCTTACTTTACGACAAAAAATTGTTGTATAGTTTTATAACAGTATTTCTAGCTTTCACATTTTTATTTTCGGTACTTATAAAAATAGACAAAAAAAAATAGGATTAATGTAAATGCTGAGTTTCGTAAATGCAATATAGAAGTATAAATATAAATAATTTAATAATTTAATCAATAAATTGTAGAATATAAAGTTAGGAATTAAGTAAACAACAATAAAAGTTGAACAGTTTAAGGTAATGCAAGATTTCTTTTTTTTTCCTCATGTGTCATAGCATCAGCTCGGAAGCGCACCCGCCAACCCGGGACAACCGCTTGTAAAGCAGCTGTCGCTGATCTCTCGACCACCAATGCTTGACAAGGGTTATTTTTTTAAAAAAAATTGAAACAAAATAACAAAAAATTAAAAAAATAGAATAAAGTGAACCATTTTTGTTGATAAGTACCATGAATGTTTTAAAGCAAAGCTAGAAAAAGAGATATGTTTTACTGCTGTTTTGCTAAGGCATTTCCAGGGATATACTTCTCATCTTTTTCAAAATTTTGAATTTGGCATCAATCCATAAGTGTTCAATTTTCTATATAAAGGTTTTGGTCACTGGATTTATATAATGTGATTAATTTCTGGTGATCAAATGTCAAAATTTCTTAGGGTTGAGGTTACTATAGGTTAGCCATCCATTGGAATAGATGTCTGCACCAGGCACATATGATGGGAATCAGAGCCAATTGTCTCAGTGTGGCATGAAGAAGTAGTGGGAATCATACCTCTTATTAAACAGAACATCTGAGATCTATCTTCTCAGTTATCTGCGGTTTCTCCATTTCAGAGTTTTGGATTCTGCGGTGTGGATTCTTGGTTACGTTTTACAAATCAAATAATATTTTATTACTGTAAAAGTACAAATATGTTCCATTATTCATGTATTTATTTTTAGACTATTTTATAAAAATCAAACAATATTTTATTTTTGCAAAAGTATGTAATTTTACATTGGGTTACATTCAATTTGTATAGAAAATATAATGTTCAATTTGTTGATTAATATTTTCAGTATCTCTCCAGTGGCTGCACAAACCATGTAATCAGAAACTTTGATGAACATTAAATGTAGAGCACATACTTTATGAGTGCCAAAGCATTATCTTAAATTCAATATTCATGAATCTAAAAGTTCAGATTTGTTCCTTATGCTACTAATGCCACTGGTCAGGCCAGAAATATCTGCTAATATAGAAACAATATTATTCAAAACATTGTGTTGCAGACTATCCTCTGTGCTATTACTAATAGTTGAATGTATTTAGAAAGTTTAAATAAAATTTAATTTTTTTCTAAAGACATTCAATATTTAATATTGGATAAACACATAATTACTACTGAAATGTCAACATCAAATAAAGTTTATTTACATAAATATTTAGTAAAACAACTGAAAGATAACATCTATGTTTTAGATCTCACTCAATATATATATATATATATCAGTTTTGCATAAATATTATTTAATAATATAAATATATTTTGATCCAGGGTCAAAGTCATCTAATTTATTATATACAGTCTTTTCAAAAGCAGTGAAAGAAAAAAAAAAAACTTTATTTTTTATGCCTCTCACCAGTACTTAATTCTCATTATTGTTTTTACTTCTCTTATTCTTCTATATTTTCTAAATACAAAAGGCTTTTCTATTGCAATTTCCTTTATGATAATATCTTAGTTCTATATGAGGTTAATTTTACAGTTCAAATATCAACTAAATATGTATAATATAACTTTATCTTTCTTATTGCATTGCCAAATACATATAATATTAATATCATATATATATTCTTTACTATTTTTACAATGCTTTTTTACAATCCACTATTGACAGTTTCAATTGCCCCAGCAATCTTCTTCAGAACTTCTACTTATATTTCCAAATCTTGCTGGGACAATTGAAATTAACAATAATGGACTGTAAAAAAAGCATTGTAAAAAATAGTAAAGAATATAGATGATATAAATATGTTGTATAAAATATTTAGAGAAATACTTCTAAATCAATGGTAAATACTATGCATTTTAGTTTTCATTTTATTACTAGATAGCTCTGGTTATCAACAAGAATTAAAGCTCTTTAATAATACAAAGGTTACTTTGCAAAACTCAGTTTATATAAAATGGCAATACTTGTTTGCATTTTTTTGTCAGACAGAAATGATTCTAAAAGTAAAGATAGTTTTTGATCATTTGAAATATATTTTATTTATTAAATATAAAACATAAATATTTTTATAATTAAATGTTATTTTTAGAAGAATTTAAATTGAGAAGAAGAAAAAGTTATTTTATTCTAGCTAATATAAAAAAGACATGTTTTTTTTAAAATTTCCTTAAATAAATGTGTAGTTTTTAATATTTTTTCATTTTGACAGTCATGTTTAAAATTTATTTTAATAATAATTTTAGTAAAAAATAATTTCATTTTAACAAAAACATTCAACTGAAGATTACATATATAAATAAGGTGAGTTTTGCAGTTTCCTTGATATATTTTTATTGTTTTGGCCACACAATAATTAACATGTCACTGGTAATAAACCTTTATTAATTTCAGCTGATTATTTTAAAATTATTTCTAAGAAATAAGACTTTAAGCATCACATGATCACCATCTCTTATATTAGCACATAATTGTTTATAAACATGGTGAAACTCTCCATACAGTAGTGCCACCCTGTGCCAACCAGAGTAATTGGATGAGTAGGCATTAGATAGAGATTTTATGCACAAGCCTTCTGGCATCCATTGATTACTCTGGTTGCCACAGGGTGGCACTACTGTATGGAGAGTTTTGCCTTGTTTATAAATAAGGCTTTGTTACTAACTGGTGAATTAATTGTCAATACAACTTTTCAAATCAAAATCAGGATTGCTTTTTGGTAAAAAAAAAAGAAGATAATAAACCTATCAGAATACTCTATACTAATAAAATGATTATTTTTAATTACTGTATCACTTTTGAAGTTATTTAATATTTTTGTCTATAACAAAAACTCATAAACACTGTTTTTAATAACAAATGGACAAGTATTACAGTAAACAGTATTTCATTTTTTTAATAAAACAATTGCAATATCAAAACACACCACCACATATAAAAAATGTAATTTACTACAATCCATAGTACTTCCCTCAATAGTAAGTTACTGTTGAGAGGGGTACTCAATTTTCATAAATTAAATTTTTTAAAATTTAATATTACTTAAAACCCAGGGAGAAGTTTGCAATTTTGTTTTGCTTACATATAAGAGTAAAATTTTATATATGTGTACTTTTAAAGATATTAAAATTTATTGAAAGATATATGGTTGATGTTTTTGTTTGTAGACATAATTTTATACATTTTTTGTAGAAGATTGGTAGTTTACTCTTAGTGTGTTGAAACCATAATTTTTATGTAAACAAACACAAATATAATGTTACTGGGCCTTTTATTTTATTTTCAAGTTTAACATTAGATATTTTAGTGCCTTGCTACATTTTCCAAACTATTTTTAAACAGTTTACAAAACGATATTATTTTGTAAAAAACATTATTTTTGAAAATAGAAGAATTACAATATTTTAAATTACATTCCACAAGTCAGTGCATAGCACTAGAATGTGCATAGGGGCATGGTTTTTCCAGTCTGAAGGATCATCCAAAAGATACAGTACTCAATTTATGAACCAACATTATTTTCTAAAATACAATAAATACATTTTAAAATTACATTAGACATGTTAGTGTGTCATGCTGGAATGTGCAGGAGGACTGATGGTTTTGCTGGTCCAAAGGATTGGCCAAAAGATGCAGTACTCTGAATCAAACCAAGATTATGATTTACAAAACAACGTGCATCCTCAGACATTTTATTTATCTGATGAAAAGATACAGTATTCTGATCAAACCAAGTTTATAATTTTTAAAACAATGTGAATCCTCAACCATTTCATTTGACTTGTAGCTGTTCTGATGCAAATGTGTTTTTTCGTATGACTTGTGTGAAATCATGCTTGGCCAGACCCTTTTGCAATTGTTTTCACATTACATTATGTGTAGGGAAGCACAGGGATGGGATTACAATTTTTAAATGCATATTACAACAGTTAAGGCCAGTTGAATTCCAAACACCCTCATAATATATGGTAGTGATCTGTTAAGTGTGCACATTTGCATAGTGTTGCGAAGCACATCAGCCAGCAGTAATATTGGTGTGCAATGCCATCTAAACCTACAATGGCTAATATGAACAGAACTGTTCTATAGCCATAACTTTCTATGCAAAAGCACAGAAATATTTGGCTGCATAAATGACATATTTCTGTGTGATTGTATAAGAAAGTACGCCCTCTCGCAGTTTCAACATGTTAAAAGAAGATTACCAGAGGAGTTAAATAATTCAAATGGGTTAAAATGGACTGTTATAAAAGAACTGGACAAAAGTATTAAGTATTTGTATTTATTTATTACTAATAGATAATAGTATATTAAGTTATAAATTAATAATCAAACCATTGCAAAAAAGAGGATATTTAAAATGTAAATCAAAAATGCCAACTGTGCATAAGATGACAATTTTGGATTTTTTTTGTTTCATAATGAAAAATTATGTCATTACCAAGTGATAAATAAAAAAATATTGAGATATTTGCCAAGGAATTGAGTGAAGTTGATTATAAGATCGAACATATTAGTAATACTTTATATCAATTTAAAAAGAAGTATAATGTTGTAACGGAATTGAAGATTGATAATAAAGAATGGATATCCATTCCATATACTTCAAATGTTCAAGTGAAATTTTTTAAGATTATACATAATGACATATTTAATGTTTTATTTTGTGTTACAAATAACATTAATAAGCTAGTGATAGTCAAACCTGTTAAGTAAAAAAGTAATGTTGTGTATCAAACTTTTTGTGGATGTATGTTTTTATATATAGGTGAACTGAGATGCAATATAAAGAAAAGATTAAAGGAGCTTGAATTGTTATACAAGAATGTGCAAAGTAAGATATTATGACTGCTTGTTTTCTTGGATCATGAAAAGACATGTAAATATAAATTTAAATTTGAGATTGAAAGTGTCAAGAATCTTCATGAAGAGAGAAACCATAATAAAAGAAAAATTAAAGAAGCAAGTTTAATAAATAGAAATAAAATGAATATAATCAATAGATAAGCTGCTAACATTAAAATTAGGAAGTCATGAGATTTAAGATGTTGTTGTTTGCTTCTGCTAAAGTTGTTGAATTTAATGGCAGTTGAGGAGGGCTAAGAAATTAGCTGAAAGTACTTCTATAGATCAAAAGACTATAATTTACAATTATATTTATGATTTTTAGTTATTACAATATATATATTTACTAAGGCTTTAACCTCAAGAATATGCATGTAAAAGCCTTAGTAAATATTACTTATGTAATCAACGTGTGTTTAAATAAATTTATAATATATATATATATATATATATATATATATATAATTAAAATTACCCCAAATCCAATGTCCATGAAAAAGATACAGGCCACACTATTAATTTTGATGAAGCTAAGGTTGTCTTCTTTGAGAGAAATGAAATCAAAAGAAGAATTAAAGAATCTTTATGATTGAAAATTTATTATTCTGAAGCAATTAACTTATTTAAAAGTTCTTTTAATATTAAGGGTGGATGGGAAGTGATTGGATTTGTGGGTAATAGTTAATTAATGTTTATATATATCAGAGTATATTTTTGTTTCAATTGTGTAAAATGTTAAAATATACAACTATCAATAATAATGTTTATATTCAACTGAATTAAGGCATTATTGCATGGTCATTGCAAAGATTTCATTGTTGACTTTAGATACTAAGCTCGATGGCATTATGTTTTTTTTTTTTACTTCAGCAATGTTATGGATTAATATTTTAGTTATAATCATTCATTCAGTCTAGTTTTCAGATGATTAACAATTTATGTTTTAAAAAGTCTGTCTTTATTTTTATTTGTTTGTTTTTGTACTTAGATAACATGTCTAATCAGAAAAGTATCACTGATTTTCTGGTAGAATATAATTGCAATACTGTTAACATCATTAAAAAATTCTAAACATTTTATCAGATACTAATATTTTTCCATTCACATTTAAAAACAGATGTTAATTTTTTTTTTTATATTTGTTTCTGAAAAAAATCTATTTCTCCCTTATAGTTGAATGATGAAATAATGTTTTAGTTTTGATCACAATGCAATCTTATCAATATATAAAGAGATCAAATGTGAGCTTTAGAATTTACTTCATTTATAAACTAAAATATCTATCAAACGAAGTCAAATGTATTATATTCTGATAAATAGAAATGGGTTAATATTATGTTTAACATTTAAAGTTTACTGTTTACTAATAAGAAAACAATTAAAGCTGTCACAATACTAATGCAATGCATAAATATTAAATTATACATGTGAACTTGCATAAACATAAGGCTTAGATGCAAGTTTATATATTTATAACTAATTATAAATAACTTGGGTTTGTAGTAAAAGAGGATTTTTTTTTACTTCATGACATCCCAAAACAAAGGAGTTATTGTATAGTTTAATAAAAAAAAATTGTTTAGCCTTATTGTTGTCTATTAATAATTAATAGTTTACTGGCAACATCAAAAGTTAAAATTGTTTATGTTTACATGGATATAATCTTTTTATTTCTATTCTTTATCAATTAAAAAAATCTATTAAACATTTATGTATATATATCACATGATAACAGCTCAAACTTAACTAAACCATGAATATACAATCTTTTGTCAAGACAATTTCTGTAAATAAAAGATGGTTTCATTTTTCACAGGTAGTAATATAAACAATGAAAACAGAAAGGCAAAATTCATCTTTTACTTGTAGAGGCTATTTTAATGACAAATATATAGATTTATGGTTTAGATAAGCTTGAGTTGTTACTGTGTAACTTACATATAAAATTATGTAGCTTTGTATAATTTGCTTTAGCATAAATATATGTATAAAAGTGGGAGGGATTCTACTTTTTTGTTAAAAGATTGACTTGACAACAGTTTGAAATTGTTGATTGTTATCTATATTGAAATTGTCTATATGTATATATAAACTCCAAGTATATTAAATTATACTTATATTCTAATAATATATATATATATATATATATATATATATATATATATATATATATATATATATATATATATATATATATATATATACTTTGGAGTATTTAAAATATTTTATACAGATTTCAGCTAGCATTATGTATTATTTCTATTAATTATATTACTGATAATGAGTAAAAATGATTATTGTGTAATCTTTAAAAATATATTTAAAATGAAACATATTTGTTTATTTCAATTTAAAATCTTTGCTGATTTAATACCCTTTGTTTAAATTAACTTAAATTTCAATATATATAAGATCACTGAAGTATACATTCAAATGGATTTCTTTTGTATGAACTACAAAATTAAAGATTTTCTTTATTTAAAGGGAGAGTGTGGAGCTATGGGTGTTTACAATATATTAAAATTATATATTTATATAATAAATAAAGTTTGATATCTGTATTCGTTTCACAATATATGTAATATACAAATCAATATATATATATCAAAATACAGTACAATTTATATAAATTATATTCTTTTAGAAGTACTTTCGACTATACACTTTGTAGTCTTTATCAACTATATAATGTTGAATAATCAAAACGAGACAACCCTTAACAATACCCATAGTTCAATTCAGATTTCCCACAATTCTGTTATCTTAACATTTGATGACTGGCGATTCAAATGTTAATGAATCGCCAGTCATCAAATGTTAAGATAACAGAATTGTGGGAAATCTGAATTGAACTATGGGTATTGTTAAGAGTTGTCTCGTTTTGATTATTCAACGTTATATAGTTGATAAAGACTACAAAGTGTATAGTCGAAAGTACTTCTAAAAGAATGTAATTTATATAAATTGTACTGTATTTTGATATATATATATATATTGATTTGTATATTACGTATATATATATATATATATATATATATATATAAATTTGGGCTGCAGAAAGGAGTTTGCTATTAACTGAAAGGAGACCCTTTGATTCCTCTTGGAGGCCTTAAAGGAACCGAGCAGGGCAAATTCCTAATGTCCACTCCATACGTTCTTGTCGTTGCAGCTGTTATTACTATATGTTTATTCATATAGTATACGAACATGGATGGGCTGCTCACCAACACGCATTAGCCAGCGTGGTGAGTTTATTGGCTTTTTACCTCTGAGTTTAAGATCAAGAAACACCATGGTCTTTCTTCTCAGTGCCTGATAAGGCAGAATGAATGTTTGTGTAAATGATAAAGATTTTTCCCAATTATACAATTATGACAGACAAAAATAAAGCATGGCCCTTAATCCCAGGAGGCTGTAAAGTCACCAACCAAGGCAGCGGTTGGTGGCCGAAGGCGGAGGGTGCTAAGAATATCCTGGAGGCGGACCCAGGCTGCCATTTGATGATGACTTTTTATTTAGGTACTTACAACTGCAGATCACTTTCAAGTGAAGGAAGATTGCAAGAATTAGAAGAAGAACTCTCTTATATTAAATGGGATATTATTGGACTTTGTGAAGTTAGAAGAAAAGGTGAAGAGACAATTGATTTAAAAAGTGGACATATGCTCTATTATAAAGGCACAAATATTGGAAATACAAGTGGAGTAGGATTCATTATAAATAAAAAGTGGAAGAACAATATTGTGGAGATTGATGGTGTATCAGACAGAGTGGCAAGATTAGTTATACAACTTAATAGCAGATACCAAATGCAGATAATTCAGGTTTATGCCCCAACAAGTTCTCAGAGTGATGAAGTTATAGAAGATTTTTATATGGATGTACAAAAGTGCTTTTGATCAGAGTAAACAACATTTTAAAATTGTTATGGGAGATTTTAATGCTAGAATTGGTAAACAAATGAAAGATGAAAGTGTTGTAGGTAATTTTGGTTATGGTAATAGAAATGAGAGAAGACATAGACTTGTGGAGTTTGCAGAGAAGGAAAAACTTTATATTATGAATTCTTTTTTTGAGAAAAATGTTAGAAGGAAATGGACATGGAAGCATCCAAATGAAGGTACAGCAGAATTGGATTATATTTTGACTAACAGGAAATACATATTTCAAGATTGTAATGTTCTTAATAAATTTAACACAGGAAGTGATCATCGATTAGTAAGGGGTAAGATACATGTTAATGTAAAACTAGAGAGACAAAAATTATTAAGAAAAACTATATTTACAGTTGATATTCCTAATCTTCAGAAACATTCTAATGAATTTAAATTAGAACTTACAAATCGGTTTCAAGTATTAGTAGATTTTGAACATGATTCAGATTTGAATGAAATTAATATGAAAATAACTGATACACTTTTAAAAACTGCAACAAAGATAGCTGGTAGAAAAAAGCAGCAATTGACTAATAAAATTTCTACTGAGACTAGAGAACTTATGAAGAAAAGAAGGAATATGAAGATATGCAAGAATGATGCATTAAAAAGAATTGAATATCTCAAATTTTGTAAAATGGTGCGGAAAAGAGTTGAAAATGATATAAGAAAGTATAACTGTGAACTAGCAAGGAAAGCTGTAGAAGAAAATAAAAGTCTTAAGAATGTAAAACAACATTTTGGTATTGGTAGGAAATTTATATCTGCAATAAGGAAAAAGATGGAATTATTACTAAAAAGAGGGATGACATTATGAAATTGGTAGAAGATTTTTATCAAGAATTATATAGTAATAAAGAACAAGTACCTCCTATATCTATTACATCTTCCGAATTGCCCAGAATTTTAAATGAAGAAGTGAGAAATGCAATTAAATGTATGAAAAAAGGAAAGGCTCCAGGTAATGATGGAATTATAATTGATATATTAAAAGAAGCAGGTGAAGAAACAGAAAAAATATTAGCAAAGTTATATACCAAATGTCTAAATGATAAAGATGTACCGGATGATTGGAAGAATGCAGTAATAATATTAATATTTAAAAAAGGTGATAAAGAAGATATTAGAAATTACAGACCTATCAGCCTTTTATCAGTTTTATATAAAATTTTTACCAAGATAATTACAACTCGTCTACAGAGAACCTTGGATTTTCACCAACCAAGAGAACAAGCTGGATTTAAAAGTGGTTTTAGTACAGTAGATCATATTCAAGTATTGAGAGAAGTTATAGAAAGGACAAATGAATATGAGTTGTCATTATGTTTTGGATTTGTAGATTATGAAAAGGCATTTGATTCTATAAACATTTCTTCAGTGATTAAAGCATTGGATCATCAAGGTATAGATCCAGGATATTGTCATATTTTAAAGAATATTTATAAAAATGCAACAGCAACAATTAGATTACATAATGATACTGGGAAAGTCAACATTGAGAAAGGTGTAAGACAAGGTGACTCCATATCTCCAAAACTTTTTACAGCAGTGCTGCAAGAAGTATTTTGTGGATTAAAATGGGAAACTAAAGGAGTGAAAGTAAATGGAGATTATTTAAGTCATTTAGATTTCGCAGATGATGTAGTTGTTTTTGCAAATAATGCTTCCGAGCTGCAGGAAATGTTGCAGGAGTTATCAGATGAAAGTAGGAAAGTAGGACTAAAGATAAATGTTAAAAAGACTAAAGTAATGTTTAATCGATTTGCTCCAAATATGAAAATAAAGATTGATTATGATGAATTAGAAGAAGTTAAGAGTTACAAATACCTTGGTCAGATTATTAATACAGATGGAAACATAATAGAGGAAATTAATCATAGAATTAAACTTGGTTGGAGTGCTTTTGGTAGAAATAACTTGATATTAAAAGGAAATATGCCTATGTGTTTGAAAAGAAAGGTTTTTAACAAATGTGTTTTACCAGTTCTTACTTATGGATCTGAGACTTGGACACTTAATAGAAGATCAATACAGAGACTTCAGACCACTCAAAGAAGTATGGAGAGATGTATGTTGGGAGTAACAAGAAGAGATCGAAAATGCAATGTATGGGTAAGAGAACAAACAGGTGTTACTGACCTCATTGAAAAAATTAAAAGATTGAAGTGGAGTTGGGCTGGACATATTGCTAGAAGAGATGATAATAGATGGACAATTGAAATTTTAAACTGGATTCCAAGAGATTGTAAAAGACCCAGAAGGAGACCACATGTAAGATGGATGGATGAAATAAGAAAATGTGTAGGGGTGATGTGGAGAAGAGAAGCTAAAGATCGGAGAAGATGGATTAAACTTGGAGAGACCTTCATCCTGCAGTGGATTGATAATGGTTGATAATGATGATGATGATGATGATATAAATTTGAATTAAGATTGTAATAAATTTTAAAGTATTTTGTTTTTTAATACATTTATTAACTTTTAAAATAATAATTATCATAGAAAATGATTTAGTTTATTTTTTTGACATATTAATCTTCCTACACTGTGATGCGTCCATTGTTCTCTCTGCTGTCACTTTTTGTCAATTTTTAATTTTTTGAATTTAGTATTGATTGCTATTCAGACTTGATGTGATAAAAATATACATTTGCTTTTAAAAAAAGTTGTAAAAAATGATATTTGAACTTTGTAAATATTGAAAAAATGAATTTATAATAAAAACAATGGACATTTCCATCACTGAATTGCCGCAGGAGCCAAGTGACTTCAGACAATTAACAAAATCTTTTTTAATTGAAATTATTTTTATAATATAAATGAATGTTAATCATATTATAATTTAAAATATTAAGATTGTTTTCTACTTTGTAGAATATTTAACACCATGTCAGTTATCATTTTTAGTAGTCAGTTTCCTAAGACTTGATAATCATAACACCGATGATTTCACTGTTTGTTATTCTAGAATTGATTAACTTTTATTTTGAAAATAAAACATATCCATGTAAAGTAAAAGTGTAATCATGTATATTTTTGATACTTAATAATTATTGTATAAAAATAATCATGAATCTTAATAAACTTCACAAAAAGCAAGTTTTTAGTAATTCCAAAGATTTTCTCAAAGTAACCTTACAATTGAAAGTTATTAATATTTCTATTAGTCATTCATTAGACTAGAAATTATTTATTTAATAAATAATATTTCTGTACTGTAATTTTTACTACATGCCTTTGGTCATTTGTTTATATATCTTTAATCATATATTTATATCCCTTCACAAGGTGTTGAGAGTGGATAAAACCCAGTTCCTATCTTGCATGAGAGTGGTGTAGTAAAAATTACGCTAAAGAAAAAATATTCATTAAGTGGATAATCTCTAATCTAATAAATTACTAATAAAAGTTATTAATGTACTTCCATTAAGTGGTTTGTGTCAAAGTTGTGAGGTCATCAAGTTTGACACTTGTCAATTAAACTGTAGTAATTGGATATCTATATATACTGATCAATGATAAAGATATATATAAGAGATTGTAGTTTGGGCAAACTGATAAGTGCTGGTTCAGCATAAAATGTGCATCTTGAGGATCATACACCATTTTAACATCTTACACCCCCTTCATAAGTTGTTAAAAGTGGATAGAAACCAGTCACAATCTTGCATGAGAGTGGTATAATATAAATTACACTATAGAAATATTATTTATTACACCTGATGAAAACAGGATTAAAATGTTTTGGCATTGCCTTCTATTTGGTTATAATAATCTCTTTAGCATTTTTTTCATTATAAAATCTATATTAAAAAGTATGTGAATTTGCCATTTAAAAAATGTGAAATATTTGAATAGATGGCTGCACAAAAATAATTTAAAGGAACATACTTACAGTGATTCCTTCATGTTCCTTTAAGAAAGAGTTAAAATGACTGAAGGCTGCATATATACAAGCTAGAAATTAACATTTAAAGCATTACCTCACTCAAATTTAATCTTATTTGAAAAAGTTAAAAATTAAAAAAAGCAGAACATGTGAAATCTCAGAACAAAATGGAAGATAAAGATTACACTTTTTGCTTAATAAAAACAAAAATAAAAACAAACAAGATCTGAGACTCACATGAATTATACGACTCTTCAGTTCATAAATGTTATTTTTTTAATACAGCAAACTCAATAAATTAAAAGTTATAACATTTTATTCTGTAAAACTATAAACTAATTATTCAGCTAAACTATAAACATGCATGTGGTAGTAGTTTTAGGATCAACCTTTCCATATTTAAACTATTTATAAAAAACATTAATCACAAACAACAATTTGCCAAGCGCTTTTGATAATGTATACCATAATCATGGCGACATCTTGTAACTGATCAGTTAATATTTCAGTGCATGCTCAGTGGAACACTAGTTATACACTGATTGATAATGTTTTTAGACTTCGTAATAAACCAATCCTCTTTCAACTTCCTCTTCCTATCATTTGACTCATTGCACACAGTAGTAATATTTTGAGGATAAAACTCATGACCACAATTACTTTCACATTTATCAGTATAAAAAAATCTAAAAGTGATTTATAGATTAAGTCTGTTTTTTCAAATCATGAAAGTAATTGTGGTCACAAGTTTTAGCCTCAAAATATTATTACTGTGGGCAATGAGTCAAATGATAGGAAGTTGAAAGAAATTTGGTTTATTGCGAAGTCTAAAAATATTATCAATCAGTGTAATACTCAGCGTTCAACTGAGCATGCACTGGAATATTAACTGATCAGTTATAAGATGTCGCCATGAATCTGGTATACAGTACCGAAAGCACTTGGCAAATTGTTGTTTGTGATTAATGTTTTTTGAATTTTGGCTGCTCTGTTTATCACGCTTTATTTGTGTATATAATTTTCATTATCTGACAGAGTTTTTGTATTATTTATTTATAAATAATATATATTTTGATAGCAACATCTTATAAATAATAAGACTGTCAAAGATTATTCCTGCCTTCTCTTCATTTAACAACAACAACAACAAAAAAAAACAAGTTTTGAAAATACTTAGGATAGTAAAGTCATTTTAAAAAACTAATCAAATGTGTTTAAAATTAATAACATTCAGTAATAATCATTTCATAAATGAAACCTTTTATTATTTAAAAATCCTATAAAATAATGAATTGAATGTAATCAAACTCTCTAGCTGAGTTTTTTTAAAAATTGAAATAACTGTAATGTTATATCTTACTTCCTTGACGTTCTTGCAACTTAGCTGGGCATTGCTG
The DNA here is from genome assembly GCA_028023455.1 of Epiperipatus broadwayi. Classification (NCBI taxonomy): domain Eukaryota; kingdom Metazoa; phylum Onychophora; class Udeonychophora; order Euonychophora; family Peripatidae; genus Epiperipatus; species Epiperipatus broadwayi. Next base: position 2,508,562 of record JAQFVV010000165.1, read on the forward strand.
AATTATTATCAGTGGCAATAGTATAAAGATACTATAATGATAAAATAATATTACTAGAAGTAATAATAGAAACTTATATGATTTAATATTAGCAATGATGGTTAAATCAGTATTATTCAAAATCTGATTTGCTACGTCTTTATAGATATTTGGAAATAAAAATGTAAAAGTGAAAATGTAAAAATAAATGGTATGCTGATAAGTGATGATGCAGTTTTTGAACAGCCTACATAATTGCAATTGCCTCCATGGTAGCTCTACATAAGAGCAATACGAAAAAATTATCAAGCTAGACAACTATTACAAAATAAATGTTTAATCAGTTTTCTCCTACCTAAAATTAGCTAGTTAACCACTTATTGATTAATAACCGAATGAATGGCTAAATTGGCTTTAGGTTAGCCTGAAAAAAATTCCAACCCTGTTTTGAACCCGAAAAGATTTCCAATTTTCACCCACTCATTAATTGAATGTGTGGTCATAAAAAGTTAGGTAGACGTATTAGTTTCTCATCTTCAGTAAATAAAAATAACCCAATAGTTTGTTGCCCAGGACATCATACGAAGTTCGAGTTCCATAAATGATGCAGTGGAGTCGCAATCCGTGAGATTCGATTTCAGAATCTTTCATTTTACCAGTGCGTCAAACTGCGCAAGCCCGGAACTTCAATAATAACTTGTAAACAATGGTAAGTTTTCTGCAAAATAGTAGTTGTTTATATTAGCGATGAAATTAATATTAAGACTGTGATAATAACATTAATAATAATTATCGTGTCTTTTCAATTTACACTTCTGAAAACATTTTTTTTTAAACAAAAAAAAAAAAAACAGAACTTTAAATTAGATCAATTCTAAAATAGATAAATGTTTGTTCCCTTTGTAAGTTACAAGTGCATTCGAAAAGCAGGTCACCTGCACTTCTCTGTTTTCTTTCCAATAATCGCTGTTTTCAAATATTACTCAGTCGAAGATCTCAACTTAGTGTTTCAGAGAGATTAAATGAAGAGACTAATTCACAGCTTTAAGAAATTTGAAAAACTGCCCCAAGATTAAGTAGTAAACACTATGAAACAAATACATTCGCTAATAAGTTTTTTTAAAAGAACTAATATAATGGGGAGGGGGATGAAAGTTTCTAAAGACGATATTTTTTTTACTTAAAAAATGTTATATTGGCAATATAAACAAATGATTTATATTAATACATCTAGAACAATTTAAAATAAAATTTTAATATAAAACAATGCAAATTCAAAAATAAAAGAATAGTTTGCGCGTTGAAAGTCATGTGATGTTCGAATACCGGACCTTTCGCTCGCATCTGTCACTCTGCAACTACATCAGCCAACGTGCGATTTTTATTTTATTACACTATTAATTAATATTGTAATACCATTCGTTTTTAACGAATATTTAAAATATAAACATTTTCTTATTTAGTTTTTATCTATCTAACATTTATAATATATTTATCAACTAGCCTCTATTCTAAACATTTAACAGTAATTCACGATAAATTATTTATAGATTTAACTATTTATTTACTGAATATATTCCAACTCTTAATTGCTTTTATTTTAAATTTTCTATGTATTTGCTTCATTAATCCTTTTAAAAGTTTTGTTTTATTGAAAATTCACAGTTAAAGAGATGGTTTTGGAACCTGAAGAACATTATTGTGAGATCTTAGTATTCCATTAATTATTTTTTCAAAGATTGAAAATTATATGATGCTAAATAATTCTTATATTTATCTACCTAGGGAGCATTTCAATATTCTATATCATATATATATAAATGTCAAATTATGCTTCCAAATATTAAATTTTCTCAGCAATGCCATTCTATGAATAAAGCTAAAGTCTGAATTTCAAACAACAAGATCAAAAGTTAACATCTTAAACTGTATGCTGCAATGTTGTTAAATATTGATATACATTTATTCAAATAGCATAAATTTTTTAATTAGCAATGATCATAAATTACTCATAATTAAGCACATTTAATTTATGCATACAAAGGAAGACAAAGACATTATTCATTTTTTAAACTTTGTAATCTCACAACATAAATATATAATAAATTGACTCAGTGCATAATGCTAGCCAAAAAATCAATATACAATGTCAAATTATCTCACAAATGTTATGTTTTCTCAGTGTGATCATCCTGTGAATAAAATTAAAACTCTGAATTTTTAACAGCACTGCTAAGAAGTAACCTCATGACCTATTTACTGCAATATTGTTAAATATTGAAATACAGACTTATTAAAACAAATTGCATGGAGTTTTAAATTAGCAATGGTCTTAGATTTTATACATTTTGTTTGAATAAGACTGCATTTCAATATTTAACAATATTACAGCACACAATTCAGAGAGGGAAAAGTATGAAAAATGCTATTGGTACAATTTCAAAAAGATATATTTATCTTTTTGACACGTGTATGATCAAGTGAAACAGTGGTATGAGATAGCATGGATGGTTGAGGGCCATGTGAACATCTGAGTTCAAAACCCCTATATATTAAAAAGATATCTTGAAAAAGTTAAAGGAATTGATATATGTTTTGTGGATCTAGTAAAAGCATTTGATAGAGTAATTGGAATAAACTTACAACTATTTTAAAAAATAAAAAAGTATTTTGGAAAGAGAAAAGAATGATTTGGAATATACATACTGGGCAAATGATAAGAATTACACTGAAGAATAATGATGTTAATGAATACAGAAAGAAGATTTAAGCAAGAATGCAATATGTCACCTGTTATTTTCAATATTTATTTAGAAGACAAGTTAAATAATTATTTAGATGGTGAAAAAAAGGATGGGAGTAGAATAAGAAAATGTATAAGGTATATAGATGATATGGCTCTTATTACTTGGGATTCAGAATATGTTGACTAAATTGAAAGAAGGATGTATAGAATATGGAATGAAAATTAATGTTCTGAAGTGTAAGTGTTTATGAATAAGAAGTAATGGAAAAAACTTAAAGTTAAACCATGCAGGTAAAGGGATTTAGATATTTGGGTAGTTGATTGAAGAGAGAATAGAGTTAAAAGAAAAACAGCATTGGTAACACATTTATTAAGAGAAATAAATATTTTGTTAGACTTTGAAGAAAGAATGAAGGAAAAGATTAATTAAATCCTATTTGTGGAGTGTATTATTGTATGGCTGTGAACTGGACACTGAGTAGCAAAATTAGAAACAAATTGAAATCCTATGAGATGTGGTTATATAGAAAGATGAAAAAAAATCAATAAATGAATAAAAATAACATATGAAGCAGTTTTAAAAAGTGACAATGAAAAAAGAAGATCGATTGAGCAAATTAGAGATAGAAAGAGTAACTGGAATGGACATACATTAAGAAAAAAGTATAATATAATGAAAGATGTTTTGGAGAGAATTGTTAGTGGAAACAAAAAGAAAGGATGGAAATGATTCACATTACTGAATGATATAACAGATGGAAAGACCCCTGTGAAATTGAAAAGGTGGGAAATGAAGAGAATGGATTGGAAAACAGAAATTGATGAAGTGGTATGTGACCGCTTTCTGGAACCACCCATGGGACAGAATCGTATTGATTTATTGATTGTATTACAGGTTTGTATTTATGTGACTTTATGCAATCTATTTTTTTTTTCAAATTCAATAATTCTGGTTTATGGATTAATGTTAATCTATCTGTGCATGCATATATATTAAACTAAGTATACCTATTCACAATTTAATCACTAGTCAAAACTAGATTACACATTCACCTATCTTAGCAGGGAAATCATTGATAGTGGATTTGCAATTTAATTCTGCCTAGTAATTAAATAGCAAATTGGTGTACTTAGATTTATTTTATTGGTTAAGTTAGTTTTTAGCATATGATAATGTGTGCGTATATATGTGTATTGAAAGAGAGAAGGAAAAATTAAACAGCCTTTATACACCTCACTGTAGGAATATTTTCACTAGGCAGTATTCGCCAAGTTTGAATTTGAGCAATTTTTTTGATCTACTTTTATTGTCTTGCTTGCACACACACACACACATTCATATGTATAATGAATAAACTCTACAATATACAGTTTACTGGTATATAAAAATAAATAGCTTAATCACAATGGTAGACGTTCTGTAAATTGGTTACAGCTATTATTTATGGTCATATATTGATATTTTGCATATTATAAACTTAATTCCAGAGGTTTCTGTTTATTATATATTATTTTATTTTATTTTACTTATGCATATATATTAAAATGTTGAAATGAAGTTGCCGAATATGTTTTTTTAAATTTATAGCAATGGATGGAAAAGTTACGGTTTAGACTGGATTATAAGATCCTGTAAAAGACTTGAAGGCGACCACGTGTGTATTGGATAGATGTTGTACGATGTTTGCTTGAATGTGTGGATTGAAAGATTATAAATTGGAAAAATGAATTAATCTTGGAAAGATCCCTATTATGCAATGAAGTAATAGTAGCTAAAGCGATAAAAAGAGTTGAATAGTTTGTTTGTAGCTTATAGTGTCTGCATGAAGTTTCACGTGAAGTTGAACTATTGGAGGTGGCGAATTTATCTGCGATTCATCAATCTTGTAGCTCTTGAAAACGCCAAGTTAAAATGATGATGATACATATATTGATGCAAAATTTTCCATTAAATTTTTTAATTTGTAAATTAAGATACTAATTTTTCTCGAAGACAGTTTTTTTTTATTTCTAAAGATGAAAAAATGCTAGATTCTTCTGAATATTATATATTGCATTAATAGCTTTAAAGTGAAAGTAACTGCTCTCACTACAACATTCTAATTTTTAAACTATTGAAACGGATCAATTTCAGCTTGACCTGATTTTTTTTTAATGATGTTTTTATAAAGTTCTCTCCATTCTCTTCTGGTTATCGTTTCCACAGTAATAGTGAGAAAGAAACCTAACCAATCTCTTTGTTCAGTAATCTGCAAAAACCCAGGAAAAGGGTTTTCGTGCTTTTCTTCACTTAATCTGAGTTTATTATTCTTTAAGAAAACTAATGATCTGGCGGGGCCGATCCGACAAAACAATTAGATATTAATAGAAATGTTTTAATAAACGACATTGAAAAGAAAAATGAAATCATTTTAGATAATCTCAGGTGATAAAGATGTTAGTTGTTCCCTAGGTTAGATTGAATGAAATAAAGTTTCTCCTAACTTTATTAAAGAAACAGTATCTTTTCCAGCTCTCGCTTTGTTACAATTTTCAGTTGTTGATATTAATTTTTTTTTTTTTTAAATAATTATTTAAAATAAGTAAATTTATGACAGCGGCTTAAATTTTCGAGCAAATGGTTTCCTTATGTATCCACAATTTTCCTGGAATTGTCCTTTGAAGTTTATATATTCAAAATATGTAAATTTATGACATCGGCTTAAATTTCGAAGCAAATGGTTTCCTTATGTATCCACAATTTTTCAAGTTTATATGTCCGTGTATATACTTCATTTATTAAAAAAGTTTTCAGTTTTGAAATGGAATGATTATGATTTATATACTTGAAGACACTATAATTATATACTTTTGTGAGATGGACCCCCATGATTAAAGATTCTTACCTTGAAGCACAATCCATTGTAGTGTACGGACATTATATAATCTTTTAAGTAACTAAAAATGACTATACTGTATATTATAAAAATATACATAATTAAATGATTTATTACTCATAAATTATAAGATAATTGAGAATTGGAAGTATCAGAGCTGGAACCTGCAATCTCTGAATCTCGAAGGTACAGTTTTAATCATTTTTGACCCTATGGGAAGATACTGGACAATCACTGATACAACTAAGTAATAAAATGACCTTAGATATTTCATGAAAAGTACCAACAAGATATTGCCAAAATGTTGTATTCTTACATTGGTTTAGTCATGTATTTAAAAAATGTTTCATTCTTATGTTACTTTAGTCATGTATTTAAAATTTTATTTGTTTTAATTTTTTTTAAATGTTTATGGAGTTGTAAAATTAATACTACTAATTCTTAAACTTTAATGTTTTTTTTCATGCATTATAGAACCAAGTTTTAACTTATTTTTACCTAATTCTAGGAATGAACTTTAAATTAAACATAGTCCAATGTAAACAAAGAGTGTAAATCACTTTTCACCAGGTTATGACTTAAAAAGCATTCTAAATTTTGAACAAAGAAATCAAGAATAGAATAAATCCATCTATTCTTAGTTGCTCTGATGTTTATAAGCGTACCTTTGTCAACATTGTTGATAATTCACAGTGAAATTAATTTATCAACTAGATGGAAAATGGCACTTAAAAAGTTATTTAACTTATAAATAATATCTACTATATATTATTCCACACTCACTTAGCATATAATGTATAATAATGCAAGTTTTGATTATACATTTTGTTTATGATTCAATATGTATTGCTTACTGACAGTATTTTTCAACACTCACAGATATATATATATGAGATGGATGGATGAAATAAGAAAGTGTGCAGGGGGATGTGGAGAAGAGAAGCTAAAGATCGGAGAAGATGGATTAAACTTGGAGAGACCTTCATCCTGCAGTGGATTGATAATGGTTGATATATATATATATATATATATATATATATATATATATATATATATATATATATATAACACAGATGTTTTTACAGATATAGTATGCATATATAAATAAAGATTATACTATAAACAAAATTTTAAAAAATTATAATTCACTTATTATAAGTAAAATAAGAGAGTAAGGCACATTTACATATGCATCTGTTGCATGTGTGTTTTTTAATCATGTTTACTTAAAATAATAATGATGATGATGATGTAAGGTACCTTTTATTTTTTAAAATAAAGTGGACAATTAAATTTCAGATTCTACATTTTGATTTTAAGTTTTGTGTTATAATACCATAATATATACAGAAATGTTTTACTGATACATATCTTCTATTCACAAATTTAATGACCTGTCAGAAATTATCCCTTATCATGTATATAACTTTAGTCATTTGAGAGGTAGAAACAAATGTATCATAAGTATGTGTTTCTTTTTCCATTATTCGTTTAGTAGAAAATTTTTTAAACATGTGATATGACTTCTAAACATGATTTTTTTGCTTACACTATAAATTAGTAACTTTCATTTTTGCGCTTATAGAAAGTGTGATTTCTCTTAAATTATTCTTAGGAAACATTATATAAAACAAATCACTATAGTTTATCAAACATTTGGAAGAAAAATATCTACACTTTCAATTTATTTAACACAAAGAAACTGTTGTTAGTACATGAAATCATATTAAATAAAGTGAAGATACTTGAAGGGATGGTGGAGGCACCATACCATAAACAAAACAGATTCATAAAATTTATTAAACTTACAAATTTCAATGTTTTTCTTCTTAGACATTTATATATTTTTCTATATTTGTACTTTTTTGGATAGTATACAGTTGAAGTAATATATAGTGATACAGCATATTTTATGGTTTAACCGTGCATTTAATTTCAATAAATGTATTACACAATTGATAAGTTACTTCATTTATTTATTTATTTATTTCAATCTTTATTACAAAAAAATAAACTATGCAAAATTATCTTTTGGAATATAACAATAAATAAAAGGTCATCTTCAACTGCAGAAAATAATTAAAATAAGCAACTGAACTTTTCAAAACAAAATTGCAGAATGCCATATTTTTGATGTCCTTTTATTTTTCCTTATAATCAGTTAAATAAATCCTTATTAACTAGATATAATATTCAAGATCATGTAAGATTAAATTAGGAAAGTAAATTATGAAATTCATCAATGGAAAGAGAAGGATTGACAAATCTTAAAAGACATTTAGATGTAAAAATATATTATTAAGGGTAATAATGAGAAGTGTTAAAGCTATGGTTAAAAAACATGGATAATTAAAATATGAAAAAAAACTATTTATGTTTTTATTTAAAATAATTATAAAACCATTTGAAATTATTATTTAAAGGAAAAATAAACAAACTAATACTCTTTTTTTTAACTTATTCACTACCAGCTTTGTCTTGACAATACCAAGTCACAGTTTCTGTTATATTTGCAACATTTTATTCTTACAATTAAATCTATATTATATTTTGATAATCTTTATATTATTTATTGCAAATATATATTTACAAACATTCTAAGCAATAATATTTTAACTTTGAAAATATAGAAGAAACAGTAAAATGAAATGTATAATGAAAAAAAATAATTTTTTTTTTTTTTAACAGGATGTTTGTCTTCACTAAATAAAAAAAAAAGATTGAACAAATCATTTGTTATTTGAACACTATTATTAAAATAAAAATTATTATTAGACATCATAAAGCAACAAAATTTTGTTTCAAAATTTAAAATTGGGCTAAAAATTATTAAAATACAAAATATTTCTGCACTAATGTTTATGAAAACATTTCTTTTTAGCAAATCAATCACAACTTCCATTTTACTGTTATGGTTTCATTTGACTTGTCTTTAAAACCAAACATTTAGAATAAAATTTAATAATAATTAGGAATCTTATTGGTTTAAAATAAATATTTTACAAACAGCATGAATAAATAATCATAAATAATGAAAATAACCTACAGAAAATATTCACTTCTTTTCCTGAAGTAACAAAAGGAAAATACTCATTCTCTGAGCCCAAGAATAAAGATTCAACCAATCAGTGCTGATGTTGTATCCTTTTATCATAATACTACCAATAAGCAGTCTTGTAACCTTGTTTAGACTTCTAATATATATGTGATACTGATATCTTTAGATTTTTTTAAAATTAATAAATCAATATAAATTTTAGTACCAAGTTTTTCCATTAAATGTATGCAAAATCAGAAAGGTAGTGCTATAAATAGATGCAAAAAAATATAAAAAGTCAAAAGCAATAGTAGTGACATAAGAATAGACTGAAAATACACAATGGGAAGTGAATGCATTAGCAATCAAATAACAGGTTTGAATGTGTTTTTTAACGTGATCTTATCTGAATTTATAAATAGTGGGTAATGTTTTATGGGCTCCTTTTTAAACAAATTTGTTATAGTTATATAACTATTGCAACTAAATTAATTGTATATAGATATGTTATTTTACCCACTTTGTTATAAAAAATTTAAACTTTAACTCTACATAACAAAAGTATAAAGATATTCCATAAAATTCTATAATATGATATCAAAATCATAAAACTTATCAATTAGTTCTTCAGCTTACTGAAGATGCTACTATAAAACCTATTATTATGACGTCACATCTTTTAATTGGTCACATGAATTAGAATCATGATAACAAACTTTTTATAAAAGAAATATGGTAAACTTGAACATAGTTTTTATGGAAGAGACACATGCTGACTACATTATAAAAGTTATCTCAGTTGTCCTAAAGAAATGCAATTTCCATTGCTTTTATATGGTTGAGAATAAAATACAACCAAGCTCTTATTAGGCAAGGGATCTCAAAACAAAAAAAATTAGTTGAAGTTAAATAAAAGTACAAAATATCAAACCGATTATTATCTTATCTCTTTATCTATCTCTAACTTTCTCTTTACTCCCCATTATTTTTATTTTTATTTGCTTTATTTTCACTCCCTTTCTGGATAATATGGTAGGTCTTTTTTGTTTTTATATGAATGTTAGAAGAATGTAAACTAAATGTGCCCAAATTAAACCATTCTTTGAAATGAAACACTTTCATCTTATATTTGCAAGCTCGATTAAGTCAACAATTTCCTTATTTTAGCTTTTAAATAAATGAAATGAATTTAATTATACATCCAGTTTTCAATACATTGTCTACAGTTTTATTTAAAAATGAAAAAGAGCTGCATTTTGGTTCTAAACAATAATTTAAAAAAGATTATTTAAATACACGTATAGTATTTATACTGAACAATGTAATAACTGAAATACAGGCTTATTATATACCTGTATCAATATATGTAATATATAGGGTATATGAGCACTGAGTTTCACATGACCTACCACTCACCCCTCTATCTCATATCACTGATACACTTGAACACATATATGTTGAAAAGATAAATAATCACCAATATACGTATTTCATGCTAAGCCAGCAATCATCAGTTGGTCCAGATTATCATCTCTACTATATGCAATAAGTGCTCAGATATATATTAAGATAGCCTATCTTCATACTTTAATGGATAGGCTTCAATCTACTCCACACTCAAACTCTGAACTTGAACACAGACTTTCAAGCTCCTTATAGCTATCCACTCCATATTATACAACCGATACACATGACCACATACATGTGAAAAAGATAAATGATCTCCAATATACATATTTCATGATGAACCAACAACACTCACAGACAAAAATAATGAATCAAAAATTTATATGATCTGATATAATTTCATGTGCATTAGGGATTCAGCCTGTTTTTTTTTTTTTTGATATTTAATTTTGTTGTTCCAATATGTTCAAGTTTTTTTCTTTATTTCATCTACCTTTTTATATCATCAGCTTTTTACTAATATTAATCATATTAATATAGATCCTAAGCAATTGTATATTCTTAACTTTAAATATCATTTTTCATTAGTTCAAATTTATTCTACTTATATGTGTTTTTTTTTTTTCATTCTCTTTAATTATTATATAATTTACATTGTATTTTCTATTTTTTTTCTGTTTTTATGTGCGATCTGTAATTGGAATTAAACTGTTGTTTTGCACTTAAATAAATGAATTGAATTGTTATTATTATTATTATTGTTCTTGTTATTGGTATTATTATCATTTACTATTATTGTTGTTGTTGTTGTTGTTGTTGTTGTTGTTCTTCTTCTTCTTCTTCTTATTATTATTATTATTGTTGTTGTTGTTGTTATTGTTGTTGTTATTTTCTTTTCATCCCTTGGGGAAGAGGAGGGTGAATTGACTATAGTCGTTTACCAGTGACTGTTACAGATGCAAATAATGGTGCATAAAGCTTAATAATGTTGTAGCTGAAATGAACTAAATGACCAGTTATAACATGGTTAGTTTTTATCATCACAACGATTAATGTATCACTGAAATGACCTAAAAACGAATAACAATTAATGACACTTAACAACCATAGTGATATGAATGAATAAAAAATAAAAGAGAACATAGAATATATATACACAAATAGTTATATAAAAGAAATAATTATACAAAAAATAAAAAAAAAAACCTATTCTATTAGATAACTTTCAATTTAAATCTTAATTCTGGTTTATAAACATCTCTTGTGTTACTCTTTTTTATTTTATCATCATCATCAACTACTAAAAAACGAGCGTGACCAACCCCAAGAGAAAATAAGATTGAGATGCAAAAAAATATTTATATTAGAGATGAATTTTTCTATGACTACGTAAGCCAAACTGTCACCAACAATTATACCCTCAATTAAAATACATTGGTCCATTACTTCTTTTAATTTCTTCTGCAGTAAACTTTTCTTTTAGAAAAATTTCAACAATCACTTTTAATTGTAAGTATATATTATGACTCTATCTTTAGCAATATTTTCCCCAATAAAACAGTTAATATTCAACTCCTTTATAATAACTTTCAAATAATCTTTCAATGTCAACGGAGTTTGCCTTTCCCACAAAGACGATACTCAAGTTAATTTTAAAATATATTTTTAGGAAGTCTTATCGACTTCTTTTATATAATGAAACGCGATTAAAATGTATGTGCATAATATAATGTTATTAAAATGTTTAAAGTTTGTTAGACAAAATATAAAGAATCGACAGGCCTGTTTCAAAAATATTCCGTAATTTACATCGTATTATTTGAAATCATTAGAATCTAAATTTAATTATGTTGGAATTAAAATGAATAACAGTGGATGGTAATTGAATTCCAAGCGATAGGAGTAAAGTCATCTTTTGCAAACACTGGGATATGATTTCCGCATCATTTGATACCGTAGCATCTTCTTTCCATTATTAAGCTTTAAGAATTACAAAAGCTTTGAAAAGGTAAAACAAAAGCAGGCTTGACAACAGTTTTGACTGGCATTTTGCTAACACAAAAGCAATTTTGTTTTTAACCTGTTGACATCAAGGATATTGAATTGCTTAACTTCTAAATAAAAACATGACAGTTTTTTTAAAGTAACAATATAAAACATATTAACTTATATATATGTATTTAATTAATAATATAACTTAGAATTTGTTTCCCCTCCCATTTTTCAAATTTATAATTTTTAGATACGTGAGAAGAAAAAATTGGTCTTATAATAATCCAATTATCTCACTAATTAACATTTTATTTCAGACAAACGAAAAATTGAAAGACAAAATAGGAAACAAATAAATGGTAAAAATTCTGCTAGGCTTGCAGTTAAAAAATTTATCAGTATATTATTTCATATTTTATTAGTTTATACCTATATAGAAGATTTTGTTTTGCTTATAAAATAATAAAAACTGGATCGTCATATGTCTATATAATAGTGAATTCTGAAAACAAACAAACAAACAAAAAAGTAAGTTATATCTAAAAATAAAAAAAATATATTTGATCTTCTTTCAGATGTAGTTATATTACGTAAAAAAAATTTTTTTTAAGGAAAAAATACACTTTTTTAATGAATAAAATGACAAACTTTAAATAAAAAATGATAAGTCTAAATCTGAAAGTTGTTTCAAGATAAAAACTTTTTTAAAAAGCCATTTTTTTAAATTCTTTAGAGGAAGAATTTGCAATTAAATTCCAGTTATATTAAATTATGTTTGATGTAAAATTCATACACTGATGTTTTTTTTTTTTTTTATAGTTTTATTCAAATCTAAATTCATTAAAAACAAATATAAAATAAAGTTGAAGATTGTATTTATATATTGGACTATTTTCATCAGCTAATATAACAGGGGTAGGCAGGCGTGAGGTCAATGAGAGCCGCATGCTGGTTTTTTATATATTGTAAAGAGCCGCACCATGTTATTTAAGTACAAAAAAATAAATATATATAGTCAAATTTAATTTAATTTAATTAATATGATGACATATTCTATATAAGTCTTAAGTACTGCATAAAGTATATAAGAAAATATAATTAAGAGAAATAAATAAATAGAAGATAATTATTTTATAATTTTAATAATAAAAATAAAATATAATAATAAAAATTCATTGATAAAAAGTGTAATATTTTATGAAGATCTTTGGTCAATTCTTTAAAAGTTGCTATATAATTTGTTAAAGGAGTTCACAGCAATTCCGTGAGATGCTGATTGGTTATCCATGAATGATATTTTTATTTCATGAACTTCATTGTGGAGTACAACAATTTACAACAATATGTTGTAACAAAAATTGAAATTAGGCAGCAAATAGATTTCTTTAAATCTGGATATTTTGATTCTATCATGGGTTTCCAAAATTTCAATAAAGAACTAGATTTGTAATGCATTTAAAATGCTTGATCTTCTTTCCTCTCTAATAATTCCAATTCCCCAGCTGCTTCTTTTTAGCAAGTATTAGTTCAGAAACTGGAAATCCATCTTCAATAATATCACAAATAAATGAGTTTACAAAATATGCAAATATAGGTTTAAAACTATTCAAATCGTCAAACTTACATTTGACATCCACTTGCAATCTTTCCAATTTTTCTTTATATTCATCTAATTATTATTCTTTGATATGAATTATATTTGCTTTTACTCATTGAAAATGATTAAATATTATTGATTTAAGATCACCCAACAAAATGCTGAAATATAGCTTCAAAATCATTAACCATTTTTCCCTTTTATTATAATGCCAAATTAAGTGTTTTCAAATGTTCCAGAATCTCTGTAAAGAACATTAACTCAGAAAGCAGTTTCATTTTCTAATTCCGAATATCCCCCCCCTCTTTAAAAAAATGTTATGATAGGATTTAGGAGTTTCACAAAATGGTCCAAAACATTGTAAGTTGACAGCCACCTTATAACAGACCATAAGGAGAAATCACCAGGAAATTCATCTGTTTTGTTATTTAACTCCTCTAAAAAGTTCAGAACTGATGATGTGTTTTGGCATTTGACCTAATTAAATTCACAATCTGCAAAACAATCTTCTACCCATTTTTGTAATTTAATTACTTTGCTATGAGATACTCATGGACAATTATGCACTGAAGAGGTACAAAATGCTGAATTTTAAAATCATTGTTTGAAAGACCAATCAGACCTAGATTTTTCCTTATCATTTGAGGGACTCCATCAGTCACAAGACTTACAAATTTATCATGAGGAAACTCAAACCTGTTCATTACCATATTTTGACATCAATAAGCTGAGTTATATTGGTAAGAGCTAGTAGGTCTAATATTTCTTCCTTCACATTTACTTCTGCAGATACATAGTGGATGAAAACAGCCAATTGTGAATGTCTGTAGACTTGGTGAGAACTAAACTGAATGTTGTACAATTTTTCAAATTATATATCAAACTATTTTCAATATTTTTACTAATTTCATTATTATAATGTTCAGTTGGACAGCATAAGATAGAAATTTGTGCTATCAATTTATGCAGTTTTGTATTATCTGGATCTAAAACTTCAACTACTTTTTCCAAGTTTCCTTTATTTTATATAGTGTGATGTTTTGAATTGTAATAAGAATGACATATCGTAAATTCTAGTAAATTTTGCAGGCGTCATTCATTCAAACATAGTAAAAATCATTTAAAGTGATTGTTTAATATCTTCACGCTCTCATTTCCAGATACTTAAGATTTGCCCATACTTAAACATTTTGGTTGAAAGAATAGGTGATTCATTGTATGCTTTCACAAAGACTTTATCTTGTATTTGAGAAATGAGAATATTTATTTATTGTTAAATCCACAAAGCACATGTGCATTAGCTTAATGCTGATTATTAGTTTATTACAAGTTTCTTTTAGTAAATCCTCATTCTCTAAATGGATGTTT
This sequence comes from Epiperipatus broadwayi, assembly GCA_028023455.1. Lineage (NCBI taxonomy): Eukaryota > Metazoa > Onychophora > Udeonychophora > Euonychophora > Peripatidae > Epiperipatus > Epiperipatus broadwayi. The sequence continues at coordinate 2,523,564 of JAQFVV010000165.1, forward strand.
GTCATGATCAATTTTCCAAGCTATCAAAAACTAGCTTCATTGGCTCTGCCATTTTAGCAGTTAAAAGAAGACATGAGTTCTTATTGCTTATGAAGGTCTGATTGCAATGATTTGGCTTTCTTTGGTCATAATTTTGAATTACAATGATATTGAGTTGAAAAATGGGGATGACTTACTTCATAATGTCGAAATAAATTACTTATTTTGTAGTTTAAATATTTGAATTACAGACTCTTCATATACCTGGATCCTAATGGTAAATATAGGAGATTTGAACTCAGACTTTCAAGCACTGTTCAATTATCCATACTATCTCATACCATTAATACACATGGGCATGGCAATAATATTGGCATCAGCATGGGATTTGAGCTTTCCATCATCAGATTTTCACTGGTATGAATGGCTGAAGAGTTGGAGATTGGAGTTGATTTCTTGCAAGTTCATAAGTACTTTTGCTTCAACTTTACATTTAAAAAATTCAAAAGGAAACTTTTTATTTTTTTTTCAAATATTGTTAATGCATCAACATGCTATTTTTTAAATTTTTTTTTTTATATATTATAGAAATATTAAATAAAAGACAATTAAATAAAAAATTGTAATATGGATTTTGTAATATCTAATGGGGAATTGTATTTACATGTACTTTGGTAGGAACTTTATCTATACAATATTGTCACCTAGAAGAAGCCCTAGTAATCAAGATATTCTAAAAAGTTAGTGCATCAAAATCCTTATCTGGTACCCCAACTACGTAGTGCCTTTTCATCAACATCCCCAGAGTAATTTCTAGATTATGGTTTTCATCAGTGAAGAGCAGAGAGCATTGCATCTAGATCTTTGTATCTAATGCAACCTTCCAGAATCTTCCTTTTACCTATTTAGTTAACTATAAAGCTATGAGACTAATCTGGAATGCTTTCATATCCAATCAGATTTGTTTTTACATTCATTCAGATCTGAACCCAGTTCAGTATCTATACATTTTTGATGTTTTTGGTGTTTTAATAACTACAGTCACCAACTATGACAATATTAAAACAGGCAAAACTCACTATACATATTGAAACACACAGCAAGCTAGAGTAATCAATGCATGCCAGAAGGCTTGTGCATAAAATCCCCATCTAGTGCCTATTCATCCAATATCCCCATCAGTGAGGAGCCTTGAATCTGAGAGCACTGCATAGGTGTAGTGCTCTCAGATACAAGGCTCCTCACTGATAGGGATCACAAGCCAGAAACTAGTCTGGGGATATTGGATGAGTAGGCACTAGATGGGGATTTTATGCACAAGCCTTCTGGAATCCATTGATTACTATAGCTTGCTGTGTGTGGCAATACATATAGTGAGTTTTGCATGTTTTAACAAAGTTAGTTATACACAAGCATAAGAGGTGGTGGTCATGTGATGTTTATGACAATATTGCATGGAGAAAGTTGGTATTATGTTAACATATTGTGTAAGTATAAAAAATGCTACTCATCTACTTCTGATAGATTCTCCATCATGAAAACAATGCTTATGTAGAAAACCTTAACATAAAAATTATATGCATCCATTTTTCCATTAAAGATATTTTACAAATTAAATTGTAGTTAGTATTCAGAATGTAAAATAACATATAAAGATAGATATTGCGGATATATCATAGATCAAAAATTATATGGTTTAAATTGTAAGGTTTAAATAATATTGGCAGTAATATTTAAATTTAAATCATTAAGCATTTTTTACTGGAATATAAAATTCTCTTCCTTAGAATAACCATGAATCTGACCTTAGATTAATAAAAACAGAAAAATGAAGATTGATTCTTTGGCAGGCAGTTTATTATTAGTCATGTACTTAAATAAACTTCTAAACATCACATGCTTTCTGGCATCCATTGATTACTCTGATTGGCACAGGGTGGCACTACTGTATGGAGAGAGTTTTGCCTTGCTTAAATAAACTTGTGATATTTTCTGCATAACAACCTATATGGACAATTTCATAAGTAGTATATGGAACTAAAAATAATCCAAGACTATTGTCACTTTAAATTTTTTTGATACATTGAAAAGTACGTGAAAAGTAACAATCTTTATGATATGATTCATTGAACAGATTAAAATATTTAGTTTATTTTAGAAACAATGGAACTAGCATATTGATGACTGACTGTATTTATTAAAACATTCCTCCCATTGACAAATTTAGATTTTATGAAGAAATATTCCAATTGTGAGAGATTTTATCAAGGTCTTTTAGCATGAAATGTATCTTGAAGTCATTTACTTTTTTGTTAGTCTTTATGCAGGTGATTAAAGTGTATGTGGTAAAATGGAAAGTTATGCATATATTTATTACTTATAAAAGTAGAATGGAATTGAATTAATTATTCTAGGTCATTATGTTTAATATAATGTATTAATATTTTATTGAAGCTTAAGAGTATATCTTGGCTACAATAAAGAATATTAATAATAATCACAAGTGTGGTTTCCAGGGGAATATGGTGTTATAGTTGTGGGTAGAATACATTTGGCACCTTTAGATTAAATTGTCATATATTGAAGATATCAAACAATTCATTGGGTTTTTTAAAAGCAAATATACATAAACATATATGCAAAGAATCAATAAATTAAAGCATTGTTGCAAATATTCTCAATTAAGTGAGATTATTACCATGGACAAGGTTATTAAATTGAGAAATCATGCCCTTTTCATGCCTTTTTTGCATTTAATTAGCAACATAAAATGTATTTTAATGCTTCCTTAATTTTCTAAAACTGCATAGAGTTTGTGGAACCATCCTTCTTGTAAAACAACATACAAAAGTCTTAAAAATTAGTTTTTATACTGCATACCAGATGGATTCCTTGAAAGATATTTTGCGCAGATTCAGATACTATCTTATTTTAATATTATTGGAATTTCTGAGAAAGATATTTCATTCCATTCACCTCTATCACTTAACAAACTTTTAAATAACTCTAAGGATAAAATCCCCAAAGAGATTTCCCATCAAATCATTTATAATATCAACTGCTCTAACCCTATACGTTTAAAAACATACTAAGGGAAAACCCACATCAACTTGGCTACTAGATTCATTCAACACAGTTATATGTCAAATGCACTGGGAAAAACACTGACTACTCCTCTCTCTTCCTCGACCAATAGTCTGGCCATATCTTCAATCATTTCATGGCCAATATTAAGCATTCTGAGTACAATGACAGAAAGAGAATGGTGCTTTATCACTCACCAAGGATGCCAGCACCATTATTAAAAATGAGTCTGGCATCTGTTTTTAGAACACGGCATTTGTCAGCTCTCCCTCATTAGCATGCATATCTTTCTGAACATATTCATGATGACCCTTTAATATTTAAATTTGACATAATTTATTGCAATTTCCTACCCTCTTCATTCTGTTATGAATATGATACCTGGCTATATTGAAAATACTTAACCTTATTAAATCTTTCTTTTCATAATTTTATTCTGCGTTGTCATTAAATGTTATAACATTTAATTTTTATTAGATTTATGAAATGTGTCACCTAATTTAAAGCAAAGATCTATCAGTTCAGACAAAACATTTTATAGAATTTTTATTGAATATATTACTTTCAATACATCTGAAACTTGGTAATATAATTTTATTAATAAGAAAAAAGAAAATTTCATAATATTTTTATCAGTTTACTCAAGATCCTTGCTGTTTAACGTAGGTTTTTAGCATTGCTTAGAATATCTAATTAATTATACCTAAAATAATATATTTTACACTTTCCACTTGATTTTATGAGAGAATATTAGGGGGGAAAAGTCTGAAACATTTGAAATAAAAACACAGTGTTAAACAGTGATGGACAATTAGCTCCAACATCAACATTGCAGATTTCTGAAATAGACATGGATATATAAACGTAAAACAGGCAAAACTCACTATATATATTGCCACACACAGCCAGCTAGAGTAATCAATGGATTCCAGATGGCTTGTACATAAAATCCCCATCTAGTGCCTACTCATCCAATATCCCCAGACTAGTTTCTGGCTTGTGGCCTTCATCAACAAGCCTTCTGGCATCCATTGATTACTCTAGCTTGCTGTGTGTGGCAATACGTATAGTGAGTTTGCCTGTTTTAACAACAGTTATACACATGTGATATATAAACTTATTTCATGGAATATAATGTATTTGGACTTGGGCAAAATGAGTGCTGCTTCTGCACAAAATAAATCTATTGAGAATTATCTGTTTTTTGCATGTGTGTGGACATGTGTGTCAATTGTATGAGATGGAATGGAGGATGAAAATACATTGAAAAATCCTAAATTCAAATCCCTCTAGTTACTTATATAGAAAACATTCAGAACACCCCAACAAATAGGCTAATTTTATATATATAAGAAAGAGAAACAATGCTAGCTGAATTCAATATAAAATATTTGAAACGTTAATTTCAGTGTAGTGCTAAAATTTGAACTTTGTTTATTTAAACGGGAAGTGTTGACTGGAATAATATAGCTATGGGGCGTTTCAAATATTATATTTATATTATACAACATCTACAAATGCCAAATTTTCTGCATTCACATCTTTGACAATATCCACTTTATACAAATATACTAATGAATATTAATATCCATTTATTAGGCTAGAGATTATCTTTTCTTCCCCCCCCAGATATAAAGTTAAAATATGTTTAAAAATTGATAGATGTTCATATATATTGTAACGATCCGGAGAAGGTGACTTAACGTAATCTGCACTACAGGGCGCCATCTAGGCATTTGAACCTAGAAAAATTTATAGAGTAGGCAGATACGTAAGTACAAAAAAAAAAATTTTTTTTTTTTTTGCATCCGGTCGTTAGCCCATGTCACTAGCTCAGTGGAATAGCAGAGATTTAAAAAATAATATAAGAATATATATATATAAGAGGAATAAAATAAGCCACTGCCAGTAATTAACATACAAACATTTATTTATGCACATATATATAAGATTTAAAATTATTTTAAATTAGTTTTACATTTTAACATTTAACATTATTTTTAACTTTACCTTAGATTTTAATTTACATTTTAATTTCTATTATATTATAAGTTTACATTTTAATTAAGTTCGCACAGATGGGATTATAAAAGCTTGTTTTAATATGTTGCTATAGATCGGTTACATAGATTACACGGTTAAAAACATTCCAAAGTAAACATAAACGATCAAAATATAAAATCATTGATACTGGCAATTGCAGAGGGAAATTTATAAGTAACCCAGTAGTATTCACCATAAGATACTTGCATTGTCACCAATGACTTAAAAGACATCCGAAGAAATACATTTTAGATACTCACCGTAAGGTATCATTATTTATCGAATGTCTATATATTTTGATCAAATATGAAAACCCAAAACATACTTAACCGATAACCAATCCATGCAAGCGTCCATAAACAACTTAAATTTAATGCATTTTTATTTAGGATCGAGTATGAATAGACTACATAGATTTGCATTTGAAAATAAAATATCCTATCCCTATTTAACCTTAGGCTAAAATTCGCAGTCAAACTGGCATCAATTCATCTGATACATCGATGCATTCAATGTAATACGGAATACGACAGCACCAAAAAGATTAAGAGAAGGCATTGACCCTCATCAGATAGGAATATGACATCTATCAGACAAGAAGAGCAATAAAAAAAAACTCCATAGAAAGGAACTGCGCTCTGCGTCTTATAATTCCCTCCATAGGCAAAACGGGAGAGTGCGGCGTATGCAGCGATTCTGCCAGTAGCGAATCTCCGACTACATCTACTAACTACATCAATATATCCAATCCATTGACCCAATTTAACAATGACACAAATAACCTAAGATTACCCTCCCCTAATATAACTTTACAAATCTATACAGCCATTCACGCCCGACTTAAGTTTAACATTTATATAATTAATTTAACGAAAAACAAAAAAACCATGATAAAAACTTAAAGAACAAAAAATAAATAAATGGAAATGATTTACATAAATAAGAAAAAAAATACATCAAATAACACTATTAATAAAGAATTTAGTTTGGTCAGATAGGATTCTATTTGTAACAATTAAATTACTAGGAAAGTTTAAAATTTAAAGTTCTTAGTGTTTTCAAATTAATATTGTTCGTTATATTTTATAAAGTTCTTATGGTTTTAGAAATGTTCATCTTTAACAGTTGCTTGCCATTTGAAATCCAGCGTTAAATTTCCCGATGATCCTGTGGTCCTCTGAATATAAGAAAAGCGATGTTTCATTTTTCATTTTATAACAACTGAAGGGATTGAACATGCGTCTTTTTCAATCCCTTCTCCTTCACTTCCGCACTATTACATATCTGTCACATCGTAAATAATCAATAATAATCACTTCCAAATTTTCCTTTTATACGTATTCGAAGGATTGACTTGGCATTATGTCATCGATGTGATGATCCTTTCGCTGAGGTCCGATTTCCCGATGGATTTCTTTCATTGGCTATTTGTTTCTATTGTTTTCCTATCTGACCGATGTTTTTACATTTAGATGCCCAAGGCTGGTTTACATTTGACTAATTAAATTTATCATTTCCATTTCTGATTAATTAACCTGTTTTCCAAATCAAAGATATATTTAAAGATATAATTTTATCTCCAAATCTCTTTAAAATTTAGTTTTAAAATACTTTTTATTTAATAAATTTTTATTTTAATAATTTTTCATTATCTGTGCGATTTAATATATACGAGTTTAAGATGATATTTAATTTCAATTTTTAATTCTTAAAGAAAATTTTTAAATGCGAACTTTTTAATTTACTTTCATGTTTAATAAATATAAAAAAAAAACAATGTAACGAACGTCTGTGCTCGTTACAATATGTAATCTTATAATTGGATATTTATAAATACAGTAATTAGATATATGTAAAGTATAACTTTAAAAATTTTATCCACTTAGGAGCACTTTCGACTATGACTATCCTTGTAGACTTTGTCAACTAACACTTTGAAAGGCTAAGCTTCCCACAATTCCGTGTTCTTAACGTTTGCTGCCTGTCTGTTAATCATGTCTTGTTTGTATTTGTATATTAGCATAGCTTCCTTTATTTTCCTTTTGTTGTTATTTTTTTTAATTTGCAATATTTTTACATTATTATAATTGAAGTTAAACTTATAAATACATGATTTATTATGGTCGTAAAAACGGATGCTGAAACAGATGTTCATATATATATATATACCGTGGTTATTAAAGCAAAATCTATTAACTAGTCTATTAAAATGTATTGTGTATAAGTCTAGAATAAATACATCACTTGATTTTTGTATATAAATTAAAACTCTTCTTCTTCTAAAAATAACTGATAAAGAATGTATATGTCAACGAATATACAAATAAAATAATTCAAACTTTGATTATATATTTTTTAGAATACACTGTCATGTATTTTTGACATTTCCTTATAAATCATATATATAAAAATCATTTTACTGAGTCATCTTATTGTCAAAACATTATTTTTTTTATTATTTAGATAATAATTTTTATATTTCAGTCATTTATAAATATTAGAAATAAATAAGAGTAATTTGAATCTTTTTCATCAGTTAAATAGCTAACAGCTAAAACTAGAAAGGTATTAATTTTCAAAAATTGTGTAATTCTTCTAAATGTAACTGTTGACGAGCATATTATTTTACTTATTCATAATTTCTCCAGAAAGGATATTTGCTCTATATTGAGAAAAAGAATTTTTAACTTAAAAATACAGTATTTTAAATATAAAAACATATAGACTATATATATGCATATACTTGATCACGGAATTGCTATATGCCAAGTTACAATGATTCAGTTTTATGACAAAAATATGAATACATATTATACATTCGATTTATTACAGCTTTACCCTGGTCAGCAACCTCAATTTATTTTTCCAAACACTTCATAAATTTCACATCAGAAATAAATAATAGTAAATTATGGCAAAAAAAATCTAAAAATATATAAGCAATTATACTTTTTCTTATACACTTTATTCAATGCGATATCTTGCTCTTTTTGTTTTATTTGCTTATAATTTTTACTGTCCAGCAATCTTCATTAGAACAGGAAAATATGTACATTTATATATAAATACAATAAAAATAAATATAATACTATTATAATTATATATACCTAATTTTTGTGTATTTATGCATCTTTAGCGCAAATCATACTTATATACGTTTTTATATTTAATATATAAAGAGCCTGCTAATAGCTCTAAACAAGCTTATTTATTTTATTTTTTACTGTAAATGCTACAAGAGAAAATACCTGAAGTCTTCATCTATGATGGTTCCCATATCCAGACCAGTTTCGAGCTATGGCTCTCGTCAGTGAGGAGCTAGGACATTAGATTCAAAATACTAACTCAAGCCAAGCATTTTTCTAATTCTTAAATATTAAGAAAAAGATCTAAATCTTCAGACACATACATGCCTTCAAATTCAGCTCTTTAACTCAAGAAACTATATGAGCCTTAATTAAATTAGGTGATCCCATATATTAGAAGGCTTCAGGTATTTTCTTTTGTAGCATTTATCATAAAAAATAAAATAAATAAGCTTATTTAGAGCTATTAGCAGGCTCTTTATATATTACATATTGGTAATGCAAACTTTATAGGTCATGTGACATGTGACTGATTTTCATTAATGTTTTTATATTTATATTTGACTATATATTTATATTTGACTATATATATATATATATATATATATATATATATATATATTTGGCTGCAGAAAGGAGTTTGCTATTAACTGAAAGGAGACCCTTTGATTCCCCTTGGAGACCTTAAAGGAACCGGGCAGAGCAAATTTCCTAATGTCCACTCCATACGTTCTTGTCATTGCAGCTGTTATTACTATGTGATTATTCATATAGTATACGAACATGGATGGGCTGCTTACCATCATGCATTAGCCAGCATGGTGAGTTTATTGGGTTTTACCTCTGAGTTTAAGATCAAGAAACACCATGGTCTTTCTTCACAGTGCTGATAAGGCAGAATGAATGTTTGTGTAAATGATAAATATTTTTCCAATGCATATATACAATTATGACAGACAAAAATAAAGCATGGCCCTTATTCCCAGGAGGCTGTAAAGTCACCAACCAAGGCAGCGGTTGGTGGCCGAAGGCAGAGGGTGCTAAGAATCCCCTGATTGCGAACCCAGGCTGCCATTTGATGATGACTTTTTATTTAGGTACTTACAACTGCAGATCACTTTCAAGTGAAGGAAGATTGCAAGAATTAGAAGAAGAACTGTCTTATATTAAATGGGACATTATTGGACTTTGCGAAGTTAGAAGAAAAGGAGAAGAAACAATTGATTTAAAAAGTGGACATATACTCTATTATAAAGGCACACATATTGGAAATACAAGTGGAGTAGGATTCATTATAAATAAAAAGTGGAAGAACAATATTGTGGAGATTGATGGTGTATCGGACAGAGTGGCAAGATTAGTTATACAACTTAATAGCAGATACCAAATGCAGATAATTCAGGTTTTTGCCCCAACAAGTTCTCATAGTGATGAAGTAGTAGAATATTTTTATATGGATGTACAAAAGGCTTTTGATCAGAGTAAACAACATTTTAAAATTGTTATGGGAGACTTTAATGCTAGAATTGGTAGACAAATGAAAGATGAAATTGCTGTAGGTAATTTTGGTTATGGTAATAGAAATGAGAGAGAACATAGACTTGTGGAGTTTGCAGAAAAAGAAAAACTTTATATTATGAATTCATTTTTTGAGAAAAATGTTAAAAGGAAATGGACATGGAAGCATCCAAATGAAGATACAGCAGAATTGGATTATATTTTGACTAACAGAAAATACATATTTCAAGATTGTAATGTTCTTAATAAATTTAACACAGGAAGTGATCATCGATTAGTAAAGTGTAAGTTATGTGTTAATGTAAAACTAGAGAGACAAAAATTATTAATAAAAACAATATTTACAGTTGATATTCCTAATCTTCAGAAACATTCTAATGAATTTAAATTAGAACTTACAAATAGGTTTCAAGTGTTAGGAGATTTTGAACATAATTCAGATTTGAATGAAATTAATATGAAAATAACTGATACACTTTTAAAAACTGCAACAAACATAGCTGGTAGAAAAAAGCAGCAATTGACTAATAAAATTTCTACTGAGACTAGAGAATTTATGAAGAAAAGAAGGAATATGAAGATATACAAAAATGATGTATTAAAAAGAATTGAATATCTTGAATGTTGTAAAATGGTACGGAAAAGAGTTGAAAATGATATAAGAAAGTATAACTGTGAAATAGCAAGGAAAGCTGTAGAAGAAAATAAAAGTCTCAAAAATGTTAAACAACATTTTGGTATTGGTAGGAAATTTATATCTGCAATAAGAAAAAAAGATGGAATTATTACTAAAAAGAGAGATGACATCATGAAATTGGTAGAAGATTTTTATCAAGAATTATATAGTAATAAAGAACAAGTACCTCCTATATCTATTACATCTTCCGAATTGCCCAGAATTTTAAATGAAGAAGTGAGACATGCAATTAAGTGTATGAAGAAAGGAAAGGCTCCAGGAAATGATGGAATTATAATTGATATATTAAAAGAATCAGGTGAAGAAATAGAAACAATTTTAGCAAAGTTATATACCAAATGTCTAAATGATAAAGATGTACCGGAAGATTGGAAGAATGCAGTAATAATATTAATATTTAAAAAAGGTGATAAAGAAGATATTAGAAATTACAGACCTATCAGCCTTTTATCAGTTTTATATAAAAATTTTACCAAGATAATTACGACTCGTCTACAGAGAACTTTGGATTTCCACCAACCAAGAGAACAAGCTGGATTTAAAAGTGGTTTTAGTACAATAGATCATATCCAGGTATTGAGAGAAGTCATAGAAAGGACAAATGAATATGAGTTGTCATTATGTTTTGGATTTGTAGATTATGAAAAGGCATTCGATTCTATACACATTTCTTCAGTGATTAAAGCATTGGATCATCAAGGTATAGATCCAGGATATTGTCATATTTTAAAGAATATTTATAAAAATGCAACAGCAACAATTAGATTACATAATGATACTGGAAAAATCAACATTGAGAAAGGTGTAAGACAAGGTGACTCCATATCTCCAAAACTCTTTACAGCAGTGCTGCAAGAAGTATTTTGTGGATTAAAATGGGAAACTAAAGGAGTGAAAGTAAATGGAGAGTATTTAAGTCATTTAGATTTCACAGATGATATAGTTGTTTTTGCAAATAATGCTTCAGAGCTGCAGGAAATGTTGCAGGAGTTAGCAGATGAAAGTAGAAAAGTAGGACTAAAGATAAATGTTAAAAAGACTAAAGTAATGTTTAATCGATTTGCTCAAAATACGAAAATAAAGATTGATTATGAAGAATTAGAAGAAGTTAACAGTTACAAATACCTTGGTCAGATTATTAATACAGATGGAAACATAATGGAGGAAATTAATCATAGAATTAAACTTGGTTGGAGTGCTTTTGGTAGAAATAACTTGATACTAAAAGGAAATATGCCTATGTGTTTGAAAAGGATGGTTTTTAACAAATGTGTTTTACCAGTTCTTACTTATGGATCTGAGACTTGGACACTTAATAGAAAAGCAATACAGAGACTTCAGACCACTCAAAGGAGTATGGAGAGATGTATGTTGGGAGTATCAAGAAGAGATCGAAAACGCAATGTATAGGTAAGACAACAAACAAGTGTTACTGACCTTATTGAAAAAATTAAAAGATTGAAATGGAGTTGGGCTGGACATATTGCTAGAAGAGATGATAATAGATGGACAATTGAAATTTTAAACTGGATTCCAAGAGATTGTAAAAGACCCAGAAAGAGACCACATGTAAGATGGATGGATGAAATAAGAAAATGTGCAGGGGTGTTGTGGAGAAGAGAAGCTAAAGATCGGAGAAGATGGGTTAAACTTGGAGAGACCTTCATCCTGCAGTGGATTGATAATGGTTGATGATGATGATATATTTTTTCTTACTTTAACTAATATTATTGAATTATAACATGATTTTATTCTTATCAAAATGTCCATTATAGAAAAATTATTGTAATAAAATTATAATAAAAATAATTAAATTATAATGGTGATAATATATTTTATAAATAACTAGATAAAACTGCAGAAGAATTTTCGAATAGTTATATGACTTTAAAAATTTTAAAAATTGCTTACAATTTACCTAACTAAGGTAGGTAATATTTACTAAGGCTGTAACCTCAAGAATGTGTGGAAAAAATGCGATAGTAGGGACCTCTAGCGGTCTTAACCACAAGCTTAAGTTTAAGCAATTGTAAATTAAAAATGTAAAAAAACTATATAATTAAGGGGGAAAAGATTATATTAAATTATAGTATAAAATAAACTACTTAAATGTATTATAGAAATATAAATATACATCATAAAAAATAAAAGATATATATATATATATAAAGTTGCAATAGAATCATAAGTTATAATTAAATAATATTAAGCAAACTAAGAAAACATAAATAAACATAAAGGTAAACAAATAGTTAAGTTTTTGTCAATAAATTAAGAATTCTGTATATATAAATATCATATTATTATTGCTATTTCTATTATATGCATATATATGTACATATTTTGTAGTTCTGATGAAAACTACTAGTCAGTTGAAATTGTAAGAAAAATAAAACAAGAACAAAATGTGGCATTAAATATTATATATATAATAATTTCTTATAACATAATTATTGCATATAAATTAAAGAAAAATAAAAAAGATTACAAATACTATTTAAGATCTAAAAAAAAAAAAAAACAAGTTCAAAATTGAGGGAAAAGGGGATAATTACTAAATAAACATTTTACATTACTAATTTTTTTAAAATGTACTAAACTAGATGTAAACATAGCACAGAATAAAAACATTTCAGTTTTTTTATTTTGTTTAAAAAACAATAATTTGATCATTTACAATTACTACTTTGAATTTTCTACATGAGACACGGTTCGTTATTTCACTAAATCACGATTGCTAAATTAAAATAAAGCATGTAAAAAATATTTAATATATATATTCAAGATAATTGTGAAAGGCAAAGCATCCTCTTTTATTAGCATGCATTTGCAAATCATCTTTGCTTATAAGTAAATTTTTTGCCTAAATACAAATTTAAAAAATATGTGTCTGTGTTTTGGTCTAATTCAACTGAAAAGTCAAGTTTTGAAATGTATGCATGCAAAATAAGATAGATTGACTTTCTGTGCTGAAGGATAATTGGGATGCCATGGTGAGGAAAAGAAGGATGCACTAATAAAAATTAAAAAAACTTGACAATATATTTATATATAATAAATAGAAGTGATATCAATTGTTCAAAATGAATATAAATATATATTTTGGGTTTAACCATTTATGTATTACTGTAATGTCATTTCAAATGGATTACATTTGCCATCTTCAGGTTATCCAGCTTCAGCAAAATAGCTGATATATATAGTTTAAAAATAAAAAAGCATAGACTTTAACTACAAGAAAAGAGATACACGAACCTAAAACATATGTTAATGACATCCACATATTCTTATAATTGTAAAAACTATAAAAAAATCTAATGGTCAAGATTATAAATAATAATGTTTATAATAATCTTATTTATTATCTTATAACATATATAATATTAGAATCCTGCGTCATTATATAAATATAATAATATTGGCCTGATAAATTTCCAAGTGATGCCTGTGTGTAAATTCAACACTTAAATATCAAAACCATCTACAAAGAAAGTGAAAAGTAAATTCAATGGATCCATTTCTTTCGATATAAATAATCTCTATTGATTCCATATTTTCTCTAATTCTTATTATCTCCATGCCTTTCATATATAAACATATGATTCTGACAGAAATGAATTAATAGTATTCAATCTGCATTTACTTTATCAAGGAAATTTGATTGTCACTTAGTAGTAATTGATAATTTTTTGGCAACATCAAAAGCTAAAAGTTATCTCAGTTTACATAGATATAATCTCAGTTCTATTCTTTATTATAATAATAATCCATGGAAATATTTAACTCAACATATATATGTAAGGTTACAATTTAAATAGATAACCTATAGCTACCATATTATAAAATATAATTTAAACATTCATTGAGACCTTAAAGAACAAAGCAGACCAAATGGATAATCACTAGTCCAAATGGTCTTGTCATTGTAGCTGTGATTCCTTTGACAATATTTAAATGCTAAACGAATATGAATAGACTGCTTACCAATCTACAACATTCAGCATGCCAGTTTACTGAGTTTTTACTTCAAAGTTCAAAATTAAGAAACCTCTTGGTCTTTGTTCTTGTCTGATAGTTTTTAACTTTCATATCTGAGTCTTCTTAATGAAAGGATGAATCATAATGGTCAAAACTAAATTATGGTTCCCAATCTGGGAGAAAAATGACCAGCCCAGTTGGCAGACAAAGATGAGTGCTATTAATATTCTGATTTCAGATGCAAGTTGGCATAAATCTGACTTAAAAATTTCACATTTATTTATTACAAAAAAAAAAAAAATTGAAAGCATAAATGAAATAGAATTTATTATAAATAAAATGTGGGAAAATAAAAATTTTGAAAATTGTTGGTTATCAGAGATTGTGGAAAAATTACTTGTTCAAATTAATGGAGGATATCAAATGCAGATAACATAGGTTTACATCCCAACAAGTTCTCACTGTGATGAAGAAATAAAAAAATTTATATGGAAGTGAAAAGTGCTTTTGATTAGAGAAAATAACATTTTAAAATTATCATGAAATGAAAGTGCTACAGATAAATTTAGTTTAAGTGATAGAAATTAGATAAAATACAGAGTTGTGAAGTTTGCAGAAAAAAAATCTATATACTATGAACTCTTTAAGAAAAGTTTAACATTAAAAGAATATGGAAATATCTTAATGATGGTAGGTAAGAATTAACTTACATATTGACTAACAGAAAATGTTGTTTCATAACTGGAATATTCTTAATAGATCCAAAAAAAAAGCAATCATTAATTAGTGAGATGTAAGGTATATGTTAAGGCATATCTGGAGAGATTAAAATTATTATATCCTTCAAAAACACTTTAACAAATTTAAATTAGAACTTGAAAATCATTTTAAAATATTAAATCTTTTTGAAGATGGTTTAGACTTGACTGAAAGCAATAAAAAGATAGTTGATAATCTATTAAGAATTATAAACAAGATAGTTCAATTAGAGAATTTTCTACTGAAACCAAACATTATATGAAGAGAAAAATACGATTTTTTAAAAATGAACCATTAAGAAGAAATTGCATGACAGAGAATTACTAATGATATAAGATAATATAATTAATTGAAAAAGAAAGCTATACAAGAAATAAGTATCAAAAGTGTGAAACAATATCTTCATATTGAAAGAAAAGTTGTTTCACTAATTAAAAAAAGAAATGTATTGTTGAAAAGAGAGATGACATTATGAAATGTCTGGAAAATTCTCCAAAAAAGTATATAATAATAAAGAACAAGAAAACATAATAATTACTACAGTTGCTACTTTTTAAATTAAATATATGAACTTTTTATTTTTTCATAGACTTATTTTTATTATTTTATAAGAAGTAGTAGAAGAAATAACCAAATGTCTAATTATATATATATATATATATATATATATATATATATATATTATCTGTACACAAGTAATATATATATATATATATATATATATATATATATTACTTGTGTACAGAGTGATCTTTAGATTTTAGCCAAAAAAGGAAAAGCAAACTGTTTTAAAAGTGATTTTAACACAATGGATCACTTTCAAGAACTGAAAGATGTTAGAAAAAGAATTAATTAATATGTCTTTGGATTTATAGATTATAAAAGCACATTCGATTTTGTAAAGCATTCCAATGTGAATTAAAGCTTCAAATCATCAAGATATAAACCTGGGATATTGATATTCTGGAGAATATTTGCCAAAATGCAACAGCACTGATTAGATTACATAATGATACTAAGAAGAAAGGTGTAAGACAGAGTGACTGCATATCTTCAAAACTTTTCACTGCAGTTTTAAAAAAGGAAATTGTGGAATACAACAAAATGGCAAACCTAGGGTTCATGGAAACTGGATTTAAGTTGCAAAATCTTCATTCTACAGTACAATGATAGTGATTGAATATGATGATGACGACTTATCTGTTAAAATATGTTTGCTTATTAATATTTTCACTTTTAAAAAGCTCTAATTTACTTTCAAGTGTTTATTATTATTACTTTAAAAACAGGAAAATTGAAATTAATACCAGAATATTATTTAAAATTGTTTAGTTATATAAATTTGATTTTAAAAAAGGTTTGAGTAATTTATGATGTTAGTTTGATGAAATTGATAAGCTTTTTTTTATTTTATCACGAGAAGGGAATATTTTCTTTCATGAAAAACATGGATTTGAAATTTGTAATCACACAACACGCCACCTTTTAGTTGATAATTCCCTCAAGATAAAAAACAAAACAAAATACGATCACTGGATTAATTGAAAAATAAAGATTTTAATAAGCTAAAAGTAGTAAACGTTTTTCACATAATTATTTTAAATAAAAAGAAATTTACTAATTTTAAGAATATTCAAGTTTTTTTTAAAAAAAGATCTCATTTCATAAATTACGCACACAAACGACGATGGCAAAATTGATAAAGATATTTTAAGATACGAAACAAGTGTGTTTGTATAAAAAATCCGAAATCGGAGAGGTAAACGAATTTCTGAACATATGAAATTCCACATAGACCTGAAATTATTATTTGCATCATAGTAGGAGTGTGTCTTAATAAAATTGCATTTTTTAATTATGGTTACTCCAAATCCATTTGCCATGTATGTTTATAACAGATTTAAACCCAGACCAAGTGATTTAGATATTTTCTCAGCTAACCATCCAAAAACGGTCAGTAAATGGATATTAAGCTATACTTAACCAGAGAGTAAAGTGATGATGAAAAATTGATCAATCACCATTCTTTCTTTTCAATTTATTTATTAAAAACGCTGTTTTTTTACTGCCATTACATTGCTTGCTGGGCCGATATCCCCCCCCCCCCAAAAAAAAAGATACATTTTAGAAAATTCTCTATTTTAAAACTTTCAAATAAATAGATCACTCATTTGTATAGATAATCATAATGTCTTTGTATAACAGAGAGTGCTTCTAGATGCCTTTCTAAAGAAAAATAAAGTCAAAGAAAGATTGCTTAGAGATTTGTGAAATAGTATTTGTATCAAACAATGATAATTCATAGCCATTTCTATTACTCATCACATGATCACCATCTCTTATACTAGCACATAATTGTTTATAAACAAGGCAAAACTCTTCATACAGTAGTGCCACCCTGTGCCACTCTGTACAGAGAGTTTTGCCTCATTTCTATTACTATTACTAGATATCAAAAAAGCTAAATCTAAATAAAAATAAATAAATAAAAATAAATATCAAGCTGAGGCTTTAAATTTTTATTTTATATCATCACTTGAAGATTTTAATGTTTGCAAAAATATTTATTTTTTTGACATAGAGATTGTCTCATAGTAAACAAGTTGATTCGTGACTGGTTCTCTGTTGAAGTTATCAGCAGGGTCATTTCTGAATCAACTCATTTACTACAAAGGAACATAGTTTAGATATTTACCATGAAATGATTAAGTGCTAACATGTCTGAATAATTGGGTTATGATATCAAATGTGAAGTATATTTTGTATCTAAGCTCATGATGAAAGATTTTATGAACATTAAATTCTGTTTTAAATTGAGAAAAACTGTTGCTGAAACATTTGAAATACTTGAAATGATATGTGACAATAAAGTCATAAACCACAACAATATTATCAATTGCACAATCAGCCTGAGGAGTGCCAAAGCACAAAATCATGGTCAGAGGTTGGGGGGGGGGTTCCTGACAGAGATATTTTAAATGCTTTCTCTGGCTAAGCATTTACCACAAAGCTTGTTGAGCAATTGGCAAATGCTCATTGTGTATATATCATAAGCTTAAGAGAATTGAGTGATGTGATCTGTGACTATTATTTTGACTATTATCAAATGGTTTGTAAGATTTCATGATGAAAATAAAAGCAATGAAAACAATCTATGAAAGTACAAAACGTACTATGATTTTTTCTTTCATAACCTTTCCTTTCATAACTCTTGATACAAGAATGTTAGCTCCATTAAACATTTTACCCTCAATAGCTAAATAATCTTACTATATATGACATGCATCAATTTAGAGATGGCACTGGAGGAAATCATCTCTCGACATATGTCATGCCAATGCTAATTATATAAAATCTTGATTGAATTTGGGAATGAGTGGTGAAGAGAAATATTTAATGTCTATTAAATGAACAGAAGTCTTAATTATTTTCTGTAAGGGAAGAAGTAAGTCAAGCATGAAGTAGGTCATATAATATAAGTTACTACTATTAAACATGCAAAACTCTCCATAGAGTAGGGCCACCTTGAGGCCATCAGAGCAATCAATGGATGCCAGAAGGCTTGTGCATAAAATCCCCATTTAGTGTCTACTCATCCAATATCCCCACTACTGTCAGGAGAGTTTTTCCTGTTTAATAACAGTTATGTGCTAGCATAAGAGATAGTAATCATGTGATGTTTAATGGTTTGTAAGTTACTACTGTGCAACGTATATGCCAAAAACAATATTTTTATCATTCTTGAAAGTTTATGTTGTAGAAATATATTTTTGTTTTATTGATTATTTTTACTAATGATATACTTTTTAATGTTATCTTATTTATTAAAATTTTTAAAATTCTTTTTTGTCTTGTTTTGTTAATATTTTAAAAACTTTCAAAATGTCATTGGACACAGTTTGAATACAATAGCTTTTATATTGCTTTATTTTGCATATGGTTTCAAGTAATCTACTGTCTTTGCATAAATAGAATAATGGAATGGCAATTTTGCTCTGCAATTCATAAGAAATTTGAGCATTAGAAACATCAGAACTGTAATGGATCCAAGGACCTTAGGTCTGATCTCTGATATTCTACAACTGCACTAAATCATAAGGGCATTGACGAAGTGCATAAAGATACTTTTTACACCAGTACATCACCTACTGTAGACTTTAGTAACTAATAGATACCAGATGATAGATTAGATATGTTAAAAAAGTATGCAGTTGAAAGAGCACTGCATAAGCTGATGTCATATGATAAAATCAAATGCATGAAGAGTGGAAAAAAATATTAATAAATTATATTTATTAATAAAAATAAATAAAAATATTCCAGAATCTGATTCTCTCTCTATTCCTGCACTAAAGTTACATAGAGAATTTTTATTCATCATTTTATAGTTAAAATCTAAAGCGCATGTGCAACAGTTTAATGCTGTTTAAATATTAATGATTTAGCTAAATATGATTTTTTTCAAATATAAGAAAATACTATTGTCTTATCTTTTTTTTAAAAGTTGAAGTGTTTCTTATAAATTAGACGAAAGATCTAATAGACATAGGAAAATAATAATAATAATTTCAAATATATATATATAATATTTGAAATACATGCATAATTCATACACCTGGGGTTTAATTGTAATTATAGAGGATTTAAACACAGATTTTTAAGCTCCCTTCAGCTATCCACTATCCCAACCACCAATACATGTGACCACATATATATAAAAAAGATAAATTATCTCCATATTTTGAGCTGAACCAGCACTCATCAATTTGTCTAGATTATCATCTCCCACACATATATAATCAGTGCTCAGTTCATATTAAGATAGCAAATCTTCAAATTTTAATGGACAGGCTTCAATCTACTCTACCCTCCAACTCTTTGGCCATCCATCTCTCTTCTGTGTATTTGGGTAGACAAGGTCCTACAAATGAGGTATCAGAATGATTTAAAGTTAATCAGGGCATGATAATAATATTGGCATGAATATGGGATTTGGATATTTCATTATCAGATTTTCAATGGTATGGTGTCTAAAGAGTTGGAATTGGAAGGGGGAGTAGATTGACATATGCCCATTAAATTTTGAAGATTTGCTATCCTAATATAAACCAAGCCCTGATATATATTATAATGATCCGGAAAAAGAGAGCTTAATGTCATCTGCACTACAGGGTGCCTACTTTATAAATTTTTCTAGGTTCAAATGCCTAGATGGTGCCCTGTAGTGCAGATAATGTTAAACTCCTTTTTCTGGATCATTATAATTGGTCTCCCAACTGGGGCCGATGTTTAATAAACCACGTATACCCTGAGTAAATTTTTTTTTGTCAAAGTGAGATATTTTTATTTGTTTACATAAAGTCGTATACTTTAAATCTTATAAAAGTGCTGCCAGAAAGAAATTGCACATATGATTAAACACGAGAAAATATTAATAATTTTAAATTGTGTTTTGTTAAAAAGAAAGTCAAAAGGTTGCAATTAATATGTTTTTTTTGTTAATATATATTATGCTTTAATGTGTATAGGTGCACAGCCACGTAATTTTATGATCGAAATGTACCTTACGATGAGTACCTTTGGGAATTACTTCAGTGTAACCCTATCTAAGCATTTCAGTCAGTCATAAATAAGTTGGTGGTATTTATAATTGTGCTGCAAATATACACGTATAAACCCATTATCTATTAAAATGTATTCACCTCAATACAACCTTCCTAAATAAATAACTTGCTTGTCATGCTGTGTGTAAAAATAAAATGTATAGAAAAATAGAACACTTGGGGGGAGGAGGCGCAGACGTAAATGGTCTTTAGGAAAATGATAGTCAACATTTTTTTTGTGTGTATATAGTCTTTATACTAACCGAATGTTTTGTAAATTTTGTTAATTGTGTACCGTAATTACTAACCCCAAGTAAAATTTTTTTTTTTTGTTCATTTTTTTTTTTAAGCAAGTTTACTGATATGTAATGGGCACAGACGTCGTTACATTGTTTTTTTTATTAGTAAACATGAAAAAATAAAAGTTCACAAATAAAACTTCTTTTTTTAAGAATTAAAAATTGAAAATTAAAATTCTATACTAAACTCATTTCTATATAATCGCACAGATAAAAAAAAAATTATTAAAATAAAACTTTATTAAAAAAAAGAAAAAGTATTTTAAAACTAAATTGTCAGTAAAGATTTAAAGATAAAAATATATCTAAGTTTGTACAAAACAAATTAATTAATGTTATTGAAAAAATGGAAATGATTAATTTAATTAGTCAAATGTAAACTAGCCTTGGGCATTTAAATGTATAAGCATCGGTCATTTAGGAAAACAATACAAACTAATAGCCAATGAATGAAAAACAATGGAATCAGATCTCAGTGAAAGGACCATATCATCGTCATGACGTAATGTCCACTGGATCTGAAAGGCTACTATAAAAAGTGAGTGAAGAAAATTGAATAGAGGACAGATATGTTTTAGTGTGGAGTGAAGAAGGGATTAAAAAGATGCACTCTTCAATCCCTTCAATCTCATTAAAAAATGAAAGAGAAATGACATCATTTTCCTAGATTGAGGACCATAAGACATCGAGGGAATTAACGCTGGCTCCAAATGGCAAGCAACTGCAAAAAATTAGAAACTATAGACTTGTTAAAACCATAAGAACTTTATAAAATCTAATGAACAATATTAATTTGAAAACACTAAAAACTTTAAAATGTAAACTTTCCCAGTATTTAATTTATAAAAATAGAATCCTATCTGACCAAACTAAATTCGTTATTAATTCTTTTTATTTGATGTATTTCTTTTTAAAATCATTTCCATTTTTTTTTTTGTTCTTTAAGTTTATTTATGATTTTTGTTATGCGATAAATTAAATTATGTAAATGTTAAACTTAAGTGGGGCATGAATGGCTATATAGATTTGTAAAGTTATATTAGGGGAGGGTAATCTTAGGTTATTTGTTTCATAGTTAAATTGGATTAATGGATTGGATATATTGGTGTAATTAGTAGATGTAGTACGAGATTCGCTATGGGCAGAATCACTTTATATGCCGCACACTTCTTTTTTGGCCTATGGAATGCGATTCATAAGTTGGCAAAATGACTGCAGTCCTTTCCTATGGAGTTTTTTTTATTGCTCTTCTTGTCAGATAGATGTAGTATTCCTATCTGACGAGAGGCAATTTCTTCTCTTAACCTTTTGTGCTGCCGTATTTCATATTACATTGAAGGCATCGATATATCAGATGAATTGGCGTTGGTTTGACTGCAAACTTTTGGCCTAAGGTTAAATAAGAATAGAATATTTTCTTTCAAATGCAAATTTATGTAGTCTATTCATACTTGACACTTTAAATAAAAATGCATTAAATTTAAGTTGGGTATGGACATTGTATGAATTCGTTACCGGTTAATTATGTTTTTGTTTTCATATTTGATCAAAATATATAGACATTCGGTAAACACTGATACCTTACGGTGAGTATCTAAGATGTATTTATTTCGTATGTCTTTTAAGTTATTGGTGCCAATGTGGTATCGTATAATGAATACCATTGGGTTTCTTGTATTCCCTATGCAATTGGCGGTATCAATGATTTTGTATTTTGATCATTTATGTTTATTTTAAAATGTTTTTTGATCGTGTAATTTATATAACCGATCTATATTCAACATTAAAAACACATTTTATAAAACAAACTTTTAGAAATCCATCTGTGCGAACGTATAATAGCATAAAAATTAAAATGTAAATTTATAAAAATTAAAATGTAAATTAAAATCAAAGTTAAAAATGTAAGTTAAATTTTAAAGTGTAAACTGATACTAAAATAATTTTTAGTATATATGTGCGTAAATAAATGTTTGTGTGTTAATTTCTGGCAGTGGCTTATTTTATTCTTTTTTAAAAAAATATTCTTAGATAAAAATTATAAAATATAAATCTCTGCTGTTCCACTGAGTTAGTGACAATGGGCTAATGACCGGATATCAAAATATATACAAAAAAAAAATAATTTTTTTTTGACTTACGTATCTGCCTACTTTATAAATTTTTCTAGGTTCAAATGCCTAGATGGCGCTCTGTAGTGCAGATTACGTTAAGCTCCTTTCTCCGGATCATTATAATATATATATATGTGTGTGTGTGGGTGGGTGGGGGGATGATTATCTGGACCAACTGATGAGTGCTGATGGAACTTAAAAAATCTGTTTTCAAATCTCCTGTAATATATATATGTATATAATTTTCTTATATTGAATATTGTTTATATATGTAAGTAAGGGATTTGAACTTAGAATTTTTCAGTCCATTGGGGATCATTTATTTTTTTCGTATGTATGCAGTTATATGTACCTGTTGCTTGAGATGGAGTTAAGGATGAATTTAAACTGAAAAGCCCTATGTTCAAACCCTTCACTTATATATATATATAGTTGTTAAAACATTATTTTAAAATTTATTGATGGGGATTAATATCAAGAAATTAAAACAAAGTTCTAAATTTTTCTATTAATGGGAATTTATAAAAAGTAATATAGAAAGATGATAACCCAATATTAATGCCTAAATATCTTTTGCAAAATTGAATTTTTTTTTCAATTATTCTTTTTTTAATTATTAATATATTTGCTTTATTTAATTACTGAACATAAGGAATTAATAATTACACGTTGAATTATTTTCATCATTTAAAATTAATTTTTAAATGGTTATAGAAAAAATCAAACTTTATGAACAAATTCATCTGTTAATAATGCCACACAAATTAAACCAACGTAATGTTTTGTATGAGAATCATCGTATATTCAGTATTCACAAATCTAAAGGTCTCAGGTTCAATTCATAACACAGCAGACATTGGTCAGACCAGAAATACTGAAAGAAGAGAGTAATATAAATAGACACATTCTGTTGCATATTAACTCTGTGTAACACAGTATTACTAATGATTCAGTATGTTTGAAAAGTTTTAAAAATGTTTCAATTTGTATCATATTTTAACATTTGATTCTAAATAATGGATGTAGTCCAACGTATAATTACAATTAAAATACCATTATCATAAACTTTTAGACAAACAGTAATTTTTATTATTATTATTATTATTATTATTATTATTATTATTATTAATTATTATTATTATTATTATTATTATTATTATTATTAAATGTACTTTTAATCAAATGTGTAAAATTGTACTTTTTAACTATTTTTAATGATAGCAGTATAAAAAACTGAGTATTAACGTGATTAACTAAACAACTACCTTTTTTAAATTCGCAAGAGAATTTCTGATATGTGTTTGATTGGATCTTATTTGATAAAATGTAAGCGAATTTATGATGCAACTACTACTTTTATTTACATTTAAAATTCATTTTTAAAATTATTTGTCATATACAAATAATCGCATATATCTAAGTAAAGACCAATTCTCTGAACAAATAAGACCATATACATTGCTGGAACAATTCATAAGCTAGATTCCTAACAGTTATTTTTTAACTATGAAATTGCAAATCGTAACCATTTTTTTGTTATATCAATGCCAATTTACTCTGACAGGTTAAAGAATAGTCATTTTTGTCAAGCGTTGTTAGCCGAGAAGTCAGCGCAGCTGCCTAGCAAGCAAGCAGTTGATTACAGATGGTTGTTGCGGGTTTGCCTCCCGGCGATGCTATGACATATGGGGAAAAAAAATAAGACATTTATCTTATATGAGTGAGACCGGCATTGATATAACAAAAAGTGGCTACGATTTACAATTTCATTTAAAAAATATTTTTTTTAGGAATCTAGCTTATGGCTTCTCTTAGTAACATATTTGGACTTGTTTCACGAATTAGTTATATTCTCATCCTTAACGTATTTGATAAGTTATAAAAAAAAAATATGTATGTGCTTGCTAAAATTATTAGAATTTTATTTGAGTTAAATGCTTTATTGTTAAATTAAAATTATAAAACATCCTTACTCATTTATCATTTAATACCCTGCCCAGTTTGTCCAGTTGGTAGAGTGTCTGATTTGCAATCGAGAGGCCCCAGGATAGCAGCTCCGGCATTCATACTTCTTAGGAACTCCCCAAGCAAGAAAGTCACTGGCATTTTATTAAATATTTAACGAAAAACATAATTCATTAATAATGTTAAGAATGGAGTAGCAATATTTAGAAAGAAAAAATTGCCAAGATCCAAAAGTAACTAATAATATTAATGTTTTAAATTCTCAAAATGTAATTTTGATCAATAATTGTCTAAAATGATAATATACAATCAGTATATGATCTGATGTAACATGTAAAACATTAAAATTTATTAAGATAAAAGAAAATCCTAAAGCTGAAAACATCTTCAATCAAGCTGTTCGACATTTAACTAATCAATAATTGACAGAAATATAACAACTGAGTAAAGGATCAATGAAATGATGCTGAAAATAATTATTGCATTTGCTATTTAAAAAAGCCAGTAGTGACAAACTTATCTCCAGATTATTACTTAATTAGCTGATCTATAAAATTTACAAATTATATGTATATATGCGCTGCTATATAATATTTTTAATAGCTGTTTAGATGTAAATAGTTTAATACAATTTAACCAGGTAGTTTATTTTCATTCTTGACCTGGGGAAGTTGTCATTCATTGGTTATTGTTCTAGGTAAGGTGCTTTCTAATTAAGTAATTATACATAAAATAAATGTGTGCTTTATATATATATATATATATAATAAATGTGTGCTTTATATATATATATATATATATATTAAGTGTATCTCAGTGGAGATGTAACTAGTTCTCTCTCCAATATTTTTACTATGCTACCTCTGAATCAATGTATGTGTTAATGTAGGTATAATACAGCTATTGATGATAAAATTTTTAAGACACTAGCATATAAGGATCATGAATTATGATATAAAATATGTCAGTATTTTTTGAACCTTCTTAGATCATCTTCAATGCTTTTCTAAATCTCCTATTTGAAAATATTGTTGTGAGTTATTGCTTAACTACATAGACAGTTTGAATCACTTCAAATATTTCAGTAGCAGTTTGCCTGGTTTAAAACAAAACTTAATGTTAGACTATTGTTACATCAAGAGTTAAGATATGAAGCACACCATCAATTTTCAGATCATCAATTATGATTCAGACATGATAGCACTTTAATATTTTACTGATAAGTATGTTATTTCACAAATTATAAATTGAATCAGAGAGGACACTGCAAGCAGCTTGAAGAAAAATTCAACCACTTCTTACTGGGACTTACTGTGTATATTATAAACCTGGGAAAACATTCAAAATGAAAACAAGGTAACTATCATACTTTGAGAGATATTATTTTTCTCTCTTCATCAGGTATTGCTGGCCTGATTCATGACAATATTAGCATGTTAATCGAACCTGGTCAGGTCAGCAACAGATGAAAAAGAGAGAAGAATAATACCTCTCAAAACATTGTGCATATACTAACCTGTTACTAACAGTTAAACATAATTGGAATATTTAAATAAAGTTAATTTTTTCTAAATATATTCAATTCTTAATATTAGATGATGATGGAAATAATTCAATATATATATATACAATCAAAATATCATCAACTTTTAGGAAATCTAGGTATGATGATGGAAATAATTCAATATATATATATACAATCAAAATATCATCAACTTTTAGGAAATCTAGGTATCATCTGCAGAATAAATATATAGTAATACCAAAATTGCAAGTAGAATCTCATAAATCCAAACATCTATTGCTCAAAACCTTCTATGATTCAGATTACATTTCAAAGATAATCTTTAGCCTCTAACAATAAATAAATTAGTTTGTATAAATACTTATAAACAAATTAAAAAAACATTCAGTAAATATTATATTATTAATATGAGTTTAGGTTTACAATAAGGAGATAAAAAAGTTTATTTCTTGAAATCCCAAAATTCATAACTTTGAAAAAAAAACCTGAAATCAGGGGTTTTGGGTTAATAGGGTATTACTTGTATTTCATTGATTAATAGAACAGTCAAAACAAGAAAACACCCATTTCACTAGCAGTTTTATCAATGGCTATTTGAGAGCTCCTTATCTTGCAGTGAGCTATTTATAGGTATTTATCTACTTTTATCATATTACATACATACACACGCATATATATATATATATTAATACACTACTTCTAATAATAGTTAATCATAAAAATGATAAATGTTTGCAATACTTTATATTAATGCTTTCTTTTCTGTTGACAGGCTTCGCAAATGCAAAGGGAATCCATTTATATTTGCTTTTCTAGTTGGTTATAAGAATAGTCAATAGAGTGGGTGATATTAATCAGTGAGAATTTTCAATCATACTCAAATATTCATAAAGCACCATTCAATACAAAAAATAAGCAAAGCAAACGTAAATTGATTCAAGTTGCATTTTCAAAACACAGTCTTATGAAAAAAAACAATAAATAATGCTATAAAAATAGTAAAGGGAAAGTTTATCATTATAATGTTATATATATATATATATATGTATGTAATAGTATTAATGTTATTTATCTATACAATCTATAGAATTTTTTTGATGTTTCAAAAAGCAATGTGTGATAAAAAAAAACTAGTGTCTTGTTAGATATATATTTCTGGCAATCAATTTTCATTTTATAAATAGTTTAGGAAATCAGTTTAGATACTGACAATGCTCTCGTGTAGCAAAGCAATATAATCTTAAAGCCCAACTGCAAATTTGTAGCAACTTAACTAATGTCTACTTTATATTGGTGAATATTGTTGAGTGGAGCCTTGAAACAAACTCATATTAATAACCTTGCATTTTAATCAGTTATTTAATTATGTAATTAAATTAATCAATTACCGCATGAATATACAAAGAGGACTTTGACTAAATTATCGCAAAATTTGCATTCAAGTTTTAAGACAGTAGTAGGGAACCTCCAGTCTGTAGGCCAAGTACAGCTCTTGAAAGCTCTCAATCCAACCCCAGTATATTTTCACAAATGTCATTAAAATGGACCTGTATAAAACTTCTGATTATTACTACTGACTATAGGAGTGTGATAAGAAAAATTGATATAGAAAATTGCACATATGAAAAAACTCATTATTTAGAGTCACTATTTATCAAACATTCTAATTACAGATAACTTATTGGGGGAGGGGGGAAGAAATATTAAAATATAAAACTTGAAAAGAAGTCTTCATCAAGTAGCTGACATGTTTTTTTAAAAAGTACAAAAAAGTCAGAAAATTCTGCGAGAACAAGTTATTTAAAACAAAAAACAGAAAATTTAAAACTATTTTCTGAATGGAATTTATAGAAGACTGCATCCTAACTGTTGTAGAATTAATCTGGCCAGAATATAAACAGAAATTTAAAAATATATGTCACAAAGATAAGTTCAAGGTGATTGGAAAAATTGTAATTAAACATGGAACAATCATTAATAATAATGATGTTATTTTATTTTTAATTCACAAAAGAATTATGGCCATTGGTGAAAGTTGAAATTGGCCCACCAGTTGAAAAAGTTGCCCAGTGTTAATGGTTAGAGATAAATTAATTAAATTTTTGATCAAATACAATAGATTAATTTTTAATTCAATAATTTTGTGTGGTCTGAGAGTGATATTACAAATATCCAAATGGTCCTTAGCAGAGAAAAAGTCCCCATCCCTGTTTTAAGTTCATATTGACATTTTGTGAGCATGTTCAATAGAGGTTTACAGGCTGTGTTGGAATCTCAACTGATTTCTTAAAATATTGATGACATCAGGTTTGAATCATGAAAATTATGAAAACATTAGTTGATTTTTTTCAACAAATGTAGATGTTTGACACATCGAAAAATTTTCGTAGAGAGCGATATATATAAAAGTAGCAAATCATCTTGCTCTCAAGCTATGAAATTAAAAGCACTCTAAATGTTGAACAAAGAATCAAAAATAGGGAACTCCTAGAATAGAATGAATTCATTTACAATTCATTCTATTCTTCATTTTTTGTTCAGTATTTAGAGTGTTTTCAATTGCATAGTCTGGTGAAGAGTTGTATTCTTTATATATAGATAATTATCAATTATTACAGTAATAAATTTTGATATAAAACAATATTTATTACTTTGCTAGGCTTTCAATATGGTGTATTTTTGTAAAAGCAAGACTAAAGTGAAAATTAGTCAATATATTAGCATATCTGCATGCATATAAATGCACATTAAACTAGTCATTAATTGTAATATATATTTGAATATTTGCATGTGGAAATTGGCTTAGAAGTTAGCTTTCTCATTAGATTAAACAACCAGGAATGGAAATTGGCTGTTAACTATCGCATTAGATTAAACAACCAGGGCTTGCTAAGAGGAATGCTGTTGGTTTTTATATTTATGGAGTTCCTAGAGTTAATTATGAGTCATGCTTTTTGATTTTTTTGTTGTTTTATTATTTCCTAGGCAAATAATTTTATCAACAGGTTTAAAGAATAAACAGATTTTTTCTCATGGTCTATAAATACTGAGCAATAATCCCTGTTGCATTTAGCTGTTATATAAATAAATATGCTAAATGATTCTTGATATTAAGTTTGTACATGTCTCCATAGTATCTGACATTGCAAAACTGATAATCCAGGGTATATATCAATTGAGCTTTATCAACAACATTAATCTTATCTTTGGAATTATCAATAAGTCTATTTAAGAATAAAGGCCATCTAAACCCAAGATTAAAATTCTTGTGCCTAACTGATATTATTTTTACATGTATATTAGGGATATAAAGCAGGTCAATCTGTGTTTTACAATTAGATGTTCTATCAAATTTATGTCTATTATGAAATTTTCTTATCTGTTTATCAAGCATAACCCTAGAGTAATCAACTTTAATGAAATCTTTTTTTATAACACACTAAATTATTTTTCTCTCAGCTTCAAACTTATAAGTTTTGAATTCTTAAATTAAAAAGCTTTAAAACCTGCCATTTTGTATTGAAATTGAACCTTTGAATGAAGATGCAAATAAACCCAAATACTAAAAGGTTTTACAATTAATAAATAATCAATAGTATAATTCTGTCTTGTTAATCTCAAGTCCATAAATTTGATTGATTGGTTATTATCTTCTTCTTCCATTGTGCCAAAACAAAATTTATATATATATATATATATTTATTTAGTAAAAATAATTGAACTAAATATATTTTTGACACTTTTGTCTCATATTCATTGTAATTCTACTGGGAAATCCCCTTTTTGCTAATTTGAATACTGATCAGTTTTTGGGTTCATTACATATTCATTTTGTGCCAAGAACCATGTCTCCTTAATCTTGCACTTCCTGTCATTTCTTGCCTCACACTTTATTTTAATAATTCTTAGATCATGATTGTAAAAAAACATATGTTGGTATAATCAGACTTTGCTTGTACCTTTTTATACATTAAAGTATGTTGTGTGATTCTTGCTTTAATATTAACCTTCACTTCATTATAGTATGGATATGGACAACTCTTTCAGCTACATCTAATGATATAAACAACACACAAATTTGCAGGATTAAAAACCTTCTTGGACCACAACAATTGCTCATGTCAGTTTAAATCTTACAGAATCATGAATATAGACTCATGTTGTTGATTTGATAAATGCTGAATACTATACAACACATATACATAAATGCATAAAACAATTCAAAATAAATATCTCACATAAAAGAGCAAACATAAAGAATAATAAAAGCTGGATCACTCAACTACACTTACCACAAGTTACAAATAAAGTGTAAAATTATGCTCCAACAAATTTAATGTGGGTTTTAAAACACCCATCAATCTAAGTAAACTCATTAATTATATGAAGAACAAAATTCATAAACTGGATAGGCCTAATATTGTTTATGCCATTGTAGGTAGCCAAAATGACTGTCCATATGTATACTGTGGTAAAATGAAGGTTAATCTAATAACAAGAATCACACAATATACTTTAATGTATAAAAAGGAAAAAGCAAAGTCTAATTATACCACCACATTGTTTTTTTTATGACCAGGAAAGGAAACATAAACATAGCTTTGATTCAAGTATAGCTCAATTAATTCTATTAAATAATATATATATTTAAACTCTGTTTTCCACACTTTATATTAGTATTAACAACAGTAGTGCACCAAGATATATATGTATATATTAAACTATGTTTAATTTAATGCTTATATATATATATATATATATATATATATATATATATATATATATATATATATATATATATATATATATATATATATATATATATATATATATAATATATATATAGTAGCATAAAAATTTCACATTTAGTTCCCAGCTCAGTAAAATAAAATGTCTCGACTTAATAAAATCAAACTATTAAGAAGAGCTTAGCACTTGGACATTCCAATATCACATAACTGCCCAAGCAACTAATAATATGATTAGGGTGTTTCATCAATTCAAAGTCCTAGAAAAAAAGGCATTGAGAAAGGTAAATAAAAGCTTGATTGACAAAACTTTTTTCTTATGTCTGCTATTATTTTCAATACATAAATTATCTAATCTCTTGGGAAATTTTAAATTTTTAACTTACAGTAGTGCAGTTGGTAATGTCAGACCTTGGAAGTTAAAATCCTAGGATCGATACCAATACTGCCACTTCCAGAGTTCAAACTTCTTACGAATTCTCAAGAAATAAAGCCATTTGATTATTTTAAAGTTTTTTATTTATTCAAATACATCATGGTCAGTAAAAAATAAATATATATGTATATACATTACTTCTATTATCCTGTGTTCACAGGATGCTTGTACGTATATAGAAATACAATATTTTAGATTTATGCAGTAAATATTTATTTGTCGATAATATTATCATGAATGTTTTGCCTTGATTCTAGCAGCAACTATCTGGACAGTAGACAATGCCCAAGAATATTTGGGATGTCTTTGCATTGTTGTTGAATAATTTTTATGAAAACTAAAGCTATGATTAACAATAAAATGTATACAGGATCGAATCCGAAATATGTTTTACATCTTTTACACACGAAAATATTCTCTTTACAATATATGCAAATATGCATATTTTAAGAGATAGGTTCTAATACTTTATTCTGCTCCCTACAATATCAAAAATGATTCTCATATACATAAATTATTTGTCATGTGTGTAATATATATATATATAAAAGCACATTTAATCGTGTGTAATAATTTATAAATCTGGCGATCATTCTAATAAAATGGCTTTTGAGTTTAGATGGAATTTGCTTTACTCTATAGCTAATAATAGCTAAACAACTTCCATTAATGTTTCTATAAAGTCTAACTAGACTAAACTTTCCATACTTAACAGTTGCTGTTTTTTTAATAAATGCATGCTTTATTTTCAATACTATTTTGTGAGAGAAGTATTGAAAAAGCTTTTTTAATTAGAGAACTATAGGAGACTATTTCATTTTTTATTTGTATATAAGAAATAATTAGAGCATAATAATAATACACAAATACAAAAAAATGGCAAATAAATACAAATTTAAAAACGTTACAGGTTTATCATTTTGTGATGAGTTTTTAATACCGGACGGAAGCAGGCCAACATGCAATGTAAAACAGTATAACTGATAATAAGTTTGATTAAAATAACTTTTTATCTAGAACAAAATTGTTCCGCATAAATTAGCATGTGGTAGGATAATTATTTGAGAGCTTAACGTTCTTTGATCGCAGCTTAAACTGTCACTTCCGGTGTACATACATCAAACTATCTTCGAAGCATTTAACTATTTGAATAATGACGATCTTGAAAAATTGCGTCCATCCATAGTCTAAGGTTACTTTTTATTTTTAGTTAAATAATGAAATTACAAAAAACATCCTTTGTTATTATTATGTTTCAAAAGGCCTTTATTGTCTCAAAAGAATACATTAGTGGTTACATAGCAAATTCACTGCTACAAGTTGATTACAAATTTTAAGATTTACATTGTCATTTTTGTTAGAGTTCTTTTTGCATTTACAGGAGCTTAAATCATAGTTCTTGTCTACATATAATATCCTGGATTGACCATTCTGGCTAGGTCAACAGTCCAAATATTATAACACAATTTTCATTTTATTTTATGTCACAAATAGTTCATGATATAATTTATCATTTGAACCCCTTAGCAAATCAATCACTTATAGCAGAAGGGGAAAATTGTTGCTAAATTGTTCTTGTTGCTAATTTGACATGCTTATACTTCTAAGTTTCTTTATAATGTTTTATTTTTTCAAATTACAATGTTCAAACTGGTGTTACAAAGATCTTATTAGATCTAACTCCCAAGTTTTGGTCCTATGTTCTTTTTAAATGTGTCCTCTTCCCAGAATTCACCAAGATTTCAAGATTTTAGGTTTTCAAAAAAAAAAAAAAAACCCACACTATACCAGTTCCTAAGAGTTTTATAATTTTTGCCACTATAACATTGATTTAATCTTAAGTAATGACCAGATGGCCACATAAATGTCAGGTCTGGCCAGTCTCTTATCCCTTTTCTGTATGATTGCAAGTTTATTTGAAAAAGTAGCTGGATGTCTCCTGGAATTGTTACCAATTAGGAAGGTGCATTTAGTACACCGGTATGCAGAGAGCACAAAGGGTTGCTGCCCTGTCACTTGGTGTTAATCCTTCTCTAAATGCAGAAATTAATTGATGCATTGTTACATTAGACTTCCTATAATTGCTAATTATCAGAATTCTGATCTGCCTAAGTCCCTCACAATGATATATCAGATGTGATAGGGTTTTCTCAGCTTGATGGCATAACCCACAAAAGGGATCAAATGATGTATACAATCTTTTATGGCAAGGAAAGATAATGGAGATATGATGGGCCTTAGAACCAAAGTTTTTCAATTTTCTGATAAAACTTAAATTATCTATCTGCTTTGTTATTATTATTAGACTGTAAATATACTAATTTATACATCGATTTTATTTTTCAAATTTACTATATATATATATATGAGTGTGTGTATTTGCATACGTAATTGATAAACAAAATTGGTTCACGTTTGGTATATTTCACAATTAATTTTCATATAACCTACTTTAAAATATTTATCATTTGAAGTAAGATTCAGTTTTCCATTCCCAGTTCACTTTCCCAATTAGTTTGCTCTTGTCATTAGAAGCCACCTGCTTGTGGGAAAAGTAATTAAGTTAGATGCAAAACTGTTTACCAATTAAGATCATCTGCGGCGGTAATATTTAAACATTTTCATTACTTTTACGAAATGGCACTGTAATTCATAAGCTTTCTAAAAATAAAATAAACATTTTTCTTTTTATTAATAGGTTTTTAAGACAATTTATGATAAAAATTATAAATGGTTATTAGAGGTGATTTTATTTTGATCAAAAAAAAAAAAAATCTCTTTGTAACAAGTTATCAATCAGATTTCAAATAATATTGGCAGATGACTTATACATGATTTAAATAGTTTTTCAACAAAATAATTCATGAAATTGTACTTAACTACGAATAATAATGAAATATTAGTTTGTATTATATATATAAATTGCTCATTATTATTATTTCATTATTCGGCAAAATAATGAAATAATAGATTTTACAGAGAGACAAAACTCTCCTATACAGAAGCACCACTCAGTACAAGGTATAGTAATCAATGGGTGCAAGAAGGTTTGTGCATAAAATCTCTATCTAGGGTCTACTCATCCAATCTAGTTTGTGGCTTTCATCAGTGAGAAGTCTTGGATCTGAGAGCACTTCGCCTAGATCTTAGAATCTAGTGCAACACTCCAGCAGCCACCTTTTATCTTCTTAACTAATTATAAAGCTTTGAGTCCAAAATGTAAGTAGTCTGTGTAAGCATAAAGAATGGTGATCATGTGATGTTTAGTGGTTTAATAAATAGATTTAATGATGATTCTATTGGAATTGGAATTTGTGGCATGTAGTTAAAGGTTGGAAATGTATGTTGCACAAACATGCAGACCTATTACAGCAGTTTGTGTAAGGAGATGTTTAGTGGCATGAAAGACTCATATTACTGAGGCTTATACTAATTTAAATGATTGAATTCAATAAAGTAAAAAAAAGCATAGGGATATGTTGAAAGCCTGTTTAAATTGGAAAGTATAATCTTTAGCAAAGCATTATCTTATTTTACAAGATTGTAAGTATTACTTTTGGTCACACAATGATTATTGGTTATCTGTAGTTCTCCACATCTGAGAGTCACTCTTTATGTATTGACAGTTGCCCCATTACAACACATACATTCTGTAACACAGTGAAATAATTTTTGAAAAGCTTTTGCCAAACACTCATAAACAAACACACTTGACCTACATAATTTTTGCCAGCTTATTCTCATATCAAATTCTTCTATATGATATTGAGTCAAAAACATGAAACTTTTGAATGATTCATCTCTTTCTTTGACTATATATTTATAAATAATCATTTCTCATTAGGGAAATCATGTAGATTAACTCTACATCTCTACACCCATGATGGAAATTGGCTAGGGCTGCGATAAAATAGAATTTGATACAAGATTTTACATATGAAAATTAAAAAAACTTCAAAATTCATTTCACTCAAACATTCAATACTGCCAGTATCCTCATATTCATAAAACATTCAAATTTGGATGATTTTCTATTGAGTTCAATTACCATTGGTCATTAAATATTACTTTCCACTCACTAACAGACAGTAAGTTCTGTTATAGATGAAGGATTTACTTATCCCCATAATTTTAGTATATTAGACTACTTACACTAAATGTATAAATAGTTAAAAGGTGTCTAATCATCTCTACAAGTTGTTCACAGCACAATCTCTAAATCAATGCATGATCTACATGGCAATATGAAATGAGTGTGGTTCATACCTTCATGAATCATCTTCAAAACTTTTCCTATCATCACAAAATCTTGAAAAGCACTGGAAAACATTTTTGTAACTCACAATTTTGCTGCTACTCAATCTCTGTATCATTTCAAATATTACAGTAGCAGGTTTGCCTACTTTAAATAAAATTTAATTTTAGCTTATTTCATTGTGGATTAAAGTATGAAATACATTGTCATATTTCATGTTATAACTCATGATCTAAGCATATTAAGATCTAAAAATTTTTGTGGTTAATAAATAAACTATTATTACATCATCACATCACATCATATCATTTTTTCACTAGGATATATTATATAAGGATTCCAATTATTAAATATATTTTCTTTTATTTAAAACTTTGAATAATTTAATATAAATACATTCATGTCATCAGCTTCTAAAGGTGATGCCTTCTTAGTACAGACATTATCTTTCCATCTTCAGTAATTCATTTTATATCTGCAAATGAAAAACATTGAATTTCATTGATCACATTTCAAAGATAGGACATTCTTAATATTCCTCTCGATCTTCTTAAAATGTTGCCTTCCAAAATATTTTGTAAAACCTATCATGTCTTAAAATATAATCCAAAAATGTACTCTTTCTTATTTTAATTGTAATCAGTACTCTCTTTTCACTCCAATATTTGGTCATTTGTATTTTTCCATCCAACTCATTCTAGTTAATTTTCTTTAAAGCCACATTTTTATTTCTTTTAATCTTTTTTTTTCATGTTTTCTAAGGTCAATATCTCACAACATTTATATATGTCTTTAATTAATAAACAAATGACATTTTAGTTTTAAAAGAATTTTATTTAGGGAGAATATTGGTTTTTTAATACATTAACTTTTTATAGTACATTGACTAAACAAGAGTCTATAATGTCACTATTGGGTTGATAGTGGATGATTTATGGAGATATTAATCCAGGGTATGGAATAAATCCTGTGGTTTATAGATTGTTGTCATCAGCTATCTGGAAATGTATTGGGCTTTGGAATTTGGAATAGATTCCAGGTTTCTTCAAATAAAAATTTGGAGGAAAGGGTCATGTCTTTATGTTTGATTTTGTTTAAAAGAGAAATGAATAGACTGTCTGGGTCTGGTGGAGGAGTTGTGAATACTAATTTGCATCTCACTTTCCAGATAGAGTGGGTGAGAAATATTGACATTCTTATAATTGGAAACTGTTTACTTAGTAGAGAATCTTTTAGCGAGAGGATTCTGTAAATATCAATTTTACTGTTTTGGGAAATTAAAAGTTTGATACTACCAAGTCCAGTACATGAGTGAATTATGTGGTCAAATGTCTCATCATTTTATAATATAAAACAATGTATTTTCACACCACTAGTCTCAATTATTTGGGTACATATATTTCCAAATATGTTTATGTAGTTTCAACCAAATAGATTAATCGACTGTGTTACTAAAATTATTAAGAAATATTTGAAAAAAAAATTATTATATAATCTTAAAGATCCAGTGTAACCTACAAGAAAATTAGTCTATTTATTCACTGACTTTTAAACTCAATTTTCAGAAGACATAGCATTTTTCAATCATAAAGGTCATATTTATTAATTATTTTTTAATGAAACAGACGACTAGAAATTTTAATTGTTTCTGTTTTATATATATATATTAATCAATTTATATGTGTGTGTATGCTTATATGTATCATTATTTAGTGTTATCTTTTGCCTATACCGTCCATTTGCAATAACTATGCTCTGAATTCAAACCAGCTAAGTAAAATGAGAACTTTTTTTTTTTCAAATTCTAATCAAAATTACTACTCTAAGTAGTGGCCCATTTTTAGTTTACCATCCAATATTTTCAGTAAACAGATATTTAGTTATTCTTAGCTAAAGAGTAAAACAAAAATAGAAAACTAGTCCAGTGTTGGTGGCCAAGTGGTCAGCACAGCTGCCTTACAAGCAGTTATACCAGGTTTGTGGGTTTACTTTCTGGCTGATGCTTTGACACATGAAAAAAAAATAAAAAACTACTTAAATCTCACCAATCTGCAGTTGACAAGTTAGTGCAATAATGTTTTCACCTCCACTGTTCTTCTATGAGTAGATGTTGGAAAGGCCACTGACCTGCAAGTATGCTATTTAAAGACTGTTTTAACTTTTGATTATCTATAATTATATGATTAGTCATTCAGGAGGTCATATGAAGATTAAGTCCCTGTAGTAGAACATTTGAGCACTATAGTTTCATTCATTTAGACTGATTTGAATATATTTATTTTGTTTATATTAGTTGGATAAGAAGTAATTTGGGAAGTTTTCTTTCTCAGATTATCATTCTATAACAGTACTAAACTAATTATCAATTGATGTTGATTGCAAATTTGATTCAACACAAAAAAGATTTAATCTAACTTATTGGAGACAATTTTACTTCTTATCATAATATATAATCCATTCAAAGCATAGTAAGTGCATGTCTTTAATGAAAAACAATTAGTTTGTTTAAAGCTTGAAATCCATCTTTTTGCTTTGGTTGATCTAATAAATTCATTTGAGTTCAGTTTATTTCTTCTATAAATAAAGAAAAATAGAGTTGGTAATGAATGCATATTATAATTATTTCCAAACAAATTTTTATAATTTCGATTAGATTCATTTTTAAGATTCTGATAAATACAATTGTGTTATTCATATTTATATATTGCTTATAACAGTTCTTTCATATACACTTCAATGCAAACAAATTTTCTTAAAAACTTCTTTATTTTTCTTATAATTTCGACTGTCCAGCAGTCTTCATCAGAGCTACAATATTTGAATAATATAAATACATAACCATCATTTCACATATATATAAAAAATACATAACCATCATTTTCCATATATATAAAAATACATATATATATATCAAAATATACACATATATATCAAAATATACACATATATTCCCTTCATACGTATACATATATAGATCTTCATCATCCCTAGACATATATATATAAATTCCATACCTACATCTATATATACATATGCATATCCAAATATATACACATACATATTTTAAACATATATATATATAGATAGATAGATAGATAGATAGATAGATACACATACACCCATGGAAATATATATACAAATTTGTTTGCATTGAAGTGTATATGAAAGAACTGTTATACACAATATATATATATATATGAATATATGAAGATATGCAAATAAAGTGAAAGAGAAGAATAACAGAATACAATTCTGTTAATGACAATTGGAATCTTTGCTAGTGCAATTCCTATTGCTATTTCTTTCTTCTACTATCACATAATCAAGTCAGTAAATATTTAAAAGCATTATCATTACTGAATTTTCTCAGCAAATATCTAATTTTAATATTTATCTGTATGTTTATAATTCTTGTCAAGTTAAGTGAAAGCTAAATAGTCTTTTTAACAGCAGCTACTATCACCACCCACATACACACAGCAACTACAACATATAAACTCGCCTGTTTGCCAAAACTTTGGTGTTTTTTCTTTAATCAAGAATAGTTATATACACATCTCATATGATCTCATAGTGCAGATATAGAACCTGAATGAAATATTTTTTTTATTTGTTCGGAACTTTTCTTCCAGATAGCTGCTGGATAGCTACCAAATAGCCATCCATTATTGTTCAGTAAATAATTATTCAGGTATTCTTAGCTAGTGCAAAACAAGAATGGAAAGCTATTCAAATCATATCACCCAGTATTTGGGAAATCTAGTGACTATTGCCTTCCATTTCAGTGTTTATCGATAAAAGGCTATTGAAACTGTCTTTGCCTTAAAATGGTCTGAATATTGAAGAGACTTTTTTTTAAAATTTATAATAAAAGCTTTATTAATAAAATAAATATTTACAATTTGTACAAGCAATTAAACAAATAATAAATATACGTTACAGTTTTATTTACCAAAACCCAAAGAATTTGAAATATTCCACTTTAAGACAAAAAGACTCCAGAGACTATTTTATCGCTCTTTTATATACATATTTATCGACTAATATTGCCTGGTTAGTTAATTTGGTTCCAGGCTGGATATCGAATTAAAAATCCTAAGCCTTTCTTGAAGCATAAAAATATTTTTTGCTAATCATGAGCCAGTTCTTATATAAATAAGGAAGTATTGTTTGCAGCAGACAATTATTTTGAAATTATAAGTGCAGTTATTTTATACACATTTAGTGGCATAAAGGTGTAAAAAATGTATATGCAACCACACATACTCTGTACATGCATATAAAGACATTAATGTAAACAGAAAATCTAGTTTTATGCATGCCAATAAGAGCAGCATTTAAATGTACGCTTAGTTTGAATAGAAGGGGAGAAGATATTATGATTAGCAGTATCTGAGCTTGATAAACATTTCCTGAAAAGGAAATAGTGATACGATTTCTGGCCTTAGGCTGTAGAATTGCTGCACATAACTTATCAGATTTCAGTAGAAAAAAGAACTATGAATTATTAGCTTCTCTCTATAGAATATTTACAAAATAATTACACTTGCAGGAAAACAAAAGTAGAAATAGTTTTTATATATAAAGTGTTTTGCAATAAATATGACGAGAAGGATTTAAACTAAATAAAAATGATTAAATTTTCATTAGCGCAAATGTTTAAAAAATTTAAATCAGTTAAATATTATTTTATGCAAATAAAACAAATAAATTATCTGGGTTAATTCTAAGCCTAACCATATGGATTACTGATATATTAAATTTTTTAAACTTTTCTATTGACCAATTAAAAAGCGATTACGACAATATATTTCATTCATACATAGCAAATTTGAAACAAATAAATTGTATTTTATTGACATTTCTGCTAATAATCATACTTTTACTTTTTTAATTAATTTTAAATAGTAAAATCGAGAAGATATTGTACAGACTTGTTTGTATATATATTTCATCACAATCTTTCTATATATACACACACAAATATTTCTTTTACGCTTGCTGAATATATGACGATACAAATGTAAGATAAAAATGTATCACGTAAATAAATTTTGTGAATCTGTTTTTAATGGTGTGCTTTTTATCTAATCCAAGATTAGCCAGTTATTTTTATTTGAAATAAATAAATACTAATTAACCAAAAGCTAGATTCTATATATTACTTTTTTATAAATATCTTCATACATACTCTAATGCAAATTTTTATATAAGTCCTCCTTTATTTTTTCTAACAGTTTCGACTTTTTCTGCAGTCTTCATCAGAGCTTTGTATAACCTTCTTCATCAAAGGTTAGATCATCGAAGATTATACAAAGCACTGATGAAGACTGCAAGAAAGTCAAAACTATTAGAAAAATAAAAGAGGAATGATATAAAAAATTTACATTAGAGTGTATATGAGAAGATTTATATATATAAAAAAAGTAATATATATATATATGAAGAAATGCAAAAAAAGTAAAGAGAAAATATAAGAATAATACTTCTAAGCTAGATTCTATAAAGTGATTCCATAAAATATGTTTAAATACTATTATTTCTAACTTAAATTTGTTATATCTTTGCAAGAATTTTTTAAAAAGCATAATAAATTATTTTATAATAAATTTTGAACATTAAATAATATAATAATTTTTGCAGGAGAAAAGAAAATAAATGTTACAATTGATGACAATCAAATACTTTCATACTACTAAGCTCATAATAAATTGACAATAGACTTTTTGAGTCAATAAATCTATATTATTGAAGATCGCTTAGTATTAATTCTAATATATAGTAATGTGTTCAACTTTTTAAAACACATTACTGATTGATGTAAGCTTATGATTTTTATTATTTATTTATTTAGCAAGCTTGTGGTTAAGACCTGTAGAGGTCCCTAACTTCACATTTTCAACCACACATGCTTTAGGTTTATTGCCTTAGTAAATATTACATATAGATTTAAATAGAATCCTATAGAGATTGCCTCCAGGGGGTCCATTAGTTGTTGTGTTAAGTCCATCAATTCTACCACTGTAAATCCAATAGTCATTAACAATGTGGTTCATAGTTTGTATTTGCTCATTTTTACAAAGAACAGAGGGTGACAAGTTACATTTATAAAGGAGATAAGCATAAAAGTCAAGGCTATCTATTGGGAGATTCCAAATCTAGATGGCTTTACTGTTTTGGGGAAAATGAAATTTATTTGGAATCTCATAAGAATTTTATTTTTTATGCAACAAATCTTTCATTGCAGATTTTATTTGAACTTCCAAAACTTGTATCTTGATTAGAGTGAAGACTATTGTGGTGGAACTATATGATAAGTTAATGGCTGGTTGTATCTGTTTAATAGTTTATTATACATTTTCTGTGATCAGTTTCTCTGCTGATATCTGTTGGAAAAATATTTTAAAAAAATGGAAGACATTATAAAGAAGTAGACTTGAATATTGCAGTTATATTTATCATGATAATATTTAATTAAATATTTAAAAGTTTACAGTGAGAACTTGGAAAGCTGGCTGGCATTATTTGGAATGGTGACACAAATATTTTACAGCTAGCTTTTTTAATATCAGAATTATTTTCTGGTAAACATTATGTTCCTATTTAGATTTTAAAGATTAATTTTTATTAACCAAACATAACATAATTGTCACTAGACTCTATTTTATAATAGAATTAAAAATAGCCTTGTTATAAAACATAATCATATATATATTGCTAACAATAACTCCCCTCATATACACTTTAATGCAAACATTTTTAATGATTTCATTATTTTCTGACAGTTTCGTTTTACAGTCTTCATCAGGAACATAAATCATTAAAAAAAAATTGCATTAAAGTGTATATGAGAGAAGTTATTATAAGCAATATATATGAATATATGAAGAAATGCAAAGAAAGTAAAAGGAGAAAGATAAGAAAGCATAATCAATTAAGTACAAGATTATTAAACATACATATGTTACTGTATATAATACTTAAATAGAAATTGATCAATAACTGCGAGCTGTCAAATGTAACATATACATCCATTTTCATTGTCAAAAAATCTAAGAATGAAATGGTCACCATTTAATATTCTAGTCTCAGATTTTATTTAGAATTGGTTTTCTGAAATATGCTGAAACCAATGTGATTATCAAATTTAATCCTGATATAAATATAGTATTATTATTAATTTTGACTCTAATTAAGTACATAAAAGTAAGAGATAGAATTTCATTTTATAACCTTTATAAATATTAAATAGAAGTCAAATAATTGTAAATATTTATATATTTATTATTTATACATGAGTGTTAAATATTGTTCCAGGTAATAAAAGTTCTTATAAAATAAGCACAATTCACTTTGAAAAACTCTTTTAACATTTTACATCAAAAATGAAGAAGAAAAAAATCTTAAAGTTTCTATACTTACTTCATAATATGGCTTATGTAAAGAAAAAAAAACATTCTCATTGTTTTTTGACTAAGTATTTAAAAAGTATAAATTATTTATATAAAAAGTACTTTCTTCCCATTATTAATAACCTTCTTTTTTCATATATAAAGTGGTAAAATATATCTAACATTAATTCCTCAATATTTAAGTGAATAATTAATCAATTACTGATTTTAACAAAAGGAGATTATCAAATAAGAGGCTTTTCATGAATACAATATTGCTTCTAATCCCTACAGCTTTCCATTTTCAAACTTAATTCATAATTAACAATTCATTAATTAATAATAAATACAAGTTGTATTTAAAAATTAAGCTATGAAGATCAGAAATGAATACTTTTAAAGTTACAAAAAATAATCAACTTTATGAAAAGCAAAAAAGATAACGAAGTTTATAAAATAAAGTTTTTAATCAAGCTTAAAGGTTGGTTTTATTTAAAGCAAAATAAAAAACAAAATTCTTAAACTTTGAAGATAATAATTGTATAATAATTTTATATGCATTCACATGTAATATCCTTCAT
The DNA here is from genome assembly GCA_028023455.1 of Epiperipatus broadwayi. Classification (NCBI taxonomy): domain Eukaryota; kingdom Metazoa; phylum Onychophora; class Udeonychophora; order Euonychophora; family Peripatidae; genus Epiperipatus; species Epiperipatus broadwayi. Next base: position 2,567,625 of record JAQFVV010000165.1, read on the forward strand.
TGATAAATTTAAAAATAAAAACTTTATTAGAACAGTGAGAATTCTAAATATATACGCATAATAAAGAGATTTTAAGTAGACTGAAAACGAATTTACTAATATTTTAAAAAAAATTGAAAGATTTTTAACAATTATATGAAGATTATGCTATAAAACATCATAATAGTTTAATTATACAAAGCTTCAAATTTCAAGCAGTTTATGTTGAAAGCTTGAAGTATTTAAAAGAAAAGTTGAATAAAAATTCTGAAATAAGATCGATATTGTTATGACAAAAAAATATTTTTCATAAAATAATCTTAATTGGTCATATATATATATACACCCAGAGAATGTTTATAAGGTTTTAATTTACGTTTATCACTTTTAATTAAAAATCTTTTTTTTTTTAAATTTAAGTACATAATATATCCTCATAGTGGATCTGATATTTGACTTCCCATGAGTAATTATCCAGTTGGAGATTTAAAACATTTGATTTGTATTACTTATATTTTCATGTATCAAAGTATCAGCCGGGAAGCGAACACGCGAACCCGGGACAACTGCTTGTAAGTCAGCTATGCTGACGACTGGACCCCCATATTTTTACACGAAATATTTGCATTTTGATAAACCATCTTTATAGTTGTTTAATGTGTGTTGTTAATTTACATATCCTAGTACACTATACACAACTGATATTTCTCTAAAAGTTCTGAAAGTTACTGAAGAACGGCATTTTACTTGTAATTATATATTAGATAACATATCATCTAATTTAATTATTAAATGTTTTAGAAAAATGTAGACTTTATGATACATTCAGCTACTATTAATACCATATAGATTAACATACAATCCAATATTTTGAATAGTATTATTATCTTCTTTTGTTTAGATGTACTTCATCTAACCAGAATGTTGTTTAATGATAATATACATCACCACAAAATACAATGTACTAACTGGCATTTTTCTTCTTTCTTGATCATATGTTTCTAACCTAACATTCTGTTAGTAGTATTAATGAACACGTTAGTATAGAATACATTGATTTGGGTGATGTGATTCTTCTCTCTTTTTCAGTAACAATAGAACAATCAGAATAATCCTAAGACCTATATATTCATAAATAATACATTTACGATGATGTTCTAACCAATTACATTACTTTAGCAAAGACAATAGTCAGTAGAAATTTTACACACTTATTAACAAAGGTTCTCCAAATTTTCCATTTTTCTTTTAAAGAGAAAAGTCAATAAATGTTTCTCAAACAATATTGATTACCATCTTAAGTTGAGTTATGAGGTTATTTGCTACTGCCATGTGAACAGCTTCTTTACATTGTATTTTATTTCTCTTTACATGATATTCTTGTGTTTTTCTCACTTGAACATATTTTCAATAACACTTGCATCAGTTTGCTACTTTAGAGACAAACATCAGATTTGTTGTCTCTGACCATTACTTTGTGTTCCTTTCTAATCATTACTTTATGATTAGAGAGTATAAGACAATATGCCTAAAATAGCTGGCTGTAAATGTGCCAATGAACATATGTTCAATTCAAAAAACTTTATGAAAAATTACTTTAAAGAAGCTTCTCACATGGCAATGATAAATAATTCTTTAAGTCAACTTAAGGTGATAATCAATAATGTTAAAAACTATTCACTAATTTTGTCTTTAAAAATTTAAGAAGTCAGGAGAACCCTCATTGATAAATATATAAAAGTTCTAATAATTGTTGCCCTTGACAAAATTGTCCATTTTGGTAGAACATCATTTTAAAATTAATCAATACTCATAAAATTGAAGGTCTCCATTTTGATTCTTATGTTAGTACTATCACTGATTAAACTATCACCATCTAAAATAGTGAACAATTATACCATTCAAATGTTGTGTTCTGTACTAACCTATATGTTATTACTAACAGCTGGAAATATATATAATAGCATAAATGAAATTTATTTTTTGTAAAATCATTTAATTAATCTAGATGGTAGAAGTAATATAACATATAATTAGAAATAAACAGAATTAAGGAAACATTATTGAAAACTAATGAGTAGAGTACACATATTTAATTTCATTAACAAAATAAAAATTATTAACCATAAAAATGAAAAAATATTATACAGCTACTTAATATTTAGAAAGCTGAATTTTAAAATTATACTAATATCTTTTTCTGTGACATATATAATAATGATACTGTGTTAAGAATTGCACGCTTATGTTTGAATACTTCAAAATCTCCAAATTCTCATCATAAATAAAATTCTATAACAAATCTAATTTTAAAAATCTCAGAAGTGGAGCAAACATCTAGAAATAAACCTAATTTTATAATCTCAAGAAGTTATGGTAAAAATGAATGAATTTAGAAAATAAATTTATCAAAATATCCACCACAGATTAAACACTTTCAACAAATGATTTTCACACACAAAATACTGCTTTTAACAAACAAGATTAGGTGATATAAATAAATATTCTAACATCATCAACAAAAACACAGTATGCTTAAAAATGATAATAAACTGGAAATAAATAACAAATACTGTTCAATGTAATTACATGATAGGAATTCAACATACATATATAAAATATAACTATTATCAATGTTTGTTTTATTTAGAGGTTTTATTTTACAAGAGGTCACTAATGAAATTAATAAGTAATTTTTGATAATAATGTTTTTATAATTGAATTTCAGGTAGAAATATGCAATTGATTTTATCAGTTATATATATATTTGTGCCCTTATCTGTAGGTCATAATAAGGTAGAAAGGTCAATTACTAAAAAATTTTAAATTTTAAGTTATATTTGTATGGTATATAAATAATAGTAGGATAATTAAATTTTATAGTACAATTTAAAGCTGAAAATACCTGGTATATAAAAATGTAATAGATTATTTTAAGAGAAAACAGTTAAATAAAGCTTAATTATATTCTTGCTTATGGTTGTGAAAGCTGGCCATATAAAATAATACAGCTATAAATAGTTAAAAGTATATTAATAATTTGAATATAATATTTTAAAACTAATAAATTAAATAAATGCTAGATGTAGTGTTATAAATATATTTAATAGTCAAAATTAATAGAGTATATTTTATTATAAACTTTGTGATGGTGAGAATTGTATTTGGTTCTACAAGTTTTAATTATTTTCCAAATTTTAATAAAATATATCAGCTTTGGTAATTTAGACCGAGACGTAAATAAAAAATCATTTGATAAAGTTAGTAAACACGTGACTGTATATTATATACATTCACACACACGCTTGTTAAAAGAATAATAAAGTTTGTGAATTTGAAACTAAATATAATTGCCATCGATCATTAAAGTAAAAGTTAAAATATTAAATATTGTTTTAATAATTGTTTTTAAAGTTTAAATAATTTTGATAAAACTAAAATTGAATTTAAAAATACTAGTCTAAATAATATTTTGAGACATTACGTCATCAATTCTTCAATTTTAAAAGTCTAATCTGTTATATAACTAAATGTGTAAATTTGTTCGCGCTAAAAAGTCATTAACCAATCAAAGGGGGTAAATTAGCAGACAAAAATATAAGAATTATACAAAGCGGGGAGAGAAGTAATGTGAAAGTGAAAGAGAAAGTAACATATTTTGTAGCTGATAACACCGTAGCTAGAAAAGTAATATAAATTTAAAATTTCATATTTATTTTAAAAGTTCTTTTATAACATATAATATATTTTGACTGTATCTACATGAATTGCTAATTTTAAAAGTTATCTTACCAGGGAATTTTATTCGAATTTAACCAAAAGCCTACAGTAAGATGGAAGTACAAGGAAAAATACCTAAAAATATTGCTGAAGGAAAAATATTTGGAAAGTACCTTAATACAGCTTTATTTATGCTCAACCAGAAACTTAATTTTGTCACTCAAAGAAATATAATTAGGACGCTGTATGAAAACCTAAAGGAGAAGTTACTTGCCATCAGGAAAAAATTATGACGCACCAATTTTATAATGTTACTTTAAAGTTAGTTTATTCTTCTCTATGGAAAAATTTAATATGCGTTTTTATTACAAAGAAAAATTATGTAAATGAATAATGAAGAAAGAATGTTTATCTTTTAAAGGAAAACATTATTAAAAAGATAATACAAGACTTTTAAAATAAAGAAAAGTTATAGAGTAATATGAAAGAGTTATTATGTATTTTATAGAAAGGAGCAGAAAACTTTATCTAGTTAGAAAATATTATAAAGAATTCAATGGAGGAAATGCTTGATATAGAAAAGATAAAATTAAATTACTTAATGAAAATGGATCCATGGAAACCGGAAATTTATTGAAGATTTAAATAAAGTACCTAGAAGATGCATCGGGAAAAGTCGCGCGGGAAAATACTAGCAGACAATAGTAGAAGAGAATATCATGAATTGATAATTGTATACAATATTGTGAAAACCAAGGATTGTCGTATATGAATATTTATTAAACAGAGTAGTAATTGTTTTACTTTAAAATAGAACATTAAGTGACTGAAGAAGAAATGAAATATTTTTTTTTAGCTTTAATATGAATGATTTTCAAGCAAGTTCGATAAAGAAGTACCGTAAATATAATTTAAATATTTTTACTGATTATATTTAAAATATAAAATGCTATGTGAGATTAGGGAAAACATATAAACATAAATTGAATAATAATAAGATTTAAATATAATAGCTTAATAGAATGATAGAAATATTGTTTTAAAAATAAAGTGTATGTATGGAAATCATATATCTACAAGAATCAATGAGATGGTGAAGCCTACAGAACACGATCGAGAAGATAAAGATCGTTTTGGTAATTTTGATATTTATTCATAATGCATAATGTAATTTTTTTTTAGATCATCTATTGATTAAGAATGATGTGTGAAAGTTTAAATTCTATGTACGCATTTTATACAACATTAAAACATATTATGAGATAGGAGTAATTTTAAATATGCATGCAATAAGTTATTTAAAGTATAATTAATAATATAATATAACAGAACAATTGTGTGATTCTTTTGAACTTTCATGTTGTAAAGTATTCAAATATTGTAAAATAGTTTGTATATGATAAATATACGAGAAAAGTAGTAAAAGATTTTCTTAAAGAACAGCGGTATAGTTTTTGAAATAAATGAATTTTATTATTGTTAGAAATGTAGATAGGAATTTGTCGATGTACTGTATAGAAAAATCTTGAGAAATAAGATCGGATAGTGACTTGGTAGTACTAGTGTAGAGGAAACCAAGATGATGTTTTGTTAAGAAATAAGAAAGATAAAGTATTTGGATCATAGTTAGTTTGTGTGATTTCAGTATAGCTAACTAAGCCCTATCACTGAACACATATATTTTGGACAGTGTTTTTTGCGTATCTTTTAAACTTTTTGATGTTATATAAAGCTGAAGAAATAGCTTTAGCATCACTCCTATAATAGAGGTGGGTAGACAGATAATGGTCACTCCTCTATAGTGTTTTTAATTCACTGTGCCATTATTGTCAAGGTTTATGACGGATAATATTCTAGTTATATTTTTTTGATCCTGTGCATCTATTTTCGCTATCCTTGTTTCGTGAATCTGCATCGTCAGAAAGATATTTTCAAAGAAATAATGAATAAAATAGAACTGAGAATATGTTATCGTTCAAGTAAGAATAGTTTATTTACTGGAGTGTGTGAGAATTGTGTAACTTTAAAAGTGAAAGTACAAAATATCATAAAGAGAGAAAGAATCATATGATACAGTTTAAAATCAATTCGGAAATGAATATAAGATTTTTTTTAAAGAGAAATCTAAACAAAGTTTTTTATAAAATTGATAATAAAATTTTAATGTTTTAAATAATTTTTAGAAAATAAATATTGCATATTTGATAAGAAATAATTCAATAATGTGTAATAGACATATATTTGTGTATGGTGTGTTAATAGTTGTAATTACCATCCGAGGTAAGGCTTGAATGAGTATATTAGATTAATAAACATCGGATAATGAACAATCAAACCTAATACTGAATGTAGAAGAATGTTTGAATTAGTAGGATTCCATACAACCAATATAAAACTAGAATTTTATTGTTTTTGTAAAATGTTTACTATGAATGTAAAAATTGGTAAAAATATAAATTTAATAATAGTAGGGATACAAAGTGTTAATAATAATTATATAATAAATACATTTTGTAACAAGCTAAACTATAATAAGAAATCCAATAATAATAATACTGTATTTTCTTAAGCATTTAAAAGATAAGAGTTAACTAGAAAAAATAAGTAGAAGTTTGATTTCATTTTTAGAAACTAGTAAAATAATTTTGTGATAGGAGAGCAAGGATATCCATGTACATAATGTAAAATATTGTTATTTGTTTATGTTATTAATAAACTTTGTTGTAAATTTATTTTAAAGCTTTGTGTCTTCGTTGTTATTTCTCCACATGGATGCATGATATCACAATACACTTATAATTGCAACAGACATATATTGTTGTTTGCACAAAAGGTAAACCTAAAGTGTTATAATAATTTTGAAAATTTATTTGTATGATAAAATTAAAAGATCATAATTATATCATTTATTGGTCATAAGTTGGTTGCCACAATATTACATCAAAATATATGCTAATGTTGCCACACGTATTCTGTTGTCAGATTATTAAAATACTACCACGCACGTAATTATTTATTTATTTAGGAAGTAATAATACTTATATTATACTATTGTTGTTATTATTATTATTTATTATTGTTAGTTACTGAGTAGTGAATTTATGACATAAAATTCCCTTTTCATAGTTTACTACCGTAATTTTAAATCAGTTAAAATACAATTTATGAACCTGAGATTTTATTTTATTTTATTTATTCTATTTATTTACTTAATTTTATTTAATTGAGCTAGATTCTTATTACAAAGAATATTAAGACATGATTATTATTTTAGTCGTAGTGAAAAGAGCTTAGAAAGTCGTAAGAATACTATAAGTTAGTTATTTAGTATAGTAAAAGGGGGAATAGTATTCTTATGCCATTGAGATAGTATCATGTGGATAATATCTCAATGTAGTCTATCTCGTTCCCCGTGTCGTCACTCCATGTCTCATGAAAATAATAAATATTTGTTAATTCAGTTTTTGAAATATAACTGTATTTGTATTTTAAAAATTAGAGCTAGTAATCATTTTAATTAATGCTGGATATTTCATTAATACTTATTTGTTAGACTGAGCTAGAACCCGTAAAAATTTAAATATATTATAATTTTGGAGCGGACGATCGTGACGAAAGGGGGGGGGGAGAGGTTAGAATATATATATATATAGGATTCCAAGAGATTGTAAAAGATCCAGAAAGAGACCACATATAAGATGGATGGATGAAATAGGAAAGTGTGCAGGGGTGATGTGGAGAAGAGAAGCTAAAGATTGGAGAAGATGGACTGAACTTGGAGAGACTTTCATGGTTGATGATGATGATGATGATATATATAATGTATTTAAAGATATGTTGCTAAATAATCACATCATGCACTATGTTTTTTTGTTTTTTTTTACATATTGATCAATATTGAAAGACTATAAACATATTTACTTTCAACAATTTTCCTTGATTTGATAGGATTGCTTGAGTGATGAGAGTGGACTGATAGACAACACATGTTATAGCTCAAGAGTGTTATAAATATGGTTTCACCAACTGAAAGTGAATTCAGCCATTTTTCTACATATATATTACTGAATAAAACTTCCTCTTAACCAACATTCAAAACATTGAAATAAATCAGTTAGAACTAAGAAAAGTGCAATTTAAAAAGGTGAAGAAATAAATATATGAACAAAAGGATTTTTCCATCCATCTGTTGTAAGTTTAAAATATCAAGAATTACAATATGGTAATATAATTTAATCTGTATATGATCTTCACAATTATTTTTTCATCTCAAACTCTTAATTTGAAATTTGAAAATGCAAGGTTTTGAACCCAAGCTACTCTTCTTGTATAATTTTATAGATCTGATACCATGTCACAAACTAATCATTTTTGTAGCCTCAGTTCTATATTAAATATAGGCACCATTTTTTTCTTGATGAATAATAGTTACTAATAATTCCAAGCTTACAATAGATAACACTAAAACAGAAGAAATGCTATTGATAATATAGTAAGCTTTGATTGTGAAGCGATGTTGTAGCCTAATTATCTTTTTGATGCTTGAAGCCCACTTAATTTTCCTTGCAATTGAACACAAGCTTAAAAAAAGAAGTTAATACATAATACACATATTTTAATGCAAAGCATAATTTGTCATTGGGCACAAACATCTGAAGTATAGAATTATATTATATGTTTAATTATAAATATAATACATCATTTACATAATTCAAACATTTCTAAATATTGCCTCAATATTATTTTTTCTCATTATTGCTAAGGAAGGAAAAAATAAAAAAATATATAATGAATTATTAAATATGTAAAACAAGTCATTTTGAATAGTAGTAACATTTCTGTAAATCTTGCTTGGTAGTTTGAAACCAATACACTGAAAAACTACAGCAGTACATGCTAATGAAGATCTGTAATTAGTAATCCCGTCTTCCAAGAATCTTATGATTGTCCCTGAAGTTATCTAGAGTCACCCTACAGCCTCTGGTCAAATGATTCAAGCGACTCTAGGGTGACTCTACAAAACTCCAGAGGTATTAGATTGCTTTGTTCATGCTGGTGGCTACGTAAGAAAGAATAATATATAAAAAAAGAAAACAAGATTTAAAGAATTAACAAAAGTATATGTAAAATAAATAAAAACATATTCACTGTTATATATATGAAAAATATGTACAATAATAAAATTATTTTAAAAAATAAAAATGAGTTTGTGATATATAATAAATCTCGATATTATAATAAATTTTGATAAAAAAAAAAACAATGTTCAAACCATTTCTGATTATCACGTGTTTAGTTTTTAACTTGTCTGTGTTCCAGCCAGTTTATATAAATTACACCACACACTACGCACATCACAACTAAACTCTCCAATTAAACTCAACTCACCAATCGTTACTAAGACAACATTACGCGTAGACCTTCTCGTGTATGACGTAATTTAAATTGGAACGTTACTTTAACTTTTGGTATAAATATATATGACTTAAATTTATTAGTTAATATTATATTTCTATTACTTTTTTATCTTATTTATTATTTAAAATATATTTATATTAATGTCTATAGACACAATCACTTTTTTTTTAAAAAAAAAAAAGAAGTTTAAATGTAATAATTACTGTACAGTGACTGAAAGAATCCAATACTGTACTATGAAACACGCTAGCTATCATTCATATCATAAAACAATAAAACACTAAATAACTACAGATAAAGGAACATGCGAATGAAAGTTATTAAAGCTAAAATGACGCACGCGCATTCATGTATACATATATAAAAGACAAAACAGGAGGATAAATTGCATTAAATAGCTCTTCAAAGCTAAACTATGAAAAAGAGATAGTTCTCATCAAGTTTGCTAATTGATGGGTGATGAGATTTGAGTAGTTTTCCATCTTTGTTTTACTCTTTACTAAATAGATAACAAGTTTGCTAATTGATGGGTGATGAGATTTGAGTAGTTTTCCATCTTTGTTTTACTCTTTGCTAAATAGATAACCATTTACTGACTAGTATTACATAGATAACAACATCACTATCTATGATTCATCTATCTGAAACAAAAATCCTTACTCAGCTAGATTTGAATTCTTTTAATAGCAAGATAAATCATTGCACATTTTTTTTTTCAATTGAGCACTCCACACACACACACACACACACACACACACACACACACACACACACACACACACACGTATATGGTGAACCATTTTTAATAAATTATGGTTTTAAAATCTAATTAAAATTTCAAGTCATGATGTTTCCAAGCCAACAACCTCAAATACCTGTTGTGCATATTGAAATAATAATACATTGTCTAAGCTACTCTATAAACATGTATATAGGTATATCAGGTTTTAAACAGATTATTGAATGCCCAACAATCCCACAAGAATTCTTCAAAAAGAAAAAGTAAAAAGTGCACTACTCTTCAACCTGGAGAATAGGTAAACACTCTATATATTGTGACAACCTGATCTGTGCATGCATGTGTATAAATGTAGTTTAAAAAGTCTTAAAAGCATTAGCCTATTCATTAAGGTATATATTTCTTATATAAGGAAATAGAAGGATTTAAACTTAGCATTTTTCATTTTATATTTGTCCCCCACTCCATCTAAAATGACCAGCACACATGACCACATACATGTTAAAAAAACACATGATCCTCAATATAATATTTCATGTAGAACCAGAACTCATCAATGGGGCCAGATCAGGTTCTGCATGAAATACACATATTAAGGATCATATGTCTTTTTTGCATGTATGTGGTCATGTGTGTCAGTTGTTTAGGATGGAATGGGCATGAATATAAACTGAAAAATCTTGGGTTCAAATCCTTCAATTTACATAAAAGGATTCTAAAAAAAGATGAAATTAAGTTGTGATATTTATATAAATAACATAGTAAAATGAACTTAATTTTAAACTTTGTGTATTTGTTTAATATTCTGTAATTCAATACCTGCACTATAAATGCATAAACACAAAGCTAATATTTAATATTTTATTAAATCATAGGCTGAGCACTTTTGAGAGTTACGGCTTTCATAATCATAGCTCTTTGTGAAGTAACTGATTGTCTAATGTTATGCAAATCTATGCAAAGTTCGAGTATTCCATTTTCTGGATATAGAATGATATGTTTCCTTTCTCTTAATGGCATTGCTGTCTATTGAAATGAAGCAGGCCTCATTTATCTTTCTTCTCATATCATTTCCGTCTCTGCAGACTAAGCTGATTGTTTGTGATTTGCATGGATATCCTGCAAGCTTTTGGTGCTGAGCGAAAATGGAATTGTGTGCTGGATTGGATTGTGCCTTAGTATAAGAGTATTTATGTTGAGATAATCTAGTTTCCTGTGCTGCTTTGGTTTTCTTATAGTATGAGGCTTTACAGTTTTTGTCAGAACATGAAATATTGTAGATTGCTTGCAGAGTTTGGGAGTTAATCGATCTTTTGTGTTATTGATTAGTCTGTAGGAACTAGAAATGTGTGAAAGCACAACTGAAAGCTTCTATTGAAAATTGAACAAAAATTTTTGTGCATGTTCAGTATGTATGGCAATAATAGCCAGATGGTAAATAATTTTAATTTCAAAGAAAAGCAAGTTATTTTGAGGATGATTTTAATTATGTTTTTTCTTTAAACTTTTTAGTTTAATTATATACATAGGTACATAAAGCCATTTGTAGAACACACAACTGCTAATATATTACTAAGATAATTCACAAGAAATATTCTTAAAGAATCAATTTATGATCTTGCAAACAATACTCAGCTTTTGCTATATCTAGGCCAATTTATTTTGTCACATAAAATGATTATCTTTTATCTAACAAAATTGATTGGCCTTGATATAACAAAAAGTAGGCATTGTTTTCATGCTCATTTACATGACTCTTTAGGAATCTTGCTTTGAATTATTTTTGTAAGGGTTTTTTTTTTTTTTGGTAGTTATTATAACAAAATTACAAGCATGTTGAGGCACTGGCATAAGTAAACAAGTAAAAGCTGAACGCTTTCAAGGCATATTACCTCATATTCATAGCTATAATAATAAATAATGTAGACTAGTGTGTAGATGGTAATATGCAAATTATATGTAAATTGTTTAATTTGTCCAATACTTAGAAATATCAAAGCAAGTATCACATCTATTAATGAAGTTATTGTTGCTAGTGATAAAATATGCTTCCTTGATTTTTTTGTTTACATTTTTCTCAATGCAAACTATTCTATGGCTGGAGTGTTCGAACATGTGACCAGTCTTTTTTGAGTGTTCTAAGAAAATTGAAGAATTATCTTTGTTCTTCTGTGCTTTTTTAAATATATACTTATGTTGAATGGCTCTATTGTTAATAGTGGCTTTAGTTTCACTGTAGTAAATGCACAGCATCCAGGTTGAGGGCATGAAATGTTGTAAACAACCTGGGGGGTCTGAGTGAAGTCCAATTTATCTTTAGAATTGTTTATAAGATGGGTAGAGCTTGGGGGTGAGCAAAAGCTGATTCTAACTTTGTTAGATAAAGATTTAATTAAACAATTAGAAATTTTAGGAATATAACAGAGGATGATTCAGATCTCTAACATTGTCTGTGATTTTCTTGTAAAATTGTTTAATTTTGTTAATAATTGTCTTGTATTTGAAACCTGTAGAGAAAGATGTTAACTTTTCTGTCGTATTCAAATTTGCATAAGTGTAAGTTCCTAAATAAAAAGGTGTTTACACCCACAAATTTATAAGAATTAAGAGAATTGGAGATCAGGTGGATAAAGCCTCTGATTTCAAATGACTTTATGATCATAGAATAATTTATCATTCTTCCTACTTAAAGTAAATGTAAGTCCAGATATACTAATCTTTTCAAATCATCTTTCCAAGTAGTGTTGATGGTTGAGTTGGTCTATTGTTGAATTTCTTGTAAAATGCAAATGGTGGTGTGTTTAGTGGATGCAAGGATCACATCATCAACATACCACACATATATAATATTGGTATAGTCAGATTGATATTTTGGTATAATCTGCTTCTCAAAATGATTCAAGAAAATTCTGGTGATTATTTCACTAATAGGCAGGCCCATAGGCCAACTGTTGCTCATAGCGTACCATTTATTTTCAAAAGTGGTGTATATATGGTTGTCTATCCATGACAAGAAGGGCAGAATAAAATTAACTCGGTCAGCTGAACAGTAATTGTTTAAAAGAATCTGGGAGATGATATGAATAGGTAGTTCTGTTGATGGATCTATATAGTTCTATCCATGACAAGAAGGGCAGAATAAAATTAACTCGGTCAGCTGAACAGTAATTGTTTGTAAGCATCTGGGAGATGATATGAATAGATAGTTCTGTTGATGGATCTATATAGTTCTTTAACATCAAGAATGGCCATGTGGAAATCATCATTAATTGTGACATCTTTAAGTCTGTTGCCAAATTGAAAAGAAGAATTGAGAGAGTAAGCTTTAAAATCTAAGCTATCAACCAATAATTGATTAACAAGCTTGGATGTTTCAAAATAAAGGATTTTTTAGGTGACTTGCTTTTGAATTATTTTTAGTAAAATACTGTTTCACATGATCAACATTTCTTAAGCTTGCTCATAAATGTTATTAAAACAGGCAAAACTCTCCATGTAGTAGTGCCATTCACTGCAAGCCAGAGTAATAAATAGATGCCAGAAGGCTTGTGCATAAAATCTCTATCTAGTGCTTACTCCTCCAATATCCCCAGACTAGTTTCTAGCTTGTGGCTTTCATCAGTGAGGAGCCTTGGATCTGAAAGCTCTGCATCTAGATCTTAGGCTCGAATGCAACCCTCCAGTAGCCACCTTTTATCTCTATTTAACTACAAAATTATGTCTAAAATTGAAAACACAATATTTTCAATCCAAGCTCATTAGCTTATATCATCATATAGGTCAGAACTAGTACTCATACATATTGGTATCTTTGGTTCTTTAATAACCATAGCCACCACTATCCTATTAGGCAGGATTGGTATTAACCCACCAAACATCACATGACCATCATTTTTATGCTTGTCCATAACTGTTATTAAAACAAACAAAACTTTCCATATGGTAGTACCTAATGGGATAGTGCACCACTGTATGGAAAGTTTTGTTTGTTTTAATAACAGTTATGAACAAGTATAAGAAATGGTGATCATGTGATGTTTGGTGGTTTAATACCAATCCTGCCTAATATAATGGTGGTGGCTATGGTTATGGGTACTGAACTAAGTTCAGACCTATATGATTATATAAGCTTGTGAGCTTGGATTGAAAATATTATTATGCTTTCAATTTTAGATTCATAGTTTTGTAGTTAATTAGAGATAAAAGAATGGTTGTTGAAGAGTTGCATTAGATCCTAAGATCTAGATGTGGTGCTTTCAGATCCAAGGCTCATCACTGATGAAATCCATAGGCTAGAAAATAGTCTAGGGATATTGGATGAGTTATATGCAAGCCTTCTGGAATCCATTGATTACTCTGGCTTGTGGTGTGTGGCACTACTGTCTGGAGAGTTTTGCCTGTTTTAATTTAAAGAATTGTTTGGAAGTTCATTTAAATGATTCTTTGGAAATCTTGTTTATGAAATACATTAGTAATGGATTTGATTTGTTTGTTCCATAATTTGATTTATATCATTAGTTTCAGATATTTGATAACCTATATAACTATTTATATGCTCCTTAAAAGGATTAGAATATGTGTATATATAATCATGATAAGCATTGAAAGTGCCCTAACACTCACCAGGCACACTAACACATGCATGCAGTTATTATATATATAAAATCAAATGATGTAAATATAATGAGCAAAATACACTAGAATAACTACAAAATTAAAAATGCATATATAAAATTAAAAAAATAATTTTTTTGCTATAGCCAACTTAAAATTTTGTATTGGTATTGAAGATAGTGAAAGAAGCCGTAAGCTGGCTATAGCAAAGAAATTTTTTTTAAAATTTTATATATGCATTTTTAATTTAGGTTTATTCTAGTATATATATATATAATAAAAACCATTCAACACTTAGACAATCCCAATGTCAATAACAAGCAACAATTTCAAATTGCTATCAAGGCAATATATATTTATGGTAAACAGCTTTGAGTAGAGAGAACAATAAGGTATATTATAGATAAATGAAGCAAAGAACTTGAACAACATATAAACAACTATGTAAAATATTTACACATTTAAAAAAACATGTTTTTGAAAAATATATATATAAAAAAGTTAAACATATTTAATCAATTCAGTTAAAAATTCATACAAGGCAAAATTGCATCGTTAGTTCAAAAAGACCATAGAATATCCATCAGTTGGCATCAGAATTGCTATCACAAAACAGCCAATGTGAGCTTTCTTACACTTTGAAAGAACCATTGGATCAAATCTATATTTATATAAAGAATCAGAAAAGACTTTGGCTAGTTGACCATGTAATCTATGAAGAAAAGCCATGTCTTTTCTCATTTTTTTTCATGAAAAAAAGGAATGATTTCTTAAACATCATTTAATATAACAGCACTATTTCTTATGCTGGAATATTATCAGTATTGTGCTGCTCACAAAATAACGAAAATAAACATTGAAAATGAATAAAATTTGCAACCTTGTATGAACATTTGAATAACCACTAACATCACATGATCACCATCTCTTATTCTAGCACATAAATGTTATTAAACAGGCAAAACTGTCCATACAGAACAACCCTACAAAATTAAAAATGCATCCATTGATTACTCTAGTTGGCACAGGGTGGCACTACTGTATGGAGAGTTTTGACAGGTTTATCTGGGCTTAATTGCTGAGATATTCTTGACTTCGTTTAAGGAGAAGCCATAATACATCACATCACATCACACATTTGAATACATTATTTAAACAAATGAAGCAGATACCTATGCCTTAATAACATTTTTAGAACTTTTACATTCTTTTAAATCTACCAATTCAAATATTTAAACAAAAAATCTTTCTATGTCTAGTATATTCATAAAAGCAAAGTATATATGTGTTTTAAAAAAGTTGTTTTATTAATTTTTTTTTTTAAAATTTAATCTTATATCATTAAAAGATTTCATGAATGTATTATTTCTGAAAAAAATATTTTGAAGCATTTTAAAGAATTTTGCTTTTCAGTTTTGAACAAAAAAATTTCATACATTTCTTGATTTTGGTTTAAAAATTCAGAATTGTTTAGTTAATTTGTAATATATTGCTTGCTAGAATTATATTATGAGAATACAGTACTCAAATCTTTGTAAGCTATTGTAATTATGTGTATTTTTGGCAATTAATTGAAAAATTTGGTTTTATTTTATTTTATTAAAATGAGTAATCTAACTTTGTACCTGAATCTTTGTTTTATCTAAGCTAATTCAGTCATATATAGATAATTATTATGTTTAATGTTTTCACAGATGTATGATGTAGATAAATGATATTTTGGGTAAAATCATGTTATTTTTTTTATTATATACTGATGAACATCTGCCATTGTCAAGGTAAACTCTTGAAAAAAAATTTGCTTGAACAAATTTTCTTTCAAGAGTTTACCTTGACAATGCCAGATGCTAGTTCATCGAAATATCACTATATAATAAAAAATAACTCACGGTTTTACCCAAAACATAATTTATCTATATCATACAACTGTGAAAACATTAAATATAATATTAATCTTTATGGGGTGAAAATGTTTTATCAATTAAGAACTTTCAAAAAATTTTGCATGAAGAAAAAAAAATGTTGCGTGATCTTACATTTCTAATTCGTTGTAGAAATAATGAAGTAGTTATCGAACAAATTTTCTTTCAAGACTTTACCTTGACAATGGCGGATGCTAGTTCATCAAAATATCAGTATATAATAATAAATAATACATGGTTTTACCCAAAACATCTTTATATATATATATATTCAAGAAAATAAACTACATTAAAAACATCTTTATATATATATATATTCAAGAAAATAAACTACATTAAGACATCTAGTAGTATGATATTTCTTAGTAGCTTGAAATATTGCATAACTAAAATATTATAGATATAGAAAACAAAATAAGCATATATCATATATATGTTGTATCTATTGAAGTTTGAGATGTGTTTTAGTATGGGGTAAAATATCAGTCATAATTTTTTTTCTTTCTTGTTTTGATTTTGATGGTGGATATCTTAATCTATGAAGCATTGAACTGTATTGTTATAATAATGATCACATTGTTATAAAAAAAATGTTTATTAATTTTATTGTGTAAGATTGTGAATTGGCTTTATTCATTTTAAAAATGAATATCTAAATAATAGAGTTTATAGTATTGATGTAATTATTAGTCTTTTATCATTACATATTTTTGTTACTGCATTCACCATAGTAGATTTCAAATAATCTACTTAAATGTTTAATGTCTCTAGTATATTTGTTGTTTTATTTGCATAATATTATGGTTGAAAAATATATGTAAAAAGTTTAAATCACTAAACATCACATGATCACCATCTCTTATACTAGCACATATCTGTTATTAAACAAGGCAAAACTATCTCCATAGAGTAGTGTCACCCTGTGCCAACCAGAGTAATCAATGGATGCCAGAAGGCTTGTGCATAAAATCCCTATCTAGTGCCTTCTGACATCCATTGATTACTCTGGTTGGCACAGGGTGGCACTACTGTACAGAGAGAGTTTTGCCTTGTTTAATAACAATTATGTGCTAATATAAAAGATAGTGATAATGTGATGTTTAGTGGTTTAACACCAATCCTGCCTAAAAGGATAGTAGTGGCTATGGTTGTTAAAAAGTCAAAGACACCAAAATGTATGGGTGCTGAACTAAGTTCAGATCCATATGACTATATAGGCTATTGAGCTTATATTGAAAATATTATTGTGTTTTCAATTTCATTCTCATAGTTTTGTAGTTTAGACATAAAAGGTGGCTGCTGGAGGGTTGCATTAGATCCTAAGATCTAAATGCAGTGCTCTCAGATCCAAGGCTCCTTACTGACAAAGGCCACAAGCCAGAAACTAGTCTGGGGATATTGGATGAGTAGGCACTAGATAGGGATTTTATACACAAGCCTTCTGGCATCCATTGATTACTCTGGTTGGCACAGGGTGGCACTACTGTATGGAGAGAGTTTTGCCTTGTAAAAAGTTTATTTTCATTATAGCATGAAAGAATGTAGTCTTAATTGTTTAATCTATGTTAAAGTAAGTTTTTTAAAGACATACATGATTTTTATATAATAATTGTGATTTGTTTTGTTGATTTGTCATTATTTTATGTAATATAGTTTTTATTTTAGAGATACTGGTTGAAATTGGCTAAAGAGTTAATAAAACAAATTGCTATAGTTACTCTGACATCAATGGGAAAAATTATAAATAGAATTGATTTAAAAAATCTCACTCTCTATTTTGGCTTTAATAGAAGTGGTTCTGAGGTCTTTCTTATGCCTTTTTTATTTTTAAAAGTATTTTATTGTAATAGATAGAATGATGGACTGAAAGCAATAATGTTCATCCGTTGACCAGACATGATCCATTTATATTTTAAATGTGTTACTCTCTCTATCGTGATCCATTTATATTTTAAATGTGTTACTCTCTCTGACACCAATCCCTATAGTTTAAGTTAATCATTTCTCTCTTAAAATAAAATCAATCAGAATAAAATTATGTTTATTGTAGCTCTTTAAAAATATCCATTCCTATATCTCAGACTTGGGCAGTGTCTCCCACAAATCGTTATTCATTTACATTTGTTAGATTGGCATATAAACCATACTGCTCTCTTGCCAGAGGCATAATAAATGACAGAATAGAAACTTTTATTAAATAACTTATATAAAATCAAATCAGAGACATTAGATAAATTATAAAAATGTTTTATTAAATATATCTGAATTTAAGCTACTTGTGGTTCATCTCTATTCCTTCATTCTAAAATTAGTATTTTCTAATTAATTATTATGCTGATATTTGATGACTCAAGATCACACACATACCATTTGATATTTAAATAGATAGATAATCTAATGAATGTTAATAATTAAAGTTAGGCATACAAATTAGTTGAGATCCATGCTCTATCATTGATGCTAGTGGGATGGAGTGTAGAAAAGATTAATTGCTTGCCTCAAAAATGTTGTTAATTAGTTTGCAAATTTAGAGAGTCAGTAAACAGAGTATAATGCATAAGTATTCTTTATCTTTGATCTTGCATACAGTTGGATTCGAGGTACTTTTACCCAGGCTGTGAATCGTGTTGAGTTTAACATACAATTTTGACTGGTACAATACATATATTGTGATTAACTGTTTTTATATGAAGTATAAAAAAAAGCAATATCTTAAATTCACTTACATTTTGGAAAGTATACATGTTCTACAACATTTTTCTGTTACCTCAAAATATGTGTTTTTTTGTAGTATCTAACAAGTGGAAATTGATGTGCAACCACCTATTTAAATATGAAGTTAGTGTCAATTGAAAATCTATTGCTCACACCATAATCAGATTATATGCATATATTTTAAATGTTTATTTGCCATATATATAAATTTGATTATAATTTAGATCAATTTGTTAATAAATTTTGAATTAGTTTAAAACAAGTAACATTGCTTAGTTGTCATTCAATTTTACAATGCAAATTTGTTGATTAATTGAATTTGGATGAGACAATGTTTACTAATTGATCACAACACATAATTCATTAGAAGCAGTTATAAAATAGTTCAGAAAATCAAAACCACAGGATGAGTAAGAAAGCATAATTACATATTTTCTTTGTATTGGATTTAATGTTTATTATCTGACCAGGTATATATTTTATATAGCAATAAATTATTTTATTTGATATTTTTAAATATTTAATAAGAAATTAAAAGCTTATTGTGATTATTTTATTAGTAATAAGTAATAGTTATATTAGGATAGAAGTTACATATAAATTGACCCAATGATTCATGTAAGTATAACTGTGATAATTATTGAAGATGAGTAAAGTAGTTGCAATTAAAGTTCCTGTGTTTTATTTTAAATCATTTTTGATTAAAATGAATGTTATATTAAGCTAGCTTTTTAGTTATAAACACTATAATCTTATTCAGTTATAAAGTTGATAATAAATTTAATGTGATGCCTTATGATAAATCATGGGAATTGGCTATTTTGGAATTTAAACAGAGGCTGAAGAGTCATAATATGATTTTTTTGAAAAGCAGATAAAGGACCATAAATATGTATAATGATGAAATATCAAATTGGTTTCTTTTTCTCTCAGACTATCATTAGCTATTTAAAAATAGCTAATAAGATTTGATTACTTGACAAGATTTAAAGTAAAAACAAAGGGAATATTTTATCGAATCTATATCAGGAAACAATTAAATGTAAGTAATTTATGTAATATCTCTAAATCATTAATGTTCTGTAATATATAAATGCTAATTAATGTTTGACCAAGTGATCATTAGCATTTAAATATTCTTATGATAAAAATAATTTAATTAACGAACACAAGTACTGCACTATGACCCAAGTGTATTGATACTTAAAAAAATTCATAAAGTCATTTTAAGTAAAACAAGTGGTATGTCTTTATTTATGATGTGTAATCTCTTTTTCTTTTAAGAATGGCAATAACAATAAATTAACAAAAGATACTATTTATTTTATTATATAGGTTTTTCATTTGATTACTATGATATTTATATTTATAACATTTTGGTAAGCAATATGCTTATTTGTATCTGAATGACAACCATTTATTCTTTAAGAATAAATAAGATGTAATAGCAACAACAACAACAACAACAACAACAACAATAATAATAATAATAATAATAATAATAATAATAATAATAATAATAATAATAATAATAATAATAATAATAATAATAATAATAATAATAATAATAATAATAATAATAATAATAATAATAATAATAATAATAATAATAATAATAATAATAATAATAATAATAATAATAATAATAATAATAATAATTACCATTAGAGTTCTCATCTTAATCTTCAGGACAGCTATAATGATTCATTATAGAATAATTTCTTTCACTTTCAGGTGCATGTTTGTCAATAATGTTTCTTTTCTCCTTCAGATGGTAATTAATTGTATAGATATAGAACAAAGAAAATTAAATCTCTCAGCTAGTAAGCCTTCCAAAGCCAAGCATTCTTTGAAATTATTTACTCCAGACAAAGTTTTATAAGTTAAAATTACAAGCACAATCTCTTCTTCCTTTGTTGCATCATTAATCACCATGACATTCTAGATTACATTTTCATGAGATAATAAAAGTCCAACACCTATTGTTAATATAACTCAATTTTTTAAAATTTTCTTTTTTTTAATACTATACAATTGTTTCAAAATAAATAAATAAATGACTAAATTTTATAGATATCTAAAACAGATCTAAACAGCCCAGGACACATACAATACATAAATACATATTTGCACATCAAAAATCATTTTTAATAAACAAATTGATTTTTATACAATTTTATATATTACCTAAGTGATTTTCATATAGTTTGTTTATTTATTCTGTATATCATTATCATTGTCAAATCTACAATTATATCACATATATACTACAAAATTGGAAGGAAACAAAAAAACATTAATAATAAAAATAAATATATAACAAAATCAAATGGAGCTAGTAATCAATGAGAAAAAAAATTGCAATATTTTGTACTACAATATATATATATAATAATCAATTTTAGAAAGAAAAATATATACATCAAATTAATAAAATATTCATTTTACTTTATTAATAAATAATTCAAACTTTAAGCATAATCAAAAATAAATAACTCTGCTTTCTTGCAGTCCCTTCTAACAATATATATATATATATATATATATATATATATATATATTATAAAATCAGTATATATATATATATATATATATATATATATATACTGATTTTATAATCAGCTGCAAAGATGAGTCCTCCCAATCTTTACAGTATATATATATATGTTGATACAAAGATTTTCATGGATTGCATATATAAAAGACATATTTTGCAAGTTCATCTGTGTTAAAAAATTTAAATATTGATATACCGACATTTTGACTTGATCACACAAGTCATCTACTGGGTGATAAAATGTAGAAAGACAGTTGTAGAGGCACTACAATCACTGAATTGAAAAAAACATTAAAGTTCCACCAATAGCAAAAATGTTAAATTAAGAATGTTTTTTAAAAAAATATTTCCAAATAGAAGGAAGTTTGCATGTATCATCTCGCTTATTGATACAATCTGGCCTTTTAAGTATCTCAATGGCTTCTCTTATTTTGCACTGGTAGAGATTATCACATCTGATATGATCCTGGTACTAGAAAAATCAATTTTATGACCTGAATTTATAGTATGGAGTGAGAGTGCTGATGATGATGAGTGTTGTTTAAGTGCATTAGCATGCTCACCTCTCCTATCACTGATGTGATGATTATTCATACCTATGTAAAAAGCTTTACACTTTTCACATGAGATTTTATAAACAGCATATATATATATATATATATATATATATATATATATATGCTGTTTATAATATATATATATATATATATATGCTCTATATAATTAGTTTCCAACCAGTAACCACCTAAACATTCACAGTAAATATAGCAACCAATATTTCTAACTGCTGTCAAGGCAACCTTCATACCTTTTAATATATAGTAATAGAATAAAACCAACTAGCATCTTGAATTAGTTAATTATAAAATGGCATAGTCAAAAAAAATAAATGTATAAATTATCATGTGTGTATGTATGTGGGTGTACTAGATAAAACATATGTATAACTTAAGTACGCAGGTTTACACACTCAAAAGAAAAAAAAAGATCTATAGATTTTTTTTATATAATGATGTTAAAAATTTTATAAAAGAAGTGTACTATGAAAAATTGAAAACAATAAAAGTATAGCTAATCCTATATAATTTGATTTGCAAGGTTTATAAAAATATAAAGTATATTGTGACACTTTTTGATTTGGCCTTCAGGATGGGATTTTAAATAAATAATTTGTTTATACTTATAATAAATTAAAAGGTAAATCTAAATATGTTATTTAAAATTAGGATTACTAAAATAAAGAAAGTTATCAATCAATTTTTAAAAATTGATAATTTTTTTTTTTTTGTTCATTTAGTTGCCAAACAATGATACAATTTAAAAATTACTGTAAAATTTATTTGTTTCCACAACATGTTATGAAATGAATATTTATCTTTGCACTCAGTAAGATATCAGACAAAACTTATAGCACAGTTGTTTGGAAAACATTATTAAGTACAGAATCCAGTGGTCAGTGTGAAAAACAACCAGAAGTGGGTTATAAATAGGTCATAAACAGATAACTGTGTCAGTATCATCTAGTTTGTTCTAAGATTCAACTTAAAAAGTAGTTCAGAATGTGACTATGCAAACAGGAGACTACTGAATAAAAAACTGTTCCATGGAATAACTTGGATAGACATGTCTTGCTGCCTGTTTAGAAGTATTTTTCAATCTCCATTTATAACAAAAAGTATGTAATATATATTAAAGCTATAACATTAAGACTATGCACCTAAAATGTGACAGTAGGGACCTCTACAAATCTAAACACAAGATTAGTGGCTTTAAAAGGCAAGAGCAGCTCTTGTCTTTTAAAGTCATTAATCTTTTAAAGTCATTAATCTTGTATTTAGATTTGAAGAGGTCCCTACTGTCGCATTTTAGGTGCTTAGACTTTAGGTTATAGCCTTAATATATATTACTTACATAATGAGTATGTGCTCTACAAATTATTAATTATAACAAAAAGTATGATAACTTTAACCAGAAGAAAACTATCTATTATGAGTGGCTAGATAACCAAAGATCACATGAGGTCAAACACACAGAGATTCAATCAGATCCAGAGACTAACACTGAAATTTGCTAAAACCATCCATTGCATGATTTAAATATGCCTTGAGAAAAAATGAACTTTGTCATAAAATCTACCTAGGATTATTCTATAGCTTACCTAAGATCACCAATGTCCAAGGAGAATAACTGCCCTCATGGATGAGCTAATTAGGACTTATTTATAAAAGAACAATATCTGCAGAAAACCATGGTTTCTTTTAATTGCCTAAACTAGTATACTTAAGTGGCGTGTATGTTTTACTAGTATGCACACACACACACATAACAGTTTATACATTTATTTTTAACTACATAGCTTCGTAATGTAACTAGTTCAAGCAGCTATTGGATTTGTTTTGTTTCAATATATATATATATATATGATTAGAAGGGACATGAATTCAGAATTTCAAGCTTCCTACACCCATCCACTCCATCTTATACAACCAATATTCATAACCACATATATGTAAAGAAGATAAATTATCTCCAATATATAATATTTTATGCTGAACCAGCTTCATCCATATATATATATATATATATATATATATATATATATATATATATATATATATATATATATATATATATATATATATATATATATATATAATCAGTGCTCAGTTTATATTAAGATAGCAAATATTTAAACTTTAATTGGCAAACTTCAATATTCTCCAATCTCCAACTCTTCAGCAATCCATACCATTGAAAATCTGAGGGTGGAATGCTCAAAGCCCTTGTTGATTTCAATATTACTGTATTCATGTTGACTTTAAGTCACTGTGACTCCTCACATATAGGATATTAATATGTTTATTTAAATATACAGAAGAGGAATGAGCAGAAGACAGGCTAAATATGTAACATTTAAATATATGTATATTATTTATACTAAATTTAAAGTAGACACAGATTTTCAAGCTCCCTAAAGCTATCCATTCCAACCTATACAAATGAGACACATTGCCACATAATATGAAAAAAGATAAATGATCTCCCATGCTGAATCAGCACTCATCAATTAGTCCAAATCACCATTTCCCACACACATAAATACAATCACTACTCACTTTATATTTAGATAGCAAATCTTCAAACTTTAATAGAAAAGCTTCAATCTTATTCATCTTCCAACTCTTCAGCCATCCATATCATTGAAAATCTGAAGATAGAATGCTCAACTTCCTTGATGATCCCAATATTACAGATTTTCAATGATATGGATGACAGAAGAGTTGGAGGATGGATAAGATTGAAGCTTGTTCATTAAAGTTTGAAGACTTGCTGAGTACTGATTGTATATATATATATATATATGTGTGTGTGTGTGTGCGCGTGTGTGTGTGTGTGTTGGAGATGGTCATTTAGACCAATTGATGAGTACCAGTTTAGCATTGGAGACCATTCCATCTTTTTCACATTATGTGGCCATGTGTATCATTTGTACAAGATGGAGTGGATAGCTTGTAGAAAGCTTAAAATCTGAATTCAAGTCTCTTCTAATTACATTAAGTTTAGTATAGACAATATACATATATTTAAATATTATATATATATTAACGTTTTTTATCTTGCTAGGCCTCTATATGCAATAAATGGACGAGTTGATCAAGTTATGTCGAAAAAGAAGAAAATTGTATTTCTATTTCTAAAAAACATAACTATATTTCCTGATCAACTTGGCCTAAAATTGTTACGAATACAATAATGAGCTGAATCAGTTTTTTATTTATAAATGAAGGCACCAGAGTCAATTAGACTCACTGATTCTGCATCAAACAAATTGTAACTCATAAATTAAAAAAAAAAAAATGTTTTCAAAAGACGGTATTAGATTTTACTGTAACTAAAATTATTTTTCAAAATATTATTATTCCTGGAATTTATTAAACATATTGGCAAAGGTAAATTATATATTTAAACATCACTAAACTAATATTAATAAATTTAATTATAATTAATAACTATTATTAATAATGTACAAATGAAAAGTTGGTATTAGAAATAAATATTTTTATTCTAACAAATTAAAATAGAGAGATTACTAATTAAATAAATTGGAGAGAACACACGTTAATTCAGATATGAATCAATTAATAAAAAACAATTTCACAATTACAGTTCAATTCCAAATTTCTTTTAGAAAGTTCCTTAAAATGAATGTCTCTTGTACAAGAAAATTAATGTCTCTATCGGGATTGTTTAAACATACTTTTAAGAATTGTTTGCAAACGTTTAATTTTGTCACTATCAGGAATAATGAATCATAGCTTACTGGTAAGTTTAGTGAGAAGGTTGTAGCTTACTATGCATAGTTTTTTGGGTTAGAATGAGCTCGGCCATTGGTTATAAGTTGATCTTGTGGTCTATTCTCCTAGTCGGTCACGAAGGCTTTTCTGGTGTCCATCTTGAGGCAAGATGTCCGCAGAAGCTCCGGTTCACTTCAATATTCAGAATCAATTCTATGTAGGGTGATCCTGGATATATATTCTTTTTATTATCCAGGACCAACTAGAGAGAAACCGATGAAACAAGACTCTGATCAAAACTGGCCCCTGTCTTTTTATACTCGAGGTCCAGTTTTCAGACTTCTGCGCATCCTTTTGTTTATCAAAAATATAGATGCTGATAATCTCGTACATTCTTTATAATTTTTAAATTACAAAGTTCTCTTTTTTAGCATAATTCTGCCATCTTTAATTAGCTAAAATATTTTTCTTTTAGCTTATCTTTTTACAGTATGAATTTTTTTACTTTATCAGGATTAGTAATTTGCGTGTCTTTTGTTCTCTCCAATTTTTACTTTTATTTTTAATTATGTAAAAAAATATAAAAGACAATTTTAACTTTCACTGCACGTTTTTTTTTAAAAAAACAAATTATACTAATAAAAAAAATTAAGTTTACTCTTTCCTTTCTTTAGCTTTTACCAAATGCCAATATATTTGTACCATATATAAATAAACGGTACAATATATTATTTTTAGGTGTATTTACATAATGTTTCAGTTTCATGTAATGTAGCAAAGTACTAGTTATTACATTATGTAGTAAAAGTATTTGTCTGAAATACTTATCCTGCATAATTTATTGCTGCAGCAGATTATCAAACTCTGGAGATTAAGGTTCTTGAATTATTTCCAGTTCTGAAATTTTAAGTGATTGGACTTCATATGAACTCATGAACAATAAAGCCATTCCATCATTTAGTATCAAAGTGGGAACCATTTTCAGTCCATTATTTAAGCTTGTATTAAGATCATAAGTTAGATTAATGTTTTTGTAAATGTGATAACATTGAAATTACAATAACCTTCTGACTATTCTTCTACTATCATCCTAAATTATTTCAGACAAATATGTCTATTATATCCTTAAGAAATAATATTTCTATAGTGTAATTTTCACTACATCTTTCTCACACAAGGTACATTTCCAGTTAGCAATGTCAGCTTTTAATTGGTAGTTGAACAGTAAATTATAAAATTATTTTTATTAAACTTCTATTATTTAAAATCTATAAAACTTATAAAAAATGTCTTATTTTAAAACCTGTGGCTTTTTACAAGAAAGCATTATATAATATAGGAATATTTAGCAAGTTATTGTATTGTCAATATTCACATGTGATTTACTTCTTAACTTAGGCTTACAAAATATAAATTAAAAACATTTTCAATTTTTATCCTAACATTTAAATTTTCTTCCTTTTCTCCATCTTATTTGCATTGCTGAATTATATATAATATAATACACCATATACACTTTAATTGACACTCTACAATGCAGTTTAACATATGATTTATTTGATCTCCTCTTGCCTACAGTTTCAACTGTCCAGCAGTCATCATCAGAGTTTTTGTAAACTTCAGCACTCCTACTCCTGCTGGACAGTTGAAACTGTAGGCAAGAAGAGATAAAATAAATCATATGTTAAACTGCATTGTAGAGTGTCAATTAAGGTGTATATTGTGTATTATATCCTAATATTTCTGACTAATACATTTACTATATGTCAGTATTTCAACGTAGCAAAGTAAGTTTTTTAATTAATAAGTTGCTGTCCTACTTCATAATGAGAAAACTAGTGAAGTATATGAAGAAATCTCTTAAACTTCTAACTTTAAAATCTATAAACCAGTGAAAAATTAGCTATAATATATGTCTATATATATATATATTAAATTAAACATAGTTTAATGTATAAACAATAGGAATAAATCATCTTCTCATAGAATATGAATTAAAAGCAATCGAAGTCAAGCGTTGTTAGCCGAGAGGTCAGTTGGTTGCAGACAGTTGTGGGTTCGCCTCACGGCAGATGCTATGACATATGGAAAAAAATGAATCCATATATTCTTAGAGCTGTGAAGTTCATAAACATACCTATATATAATATTTATATATATTAAATACAGTAATATTTATATAAATTTAACTTATTTTATTAGAAATACTTTCGACTATATTCCTTGTAGTCTTGTCAACTATATAATGTTGAATAATTAAAATCGTCAAATGTTAATGAATCGTCAATCATCAAGCATTAAAATACAGAATTGTAGAAGGAATGAATTGAATTATGGGAGTTGTGAAATGATGTCTCGTTTTAATTATTCAACGTTATATATGTGACAAAGCCTGCAAGTAATATAGTCGAAAGTATTTCTAATAAAATAAGTTAAATTTATATGAATATTATTGTATTTAATATATATATTTCAATATTACATATATTTTGGAAAAAATACAGACATCAAATTTAATAGTCAAAATAAGTGTCATAGATCACATGACCCTATCTCTTAAGCTTGTAAGTTATAAACAATGAGGATTGCCAATTCCTCTACAAGCTTTATGATAAATGCTTAGCCAGAGCCAGCACTTAAAATAACTCTGTCAGGACCCCCCCCCCCAAACACGAAACCATGATCAGGGGTTTGGGGGATCCTGACGGAGATATTTTAAATGCTGGTTCTGGCTAAGCATTTATCATAAAGCTTGTAGAGGAATTGGCAATCCTCATTGTTTATCAAATTTAATTTATTATATATATAGGTTAGAGGAAAGTACTTTATAAATGCATTGCATTATACATTTGACAACAGCATACATTTAGCCAATGCAAATATAGTTAACTTCAGCTATAGTATATGAGTGTCTATATATATGTACACACATTACGTCCTATTTTATGATTAAAATATCTAAAAAAAACTTCTACCAATAATAAATAAACAAGGTTTGTGCATATATTTATATAATTATTTTTTGCAAATAATTTTATATAGAATATTTTATAAACAATATAATAGAATATATAATTATGTTGGTTTTTTTTTTTAATTTTAAACAATTTGTTAAAAATTATTTAATTTTTAATTTTATTGCATAAATACAATTCACATTATGTTTATAAACTTTTAATAAACTTTATTCTATAAATGAATTTAAACACAAGTTTGGAACTCTTTCATACATTTGTATGTGCAAAAAAAAAAAAGTTTAATATAAAGTTTTAATTCTCTGAGCTCCAGATTTTATTAGAAATTCAAAAATCAGATTTTTTTTTATACAATGATGAAATATTGAATTATTCCCAGTTAATTTAATTATAAGAAAATTTCATTTTTGTTGGATGGAAATTTAAAAACATTTCATTATTTTTTTAAAGAAGATTTACATAAACATTTTTCATAATATTTTTTTCTGGTTAGTTTTTCTATTAAATAAATAGTATTACCTCATTGGCTACAATTGAATGAATTTTAATTAATAGTTTTTGTAGTTTTAAAGTTTAGATATATGTGTGTGTGCATGCATGTTTAATTTTATCTACATACACTTAATTTGAACGCTCATATATATTTACAAATAAATATATTTACAGATATATATAGTAAATACATTTATCCATGAGTGCGTACTCATTCTCATATAATTATATGAATAAGAATATCCCCAAACCGATTGCGCAAGTTGAAAATTATCTTTAAATTTCTTACAATTGTCAATTAAGAAGCTTATCCACATTCCCTTCTAAGTTAACGATTAGATGCCATTAAAAGAATGTTTTTAGGATTCATAATATCGTGATTTTTTTTTTGTCTTTCTTTTTAGTGTTCCAGCTGTAACAGGTCGTCGTTTCTGGATTTCGATGAGTCATTGTAAGGAAGACAGAGAAAATATTAGGCATCTGTTGATTCAATGTAAATGCTTGAAAGTAGAAAGGGTACAAATAATGAAGTTATAGAAGACTATAAACAAAGTGATTATACAGAAAGTGGTTATTGGTTTTTATGCTGGGTTTGGGAACAGATAAGGGGGATTTAGATATGAAGGCCATGGAGTTGACAAAAAGTATGTTGTGGAAATGGGAATGTAAAGTGGGCTAACAGGTTTTTCTGGACATAGTTGCTGAGAGATTCCTGACACCTTATAAGGAGAAGTCACAGTGCATCACACCACATGGCATACATATATACCTCCTTCTCCACTGTATACTTCCAAAATAAGAAAATATAATAAATTTAAAGAGTTTGTACTTAAGACTTTAAATCTTTTTCCTTCTTATTTGAACAAACATAAGTATAGTAATCAATTTTCTATTTAATCTTTTGTACCCCTAGGAATCTATTATACAGAGCATTATATTTTTTAAAATATAATTAAAACTTTATATAATATATATGAATTTATCAAATACCACATAAACATATAATCGATTAGCGTTATTTATTTACACTCTTTATAAAAATTTCTAGAAAAGTATAATATTATATATAGTAACATTTGATAATAAAAAAATTCAGCTAAATTATTGCAGGACATGTGCTTCTGATCAACCTGACATCTTCAGCTAGTCTCTTGAGTAGTTAGTTGTGATCTCAACTCATCTTTCAAACAGCTTAGAATGTCAGGTTTGATTGACAGACACATATCTCTTGCAAGAATTTAGTCGATTTTTTACTCAAATGTTGCCATATATGCAACCATAGATTTCTATAAATTTCTATAGAGCAGGATTTTTTTTATGTGATTTATGCTAGAATTGGTTAATTTCTATTTCTAAAAATAAAACATATATATATATATTGAGGTCCTATAGTTGAGGGATCAGAGTCGCTTAAAATCACCATGGGTATGACAATAATATTGGCCTCAACAAGGGTTTTGATTGTTTCAACTATATGGATGGCTGAATAGTTGCTTCCACTCCAAAGCTTGAAGATTTGATATCTTAATATAAACCATATTTCTTACTCTTCATAAATGATTTTTACACAAAGGAGTAAAAAGAGAGTGGGATTAAAGAAATGGTATTTCGTGATAATAGATATGTTAATTTTTAATGAAGTTATAAATTTATACTTGGATTAAAAATGAAATAATCTTTAGCGCTATAAATTATATGAGATAAATTTAAAAATATTTCTGTCAAATGAATGAGCCCAATGAATTTGACACTCATAAAATGATTATGTATATATTTCTGTAATTTTCTTAATAAATAATTGTTTTTCATTTATTGTGATAAATATTTCAACTTTACTAATATTAAACTTAGATTTCTCTTTTTGATCTTTCAAATGCACACCCCAAAAGCCTTTGAATTTTAATTCTTTCTTTTCCTTATTGTTCAACTTTCTTTTCCATTCATATAAAGTTTCTCTCCCAAATAAACAATTAGCCACTCCCCCTTTCAATATAATTTTTTTATCGTAATATCATTGCCATTATTTTATTAATAGACAATTAATTTTTCAATTTTTAAAAGCACTTATTGAATCTGTTTGTTCCTGACTGAATGTCAGTTGTTTTATATTTTTTCTTTCTGCCCTGCGCGGTTTGGCGCAGCGGTAGACGTCCTACTTCGGATTGGAAAGTCTCACGATCGTTTTTGGCGTTCGGACTTCTTAAGAACTCCCGAACAATAAAGCTATTAGCATTAATTCAAGTAGTTAATCTCCTTTCTTATAATCACGCTTTAGAGTTACATGCATTTACTTATCTACTACATACATTTTATTAATTTTCGTTTTTTTTTTTTAAAGTTCATTTTCCATTTTTAAAAACAGTAACCTTGATGTGAAGAATATTTCTATCCCCAGTGATTATTCCATCACTATAAAATATTTTTAGCATTTTATCTAAGCAGATATTTAACAAAAAAGTAGTCAGGCAATGAATGTCTCTTACGTAAGATTATGACTGTATCTCTTCATTTTCTAACAAGATATTTTATCCTATATATATAATAAAAAAATTTGATAAATTAAGTAATAGCGATCCCATCTTTCAATATTTTTCTTTTCTTCACAGCACTCAAAAACAAATATATTTTTGGTTTTATTTAAAAATAATACGTTTTTTTTCTTCTCATGTGTCATAGCATCAGCCGGGAAGCGATCCCGCTAACCTGGGACAACTGCTTGTAAAGCAGCTGTCGCTGCTATCACCAATGCTTGACAAATAATATATATTTATTTACAAGTTAAGCAAAATATTACAACTTTTCTGACAATAAGAATTGTGTGCGAAAACGAATAAAACCAATAGAAAAATAGCTGCATGAATTTACATCGATAACATTCAAAATAATTAATTATAACAACTAAGTTAATAAATGCAACAAAATGAAACGAATAGTAATATATAAACGAGAATTATTTAGGGCACAATTTTCTATTATCAGATTTCTATATCAGAGCTTCGTTAAATGTAAAAACATATTCTCTTTTATAAAAACTCAAAAGCCGAATCAACGTCACCTGATCGGGATATCTTATTCTAAGTAGGATTATTATAACGGAATTCAGTTCATTAAATGCTAATTTTATTACATAGAACTAATATATTTATTGGTAAATGACCAATTATTTAGAATTTCTGGAATTGTACAATTATAATCAAATACTTATACCTTTTTTTATAAACACACGATTAAGAAGACAGCGACGATTAGTAACCTTTTTTTATAAACACACGATTAAGAAGACAGCGACGATTAGTAAAAAAAATTATCAGAAACGTAGAGAAGTTAAATAAATAATAATTTCTAAGTTGTAATGATACCCCAGTAAATTAATGTTCATATTACCAATAAGAATAGTATCTGAATACATCCAATCAGTCAATAAAAAAAGAAATCAATGTTTGATGAACATAAAATATAAAACCATAATAGAAATGTCAACTTTATTATCTGTAAGAAAAAAAAATTACTTCGCCTTCATATCAAGAATAGCAAAATTGAAATAATGTAGATCTTTTACCAAAACCATAATTCTTCATGATCTATCTTCTAATCTAGGGTACATTATAGTAATGTAACAGTCAGTTTTATAATTATTTGGTTCATCATTGTATATTCAGTTTTCTATCAAAACAATTATGTCACATCCCATATTCAATGTTGCAAAATAAACCAAAAAATATCGAATTTTGACTAATACTGCGAATATTCATAACAGTCATTTATATTATTATGATCTGTGAAGTTTGGAATTATCAAATCCTCCATGAACCACAAAGATTAGAGATCCTTATCAAATGGCTTTTTAAGATTAGCAATCTAATCACTAACTATCCTTATATATATATATATATATATATATATATACACTATATACACCAAAGACCTTCTAACTATTCTCATTAACACAGCAGCAGCCTACATGATTCCACATACTATTTTAAAATTCTTAATTAATAATCAATTGGATAGTCAACTGAAAGATCATTTGACATTTGAGGTCTAGAAGTGATAGGGTGACACATGCCCTTTGTTTGGAATTTTTACAAAGCTACCTAGACCACTGATAGATTGATAACTGGCAAAAAATTATTGACTACTTTTCTGTATCATAGATTAAATGCAGGAATCACTTATTTCAATTTTTTTTGTCAGTCCTATTTATTTATTATTAACCAAAGGCAGCTTGTCACTTTTTTAATCATTGTTTTATTCCAAGAACTTTATCTCCCTCCCCAACCCCAAATGATTTTATATACTATAAATCAAAACATACTAATTTTTCTTTAAACATCTTCTACTTCATCACATTGTTACTTGAACAATGTTTTATAATTACCTATTTATAATTTATACTGAGATCAGTTTTATCAGATCCACAGTTTGTGGTAGTTATATGTTAAACTATTTCCATAATCTTATGTTTTTATTAATTTTTTCTTTTTAGAAAATTTCAACATTTACTTTTTATTTTTTAAATATATTTAACTATTACTATAGCACACAAGTTATGATTTAATGCAACATTTCAATTAGCATTATTCTCTTCTCTTTCACAGATGTCGCAACTTGACATATGACAATTTAGCATGGGAATTGAACAAGTAAGATTTAAATTCATAAAAACTGAAATAAAACGTACACTCTAACTAATCAAACTATTCTGTCAAAAATAACATTTTTTACAAATATATATATAATTCAGTTGTTACTAATTTTTTTCTTTTCTGACCAACAATAATATCTGGTAAAATGAAAATATACACAGAAAAAGTAGTTTTTTTAATAATATTTAGCTTTATTATTGCCTAGCATGTTTTCGATATATTTTTACTATAATATATTTATAGCATATAGTGGTGAGATTAAATGGTTCTTTATATTAATGTTTAATAAAATATTCACGTATTCAATTTTAATTTAAAATTGAAATTTGATTACTTGAATAGCATGGGTACACTTGTTTCTTTTTGTTAATAGGAAAACGGTTTATATAATTTTGTGAGTGTTATTATTATTATTATTATTTTACACACCACACATCTTTTTTTTTTTTTTTTATTATTATTATTTAAAGAGCAAAATAATGAGAGATTTTGCAAACATTATGAATTATGCAGTAAGTTGAATTCTGGAATTAGTTTTCATTGTTATTTGAACATCTTCCTTATTATTTTTCTTAATTTTTTTCCCCTCTGTTCAAAACAAAAACATAGATAAGACAGGAAAAAATAAATGTGTCTAAAGTATTATATCATGCAAGTACTAATGGACATACGTTTGGTTGGAAAAAAACAAAAAGATTGGGCAGAGAGGAAGAAGTAAAAAGAAGAAAATTAAAAGAAATTGATCACATGACAACATCAATAATCTCCTAATTCAATATAATGTTTGGAAATGACTTATTAATCCCATTCTTAAAAGATAAAAATAAAGAACTAGTAGGATGCTAATTAACAAACATAAAATTTTTATTGATTGTTGCTTTTAGTAGAATAGCCTAATTGATTAGAGAACTGCCCAAAATGAGACTTGTGGGCTGCATAATGCAATATATGTACCTGCCAAGAAGCTTTGATTTCTTGAATGGAAAAATAAAATACTAATTCGAATCTAAAGCTAATTAGATTCTACCACTAACTGATAATCTTGATGTTAATATTATTATCTGGTATTTTCAAACACTGTATACCCACATATTTTTCAAATATAAAAAAGAAGTGATTCATGTACTCGTTCAATCCAATGTGAATGTTTTGAATATTTGAAGTAAACATGAGCTTGATTAGTTCTGTTCAGTTATAGTTTGTTCAGTTATTATGGTTATGTTACTGTTAATTAAATATGCATTATTTTTAATAATCTGCTTTTACTTAATAAAATTTTATTAAAATTTATCAGCAAATAATCATACATTGTAAAAAAAAAAAATGAAGATGAACATAAAATAAACAAAGAGCTTTGCTAATTGCTCAACAAGCTTTGAGATAAATGCTCTGCTCGGCTGTCTTATAAGCATTTTTAAGGTGCATCTGTCAAAGATTTCAGCCTTTTATCTTATTAATATCTCCATCTGAAAACCATCATTCCCATCTCCTAACCAATGGTTTCATGCTTTTGGAACTCCTCAGAGAGGCACCAGGATAGCTTCAGACACTAGATATAAAAACACCAACCCAAAGCCAGCATTTTAATCCATTTTAATATATGCTTTTGGCACTTCTCTGAGACCATTGGTCAGGAGATTGGTCAGGGTATTAGAAAAGCTCTTTGTTTATTATCTACAAGCTTGAAAAAAAAGTGGAGTCATGTGATATAGGATTATTTTTATTTATTTATTTATTTATGAAAAGAAAGTGTATCAAAAGTGTTACTTACACACACATATATATATAGTTCAATGTCTTATGTGCATGCAAATTTTGTCAGTGACTAAAAACACAATATGAAATGACACTATATTACATTACGCAGTAAATGACTTCAGTAATTCAGTGTACATATTGTATTTATTATTTTGGATGAAGCTCAAGGGAAATACTTTTTTTTAAATGTAGCCCTTGGATTACGTAAGGTTATAGAATAGTATCATCTTAAATTCAACATTTCTAAATGTATAAACGATTACTGGTTTAATTCCTATATTAGAATATCATTGGTCAATCCAATAACATCTAAAGAAGAGAAGAGAAAAATATTATTCAAGATATTGCGTTGAACGCTAATCAGTAAGTACGTGGAAGAATATAAAAAAGTTTGAATTTTTATAAAACATTTAATAATTAAATTAGATGATAGAAATAATCCAACATATAACAATTATAAAAATGTTTACCCATTTGTTTAAATTAGTAGCGTTTCAAGTAAACCTTATTGTATATATGAAGTATTAAAATTACATCGTATCACAATAAAAAGATAAAAAATATGTACGAAACTGATATTTGTATTGTCATTATTATTTAAATAAAAATAATATATATTGCGGTCTCTCACAGAGAATTTCAGATAATGTTAAAATCGAGACGTTAAACAAAGATGAATAAAACTGACTACGGAAAAAGCTGGTTGAAACAATGTTATTCATAGGTCTTAGAAAAGTTGACTATTGAAAAAGATAGGTCGCAAAGAGGTTGTATCACTTAATGTACAGTACTCATTATGAATATATTATTTGTTTATTTACTCATTTATTTATATTATAGTTAATGTACATTAAGAGTTTATTTACTTTAAAATAAAAGTATTTTAAAAGAAAAAAAACTATGCTAATAATTTAGTACTAATTAAAAAGAAATTAAAATATTTTTCTACTTACAGAAATCTTCTTTTGATCGTGTGTAAAGGTGAAAAATTCACTTACCTAAAACCAATAAAACATTTATATTGAAATTATAATTTTAAAAGTGCAAATGTCAAAAAAATAAATTTTATATTATATTATACACATATTAAACTACATCTTTAAACTTTAGATTCGAATAATATATGCAATTAATTCAATTGCCAAATAAAAGTTAAT
Source organism: Epiperipatus broadwayi (assembly GCA_028023455.1). Lineage (NCBI taxonomy): Eukaryota > Metazoa > Onychophora > Udeonychophora > Euonychophora > Peripatidae > Epiperipatus > Epiperipatus broadwayi. The sequence continues at coordinate 2,604,612 of JAQFVV010000165.1, forward strand.
CTTCCTATATATATATATTATCTCAAACCGGGAAATCATTCAGATCTCTCTAGAGATGTAACATCTCACTCTACAAAGATATAACGATAGTTATTATTTAAGTTTAAACTAGTTACTTATTCAGGAGTGAAGATCTAAACCTGAAAATGCAAAATTATATAGCATAACCTAATAAAATCAAAGATTTTTTTTAAAATTAACCTCTAAATGTAAATCTATTCTTAAATCATAAATAAAATTAAATGCTAAAAGTTAGTGATATATGTATCATCATAAATTTTTAATCATTATTAATTCACTACAGGATGGTCTTTCCATCATAACCTCTTCTCCACGTGACACCATAAAATTTTCTTTTATCATTAATTCATTTCACATGTAGCATATTTTCTAGTTCTTTTACAATCAATTGGGATCCAATTTAAAACTTCAAGTTTATATCTATTATCATCTTTTCTTACAATATGTCCAGCCCATTTCATTTCAGTTACTTAACTCTTTCAATAATATAAGTGATACCTGTTTTCTTATCCATGTATTTCATTTTCTATCTCTTTTTGTTACTTTAATATACATTTCTCCATTTTTCATAAAGTCGTCTGATGTTTCTGTATTGCCTTTCTGTTAAGTGTCTAAGTCTCAGACTCATAAGCAAAAATTAGTAAAATGCATATATTAAAAATTTTACTTCATAAACAGATGGGTATATTACTATTCAATATGAAGTTATTTATAACAAAGTAAATGCGTATTTATGCATATATATATAAATGGTATACTTTGTGAGTTCAACCATATATATATATATATATATATATATATATCATTAAAATCCAGTCAACACTTAGACAATCCCAATATCAATAACAATTAACAATTTCAAACTATTGTCAAGACAACCTCATTTTAACAATAAAGGTGGAATCCCATCTTTATTATTGGTTCAATATATTTATATACACACTAAAGATTGCAACTTGACAATAGAGATTGAAATTATTGATATAAAGAAGTTTAATTAAATAAACTTCTTTAAACTGGTAAACATAACTTGTTCTGAATGCAGACTAATAAATAGGTAATTATAACATTACACACTAAAATTATAAATTTCAAATTGCACCCAAAGTATTACTCAAATAATAAATGTAATAACACTCAAGACTATATATATATATAGTGATTATTATATTAATATCTGATGGTGATTTTCCAATATAAAAATATAACAAGTATTTCCATATATTAAAATATAAACATTACAAGCATAAAGCTAAACTAGTCAATATATAATTAAAATTATCTCAAATCCAAAATTCAACCAGACCAACAAAAAATAATAATATTAAAACACAACCAAAGGTTTCACTGCTACAAGAAGACTTCTCAAATGTATAGAACTACAAAAACTACACTATATATATATATATATATATATATATATATATATATATATATATATATATATATAATATTAAACATTACCCACAAATCCATTCACTTCCCATCCACCCTTAATATTAAAAAAAATTTTTAAATAAGTTAATTGGTTTCAGAATAATATATTTTCAATAATAAAGATTCTTTAATTCTTCTTTTGATTTCGTTTCTCTCAAAGAAGACAACCTTTGGTTGTGTTTTAATATTATTTTTTTGCTGGTCTGGTTGAATTTTGGATTTGAGGTAATTTTAATTAAAATATAAGTATATTTAATATTTCTAGAGTAAAAATCTGCATACAAAAATTCTTAAATACAAATGCTGCTTCATACTTAAATGATAAACACTATCTATACTCTTAATGCATTTTTTTTGAGTATCATTGTCAATGGTGATGGTTGCCTTTAGTAAGGGTGCTAGCATAAAAATGCATTTCAGTTATAGTTAATGTTTTCTCTATGTTGATGCAGTATTAGTATTGTCTTTAATTTATTATATTTTTGTTGCTAAAGTTATTATAGTTTTCATACTATTTTCCACAAGTTGTAGTTGCTAATAGTTATTTAAATAAACTGGGAAATAATGTCCCATATTAATAAAATGGAAAATGAATCAATTTCTGCCTGATCCTCAAGTGGATTCATTTTTCATCTAGTTAATAGATTACAAATGAAGGTACTATTTGCAAATCCATTAAAATGATTTCTAGAAAATCTGATTTATAAAGGATTCTTTGCACATATGAAAAATATTATTTCTAAAATATTGCACAATCTCAGCACTATGTATAGACTTTGTTATATGCTATAAATAAATATTTTTTGCTATTAATTAATACATTTCTGCTTCGTTGCCATTATGACATTATTGCATTATCACATTTGTTACTCAGAAAATCTACCTTAATAAAGTTTTCATTATTTTATAAGAATACACTTCAATGGGCACTTAAAATTTATTTATCTGCTTTATGTATTGCTTATTTTTTCCTGCTTATTAGAATTTATTTGTTAAACCATTAAGCATCACATGATCACATTTCCTATACTAGCACATTAATTGTTGATAAACAGAGCAAAACTCTCCATACAGTATTGCCACCTGTGCTAAACAGAGTAATCAATGGATGCCAGAAGGCTTGTGCATAAAATCCCTATCTAATGCCTACTCATCCAACATCCCCAGACTAGCTTCTGGCTTGTGGCCTTCGTCAGTGAGGTGGCAATACTGTATGGAGAGTTTTGCTCTGTTTATCAACAATTAATGTGCTAGTATAGGAAATGTGATCATGTGATGCTTAATGGTTTAACACCAATCCTGCCTAATAGGATAGTGGTGACTATGGTTATAAAAGAGCCAAAGACACCAAAATGTACGGGTGCTGAACTGAGTTCAGACCCATATGACTATATAAGCTATTGAGCTTAGATTGAAAATATTTTTTGTGTTTTCAATTTCATTCTCATAGTTTTGTAGTTAAGTAAAGATAAAAGGTGGTTGCTAGAGGGTTGCATTAGATCCTAAGATCTAGATGCAGTGCTCTCAGATCCAAAGCTCCTCACTGACGAAGGCCACAAGCCAGAAGCTAGTCTGGGGATGTTGGATGAGTAGGCATTAGATAGGGATTTTATGCACAAGCCTTCTGGCATCCATTGATTACTCTGTTTAGCACAGGTGGCAATACTGTATGGAGAGTTTTGCTCAATTTATTTGTTTTCAAGTTTATTCATTCATTTTGCTTATTGTTTATTTTTACCTGCATTATCAGAAGATGATGACTATGTTATTTGCTTTATTTCAAATACACTTGTAATGTAGTTGGTGGCATATAATATATCCTTATTACCTGTTGCATTATTTCATGTTATTGCTTATTAAAAGTTGCATCAGAAGATATAAAATTTATATATTTTATAATTAGTAGAAATGAAACAGTTATATTTCATGAGCTTTAAAATATTTAGAAATGTTTCAATTTGTTAGCCATTTATTATTTAAGTATTTGAATACTCTATTATTGTGTAGATATTTGAAAATCAGGCACTCTTCACAAACCTGGGAGCTTTAATTATAAGTATAGGGGATTTGAACTCAGATTTTCAGAGTTTCATTTCTGCTTTGTTAAAATATTAATGTTAAGGATAAAACAAAGAGAAGAATATAAAACATTTAAGGTATAGCTTGAACAACAGTTATCACATTTTAAAAGTTTGAAGTATGTTACAGTTAGCATTTTTCTTGTTCTAAGTGCATTTTGAATTCAAACCCTGAGATAAAGATATTTTAGAACCTAAAATGAGATTTTAAAATTGTAAAAGAACCTATATTTTAAATAAAGTAAAAATAAATCCTGAGATAAGATTTAATCTAACATAAGAACCTTGAATATTAGTAAATATAATTAATTATTATCTTGTTTTTAAGAGGGCACATATTCTGTGGGAAATTCATAGGTACTATGGTACCTGTTTTACAACCTTTGATGCCAGCATTTGTGCCAGGGCAGTATCCTAGTTCACATAGGTTACAATATATAATACAGAGAGCATACCAATAGCTCAAACAAGCTCTTAATTGATAAGTGCGGTAAGAGAAAATATTTAAAAATTCTATTTTAAATATTTTCTCTTACTGCACTTATCAATTAAGAGCTTGTTTGAACTATTGGTACGCTCTCTGTATTACATTTTTGTAAATACAAGCTTATAAAAGTAATGTCACGTTATATATGATTTGCTTTTTGATTATTATATATATATATATTCATTTTGTAGGCAATTGATAAGAAAGACCATGCTGTTTTTTTTTTTTTAATGTGTCAAAGCGTCGGCCAGGAAGCGAACCCTGGGACAACTGCTTGTAAGGCAGCTGTGCTAACCACTCGCCACCAACACTGTTTTTGATATTAAATTCAGCCAATTAACTCACCATAGTGGCTGTTTTATGTTGGTGAGCAGTTTTTAGTATTTGTTTATTGTATTAATAATCATGTATTAACAACAGCTGGCAAAAACAAAAACATATATAGGGGATATTAAGAAGTGGTGCTACTCTGTTTTCTTAAACCTCAAAAAGGAATCAGGGGATTTAATTAACAACAAACTTTTCAATATCTTTTCCAAGATAATTACAATTTATCTAAAATGAAGTTTGAATTTTTGCCACCCCCCCCCAAAAAAAAAAAAACAACAAACAAGCTATTTGAAAAAATTAAAAACAGTGGATCACATCCAGATATTGAGACTAGTTATAAAAAGGATCAATGAATACGAGTTTTCGTTGTACTTTGGATTTGTAGATTATGAAAAAATGAATTTGATTTTATAAGCATTTTTACAATGATTAATGCATTGTATCAACAAGATATAGATGTCAGATATTATCATATTCTGAGGAATATTCATTAAATTGGAACAGTAATGGTTATATTATGAGGTGATTCTAAAAAGATTAACGTTGAGAAGGGTGCACAGCAGGAAGATTCTATACCTCCAAACTTTTTATACCAATTTTAAAGAAATAGTTTTTGGATTAAAATGGAAATTAGGGAGTAAATAAATGGAAATCATTTAAATCTTCTAGATTTTGTAGATGACGTGGTTCTTTTTTTGCAGTGTTGCAATTATCATATGAAAATAAAAAAGTTTAAAAACAAATGATACAAAAGTAATAACATAATGTTCAATAGATTTGCTCAAATGAAGTAAATAAAGAGTGATTAACATGAATTAGAATAATTTAACCACTACAAATATCTTGATCAGTTTATTAAAGAAAAAAAAAAAAGACTCACAAAATTAAATTTGAGTTGAGTGCTTTTGATAGGAATAACTTTATATTAAAAGGAAATATGTTTATGTGTTTGAAAACCAAGATATTTATCCAATGCATTTTACCATTTTTTATTTATGGGTCTGCAATTTGTACATTTAACAGAAGACCAATTCAAATACTTCGCACTAATCAATGAAGTATGGAGGGATATACATTTGTAATAATAGAATACATCAAAAATAAAATTTATGGATGAGAGAACAAGCAGGTAAAAGAATTAAAAACTGAAATGGAACAAGGATAGACTTATTTTTAGAAGAGATGATGATTAATGGGAAGCTGAAGTCTTAAATTGAATCTCAGGAGATTATAATAGAGCTCTAAGGAGTCCATACATGAAATGAATAGATGAAATGAGGGTGTTTTTTGATACATTGGGTAGAAGAGAGTAAGGAAAACTACATGGAGAGACTTTTATCCTGAAATGGATTAATAATGTTTAAAAATTAATGATTGTATGTATATATAAACTTTAATAAATTTAAAGTGTATAGTAGAGGTTAAGTAAAATGAAACACATATAACCTAATAAATTATGGGTAATGATCGCTTGTATATTTATTAAGCAATGATATTTTGAATAAGTCCATGTTAAAAAATATTTATCGACGTTGTAATGCGATTTACAGTTAATGATGTTATAAAATGAAAACTTAATATTTTAAATACTTTATATTATTGGAATGACCAAAATATTAACTTCTATCAGGAAATCAAAAGGAATCTCTTAATAATCACAGTTTCATAGGGAGACTGAATGCAGCTTCTCTTAGCATGCGCAATGAATATCTTTATCACTCATATACTATGACAATTATATAATGTTTATTTTATTAAATCTATTGATTGATCTATTATAAAAGATAAAAAAATGAAAATTGACTTTAAATAGCCTATAGCAGGATAATGACTCATCCAGAATTCTTTGTAAAAGAACAATGTGGAAAAGAAGTAATACTCATCAGATATGTTCAATTTCTGGATAAAGAGAACGTCAAGAATTTGTAATTTCTTTGTTTTACTCTCAAGCTACAAATAGATGGATATTCAGTTCCTGATCAATATGTGTATGGTTATATCTCGCTTGGCTAAAAAAAAAAAATTCGGACTGTTAAAAAAATTATTCAAGCTTAGTTCCCATGAATTTGAACACAGATATAGATGCATCATCAATCCATCAAGAAATTTTTCATATTAGATATAATATAATTTAAATAATATTGTAACGATTCCGATATTTTAATATTCTGAATAATTTTTTTCCCATAAGGAATATACTTTCTTTCATTAATTAGACTTATTCATCAGTTTTTTTAAAAAATCTATATAATATTTAATTTATTTAAGATTTTAACCAAGTTCATTTTTTTTTTAAAAAAAAAAAACAACATTTTGTTGAGATTATTTTGCTAAAATATCTTTTGTTTAAGTTTGAAATTTTTAACTTAATAAACATCATTATCATAGGAATAATTTGTTTCCCAAAATTACACTTTAATTTTCTGAAGCCAATCTCCTTTTATACGCATTATTACATTTTGATTTACAAATGTCAAACTTACTCCACCCACAATATTGACACGATTCACTTTAAATAAATACATTAATGATTATCATTAATCATTTATTAAACTAGAGATTATTCCTAGCTCAGATATAAATTTTAAATCTCAATTGAAGATTAGTTATGTTTTTTTACTAAACATCCTTATAATTCATATAAAATATTTTTTTTTAGATATTCTTAAAGCTTCCCCTCCAAATCACATTCTAGGAACATACAAATAAAGAAATGTTCTTCTATGTTTCAAAAATGTATAATGGAGGATAAATTTTAAGTATAATATATATAGATATAGATATGGGTATTTATATGTATATAGAGTATATTCAACCGATTTCTATTTCTTTTTCCGTTTGTCATGGAAAGAGAATAGTCTTTCTACAGCCCATCATACGAGTAGTGTGCATAATCTTGTTAAAGAAATATATTTCTCTGCATTGGAAAGCAGACTTCATCTTGATGAATTTTTAGGTAAGTGGAGCAAATTATGAAAATGCATAACAAAGATATTAATGTTAACTCTGACGATATTGTGAGTAAAAAGTAGTATGGAAGTAAAAGTTTTCGACTCTCAAAATATAAAATCACTATATGATGCTGGCGACTATAGCACAGCTCAAGTGCCAGGTATACCCTCTATAAACCGACCTTTTCTTCACCTAGTAAACACAATAAAAAATTTTCAACTTAAACTTACATAAATATCAAATCAAAAATTGAGATCCTCTAGAAATTATTTGTTCAGCATGATGTATATATAATTGTACTTTACTAAACTTACCAGTAATGGATATCTTAATTAGAGTCCTGCATTGACTATTAATAGAAACCATTGTAAACTTTGGTATGGCTGATTTTATTCTACCTTGAAAAGCAAATGACTTCTATAGAAGATATTTTAAATGGTTTTGTACTCATAATGATAATGTGTTTCTTTTATATATGCAATATTTATAACCTCCTATACAAACTGGCACATCCTTATCTTTAAGATCTTCCTACATCTTCAGTATTTATGAGAGACTTCAATTTTTTTCAATTCTTTGGAGATATGTAAGTGAGGGTAAAGTAGATCAAGAAATGCTAGAATGGATGGACTTAATATGCACTTTATGATATCAAACACACTTATGTAGAGAATTAAAGTAAACAATTACCAATTTATATTTTTCTTGAAGAAAAATAGTTCATCATTGCCATTGGATTACAGATATTGGATTATTTTCCCATTGCCAACATTAACAAAGTCTAATTACTTTTGGAATCTGCTTTTCTATAGTTAAGAGATATCCTGTTCTGAGGTGGAATTTAAGATGAGTAAATTTTAAAAAAAATATTAATAGAATGCCCCCAAACTCTTTTTCATTAGTACAAGTTTAAAAGACTCATAATAACAACTGCCAAAAAGTTTATGTTTCATCAATAGTAAAATACCAAAGATTCAAAAATTGCTGACAAAGTTGTAAAAATTGTTGGATGTTGCAGAACGGAAAAGTGCAGAGGGATGATAGAAGAGCAGATTTTATAAGATTGAGTCATAAGACCTCATTGCTTTTATGTAAGTTTTGGCAGATGTAAAGATACCGCTAACAGAATGATTATGGTTACTGCTCATCTTATATACTGTAAGTCCAAATCAAAGTTTGATAAATTGAGAAAAGGCATTATAAGAACAAAATTTAAACTTCTTTTTAAATTGTTTCTCTAATATCAATCTGATAATACCAGTAAATATTCATGAACCTGAACAAGCCTGAATTGTTTTAAACCGAGAAAAATCAGAGGTATAAATAGTATACTTCCAGAGTTTTCAAAAACTTAGAGCTAAAATTGATACAAAAGCAAAATTTGTTTTAAAATCAAATAAATTCAGTAAAAATAATAAAAAAATTGTTATCCAATATTATAATTACATATACTCTACAAGCTTATTGAAAGAATCATATTAACAAGTTTTGCTAATAGTTGAAAGTTATTTCATCATAAAGCAGACTGAGTTCAGTTCAGGAGGAAACTTATGAACAAGTTTTATCTTTAACATACTGCCAAAGTCATATTATCTTCATTGACTTAATTTCAGATTTCATTCAGAAAATTTGACTTTTAAAATATTTTTTAAATTTCTAAATAGAGGAAAACATTAATTTACTTAACAGACTGCTTTCCAATAGAAAAATTTCTAACAATAGTAAATGATAATTGAAGTAGATATAAAATTTACAGAATGGTTTACCTCAAGATTTATTTATCTCACTTATTTTATTTCCTGGTGATTTTCCAAAAAACAAAATGGGGGAAATTTAATTATGCTCATGATATTACTCCTCAAAAGAGATCTTTTCAAAAATTGAGGTCTTATTCCTAATCCAATAAAGAAAATATGTTCAATTTTTCAACTAAACATCAGAAAAATATCTCGTAATCTGAACATAATCTTTTGCAATAATAGACTAAAATACAATACTATCGCAATATTTAGGAATAGTTTTGGATCAGAGTCTTATTTTCATCATTTATCTAATGTCAAAATTAATTTTTAGGAATATCCTCATTGAAATGTTGTCAGTGACTACTTGGTGTTATGATGCAAATAGTTTATGAATTGATTTCTTAGCCATAACATATTCTTCTTGTAAATATGATACATTTGTTTGGAAAAATAATTCTCACACTAAACTTCTATAAACCTAATTAAATATTATGATGGAAAAATATTTGTAAAAAAACTCAAGTCTATCCATTTGCATTGGCTTTCTTCTTTTTCTCATATTCCAAAACCAGTTATTAGAAGAGAAGTTACCTCATAGAAAGTGTATAAAAATCTATAAATCAGATCAGACTTACCAATAACTCAAATTATAGTTTCATCATTTAAGACTCATCTTAAATCAATATTTTCTTTCTAGATGTTCAATTAAGAATCTACAGTTGAATAATTATGATTAAAAAATGGAATTTTTATAAGGTTTATATCAGGAATCAAAAAAGTCCATGACAGACATGCTTGTTTGCTCCATTTGCAGCTACTGAATTATATAGATATGGGAAGCATAAACCATAAAACACATAGTTAATGATTGTCAGACTGTAGTTATAGTGACTGCATTAAAAGCCTTAGTAAAACCAGTGGGTAACCTATCTCCTGGTTGTATCTGTAGATGTTCTTTTTTCCCCCAAATAATTTATTATAAACAAAGTATTAAATTACTTCTGTTTCAGTGTTATATGTTATTATTTCTGTGGATGAACATTTTTTTGCTTCTGTCACTAAATGTATACACTAAAATTTACATTTTTGGAGGATTATTTATTTCCGTTTTCATTTCTCTCTATATATGTCATTTTCATGGGTTTTACACTTATATGACCTTTGTTTAGAGTTTATCATTACTTTAGCCTTAATTTTTTTTTTTTTTTATCATCATTTATGTTGCTAATATTTATTGTTGACTTTTCTAACAATATGTTTACTAAGTTATATATCAAATAAAATATTTTCAACCACGTGATTGTGTGTGTAAATAAACTTATTTTTAAACATAAATCGAGGAAAAGGTAAATATTTCAATAATATTTTTATGTTTGCAAAATGCTGTAGTTAATTACAATTATCAATTATTTAACTAACAGTAGTTGTTATTATTTATAAATTTATAGTTTTTCATTTATTAGATTTGAAACAGATAAATAAATAATCGAATAACTTTACTGCTCGGGACGTCCTAATCCAAGATCGAGCACAATTGGAATCGACTCGAGAATCTTACGTTCCGGAATCTGACGTTCTTACCGCTGCGATAAACCAAGCAGTTCATATTTAAAATTATAATTTCTTAGAATATATTATTTTTAATCAATACCATTGTTATATATTATTTTTGTATAGCAATTCAAAATAAATTGCTGCAGAAGAGAAAGGTATTATCTTATTGATTCTAATAAGATTCCTAATATCTTATAAAGAATACTGGTTTCAATAGATTAATAGGGTTCTTAGCCAAATAACTCCTCTCCCCTACAAACCTGTTCTTTGGTTTGAAAGTCATGTAGTTGGTTAACCTTGTTACAGAAATACAACAAAAAAGCATTGAATCAAATTTAACAAAAAACAAAAAGTGTATTTATGATTTAAAATTATCAATCTATTAAATATCATAAAGGATAATATTAAATAGCATTAAAATCTGTCAGAATATCACTGTTTTATAATAAAATCCTATCCTTAAAGCAATTGAAAATGAGCTGACTGGCATATTTATACCAGAAATGAAGGCAAATGTTTCATGCATTTCACATGGGTGGCATGACAATCTTTCTGTTAAATAAAAACAGATACCAAAACTAATAAAAATTCTAAATAATTACTCAGACAAATATAAAATAGAATTCAATTTAGAAAAATCCAGAGCATAGTCCATGTACCCAGGATGCTACCATACACAATACTTCAAAGGAAATCCTGGCTCATTTGTGGGATTTCCTTTTCATTTGAGTATATCTAAAATGTGATCCCAGACACCAGAGAAAAAAAATGAATAAAGTTGAGAGTACGATTAATTCTCTTTGCAAATCATATTTATTACTCTATGCCAAAGTGATGCTTTTCAATCTCCTAATAATGACACAGGTTACATACTACAAATCTATAATAATATACACAAAAAATTTTACATCTAAAATTTATTTTATGTGTAGGAATTTGTTGTTGGGGAAGATAATGGTGTCAATATTCCTAAGTAAAATTCTGCACCCTCTATCTCAAAATGGATTGGGTTTACATTCTATAAAAAATTTTCAAATTCAGAACACTTAATCTTATATCAACATGTGCAAGGATATTTCCATATTTAGAAATAGTTTTTAAAATTACATCCACTGACAGGCTGCCATCCATATGCAATTACTGGAATAAGATAATTTCTTCGTTATTATATATTCCCAATTTAATATATTGTCCTCCCAAGAAAAATGAAATACTGGGACATGTATTCAATCTGTGCTTCCCCATCCAATGACAATAAAGCAGTTGATAAAAAAAATTAAATATTGATCACTAGAGTCAAAATTAAACAATTCAAAACAAAACAACACTCTCCATATAGTAGTGCCATCTTGTGCTAACTAGAGCAATCAGATAGTGATCATGTGATGTTTAGAGTCAAAATTCTATGATTTTGTCCTAAAACTAAATTTTGAAGCACTTCCCATCATTTAACACTAAAGACATATATAAACTATGTCAGAGAGAATCAGAAACACAATCATATTTTCTATTCACATGCTCCATGTTTAATAATATCCAGTGCGATATTCCCAAAATATTGAAAAATAAAAATTACACCATACATACATTTCTCAATACATTTAAAAAAGTATTTATGCACACATTCAGGCCAGCATATTTCTTCTATTCTTATTGTGGTGTACCAGATTTACATTTATGTATAGTTCAAACATGAGAAGACACTCTAATATATTTAGAAACAAAATGGATATAATATGCATAAGGGATGAAAACATTTCACCAAACAATGCAACTTTGAATTTATGACATGACTCACTATTATAAAATGATAATTAGATAATTAAAAGCAGAAAAGACATTAATACAATGATGTACATAAAAAGATATACATCCTATGCAGCAGTCAGAAAATGTTAAGCTGCTTTCAAGATTTTTTTTTCTGTTACACAGATTTGTAAATTTCCCTACCTCTAGTATGGGACAAAATACAGAGTATATAATCCACATATCTTTTTTTGTTTAAAAACCTCATAGTCTTTTCATATTCCAAAAAACCTCATAGTCTTTTCATATTCCATTATGGTACTAAGTACTGCTTAGTAAACTTATAGTTCAATAGAACCTTTTAAAACTAAAATTTTAAAAATTTAAAATAGAGACAAAATGTTTACCCCTCCAGACATTTCTGATGCTATATGGAGGCTGATTTCTCTTTTGATCCCATCATAAGTAGGTATTCCCCTCCCCATCTTTTATTTTTTATTTTTTTCATGTGTCAAAAGCATCGGCCAGGAAGTGAACCCAAGACAACTGCTTGTAAGGCGACTGTACTGACCACTCGGCCACCAACACTTTCTTACGCCTTTATTATGTATTTACAAATTGTATGTTTTGTAATTTATACACTATTTTATTGTCTATTTTTTATGGTATACTTTATAATATCTATTTGAATTGTAAATTATTTTTGCAAGTTTGGGTAAAATTTTTACACAAATTTTAAAATCAAATAAATGCTTATAAGACAATATGCCTAACGTTATTCTTATCTTCTATAGTAAATTAAATCCAAAGATTTATAATTATACATTTATGGTTGTTATTTATAATATATGAAACATTTCAATTTTTATGTGAATTATCACCAGTCTCTTAATGCAGGCAACTACCTAAAATGATCTTAATATTCCTAAGGAGAAACCAAAAATTACAAATCAGTTATAATTTTCATTATATATATATATATATATATCTTGTTATTATAATTTTCATATATATATATATATATATATCTTGTTATTATATTTTATAATACTATTATAACAATTTAGAAATAATTTACAGCTTAGTCAAATGGCAAAAATGTAAAAATTTCATAATAAAATACAATTCCAGAATCATCATCATCATCAACCATTATGATCAACTACAGGTTGAACATTGGCCCCAGTTTAATCCCATTTCTCTGATCTCTAGGCCTCACTTTTGCATACCACACTAGCAAACTTTCTTATTTCATCCATTTATCTCACATATGGTCTCTTTCTAGCTCTTTTACATTCTCTTAGGATTTAATTTAAAACTGCAACTGTCCATTTATTATCATCTCTTTTAGCAATATGTCCAGTCCAGTTCCATTTCATTCTTTTACATCTAAATTATAATATCAATTACATACCCTATCTACTTTTTGGTTAAGAGTAGTTTCAGTTTGATTAATTACATAGTGACAAAGACTACAATTCCATTTTTAATACATTGTACAGGCTTACACCTGCATTTATATATGTAATATATGCAGGATTCAAACTCAGACTTTCACACGATCTACAACTCTCAATGTCATCTTATATTGTTGACCCATCTGATCACACACATGTTGAAAAAATAAATAATCACCAATGTCGTATTTTGTGTTAAACCAGCATTCATCACTTGGTCCAGATTACCCTCTCCATACATCTATACAATCAGTACTCAGCTTTATATTAAGATAGCCAATCTTCATACTTTAATGAACAGGCTTCAAACTATTCCAACCCACAACTCTTCAGCCTTCCATTTCATTGAAAATCTGATGATGGAATGTTCAAAGCCAGCGTTAGTGCCATTTTTAAAAAAATATAAAGATGGGTAGAAAGATAAAGAATAAAATTTAGAAAAACTACAAAAAAACAAGAGTAAACTTAGGACTGTTTGTAATTAGAAGATATAAATTGCATTGTATAAGCACACAATATTTCATTGTTGAAATTGGAACAGAAAAACAACTGCCAGAATAAGAGACTGGTAATGACTGAATCTTGTACTAACTTAAGTAACAGTAAGGTGAAAGAATATAAGGAAAGAAACAAATAAAGAATATATTCTATATGAACAGCAATGAGTGTATAGCACCCATCATGCAATAGTAAAAAAATGTTAACTTTTACAATGCACATATGGACTAATTCATTACTCTTTAATTGACAAATGTTAAACTTTCCATACCCTCAATTTTGATATCAACCACTTCATATAAATGCTCTAATGATTATTACTAATCATTTATTACACAAAAGATTATATAGTCTATTTTGAGCCACCACCATTTTTTTTTTGTAACATGGATGGAGTTCTGTTTTGTGGGCATGGGTCTGCACTCCCCTCTTTTTCTTCAGGGGTGGCTGGTTGTAGACATTAGGTATTTGCTTTATGGTATGGGCTGTTAACAATTTTGCCACTGCCCAGAACACCTGCTGGGGGGCTACATGGTCAAAGTTGGTGTTATTCCTGCTCTGGTTGGCTGCTGTGTCCCCTGATAGGCTGGTTTTGGGCAGTGTTGATCTGGCTCTTTACTTATTACTTCTTAGTTTTTACCCAAGTTGGCTTTCCAATTTTGGGCAGGTAGACCGATTGTGGTCCCTGCTCATTTGGACTGCTAATTGGGAGGCAGAGGTATTCAGAATGGTCTTGACATGGCTCGGCTGTGGTTCAAGAGTTTATTGCTTGGTGAACTTGGGCCTTGGATCTCGCTGCCTGTTGTGGTGGTTGGCACAATGCTGGACTTCACCTATTCAGCTGAAGCATTTGAGTCTTGGCTTTGGGGCCCCAGGGGTGGGACCATTAGGTGATGGTTAACTTCTTGACGGCCGGGCCATGTGGATCCACGTACAGATATACATTAATCACATTACAGCAATTTTTATGGATGTAATTATTTTTGAACATATGTACATTTTACCTTGTTACATTGGATCACTGTGTAATCCTCACTGGGTAAGTGTACTCAAAATTTTTGTAGTCTTTTATTAACTTTTATTAATAAAGGTTACTTTGAGAAAAAAAGATTATCTCTATCCCCAATATAAATCTTAAAACTCAGTTAAATATTAATATGTCTGTTTGTACTTATATATAAATACATAAAATGACCCAACTTCGTCTCTCTCTTCAATATGTAAATTATTTTTTAGTTGTACTTAAAACTTCCATCCCGTGACACATTTGAAATATAAAAAAAAAAAAAATACATCTAAAAAAATCAAATGACTCCCCCCCCCTCTCTGGTGCAAATTTCATTAAATAATTTGAACAATATAAAGAAATAATTAATAATTATAATAAATAGGTTGTGTATATATATGAGAGAATATATACGTTATGTTCTCCCTACTCTAACGCCATCTGCTGTAAATTTGAATAGTCAATGGCATATAGTATAAAATCTCCATCCCGAAGCCAGAATCGGGATTTTGTTTTTATTAGCGAATACCAGGAATCAAATTGGATTTAATGTGCATATATATCTAATAGTCACCTTTTATTACTTTATATTCAAAATAAAATTCTGATTTTTTTTTTAAAATCGAGGCTAATCTACTTGCAGGATTATATAAATCTGATACTTTATCAATTTCTATACATATTAGAAATCTTCGGAGAAAGAAAAGTTAGAAATCAATCAGAAGATGAGATTTTTTAGCTCTACATCTTGTGTCCATTAAAACTGATGATAGTTAATGATTTTAGAATAAACCGAAGATAACTAAAATAGAAAAATATGAATTAACATATATGTGTGACTATATTTTTAAAAATAATAAAATACTGTAGTTTTAATTTTCTTCGATACACACAAAACTCCATAAAAGCTAAATTATACGAATTGAGATGGTGTACGCCTGTCTGTGTTTGAAATTTAAATACAAGGATATATATATAAGCAGTCTGTTTTATAATAAACTAAATTTTGAAAACAAAATTATATTCTTTTAAATTAAAGATTATTCATAATTTTAAAATATTATTTAATAAACAATTTAATAAACAATTCAGAATTTAGATTGAGACGTTTCAAATGACTGCACTTTTTAATAATGAAAAAATATAAATATATAACTAAATATAGAAATACATTCTTAAATTTTTAACATGAGAGTATATATAATTAACTACATTAAACCAAATTTTTTAAAAAAAATCTACATAAAGGCATAATTTTGTCAAATATAGATTTGTATTATTTTTGCTATCAAGACTGTGAATATATAACAATTTGTATTATTAGTCTTTTTTTTTTTTTTAAATGTCATAGCATCGGCCGGGACGCGAACCCGCAACCCGGGCAACTGCCTGCAAGTGCAAGGCAGTCGCGCTGACCTCTCGACCACCAATGCAAGATTTAGCTCTTAAATCAGGAGATCACGTCAAGGGCTATGGCTTCTGATAAGAAAATCTTGTCAATAAGTGAAGCTCTAAAGAATGGCAAGTACGCCACGGTAAGAATGGCAATATTTCTACTATATGCTATGTGGCTAACGAGAAATAGGCTCGTCTTTAGAGAGGACAGTCCGTAACCATGGACAGTGTATAGAGAAACTATAGACAGGCTAAGAAACAGAGATCGCCTACTAGCGCCTGAGGGTCTCTGTGTTGATACTTGGGTGCAAATTTTACCACTAGACAACGAGCCTCCTGCTCAGAGGATCCGAGCCAAGCTATAAATGAACAACTAGTAATGATTTAAAAGATTCATGCTGTAATTATATGTATTTGCCTTAATAAAAAAAAAAAAGGCAGTCACATGTGACTGATATAAAAACTAAATATTTGTAAATTAATTTTCGGTTGACCAAAGGGAAAAATATATGTAACTTTTTATTACAATTTTATCTAAACTGTCAAACATTCTGCCCTCATAATTTTGCACTACCAAACTTCAGATAATGTAGTTGTTTTTGCAAAGATCGTTCAGAACTTCAGAAAATGTTACAAGAATTATCAGATAAAAGTAAAAATGTAGGACTAAAAATAAATGTTATAAAGATTAATGTTCAATAGGTTTTCTCAAAAGAAGAAAATAAAAATTGATAATGATAAACTAGAAGAAGTTAACACAAATATCATGGTCAGATTTTCACTACAAATAAACATAATGGATGAAATTAATCACAGAATTAAACTTAGATATGATGCCTGTGGTAGAAATAACAAATAAAATATTCATATGTGCTTGGAAAAATGGGTTTTATGTGTTTTTACTTATGGATTTGGGACCAAAGTACAGTAAAAAGCTTTCAGACAACTCAGCAAAGTATGGTGTGGTGTATGTTATGAATAACAAGAAAGGATTGAAAAACAAAGTACATTGGTAAGAGAACAAACAGGTATTATTGCCATCATTTTAAAAAGTAAGTCTGAAGTGAAACTGGGCTAAATATATTTCTAGAAGAGGTGATAGTAGATGGATAGGTAAAATCTTAAATTGGATTCCAAGAGATTGTAAAAGACCTATTAAAATACTATGAATGTATAAATTAAAATAAGTTTGCTGGTATCATGTAGAGAAGAGAGGCTAGAAATAAGAGAAACTGGAATAAACTGAGAAAATTTCATCCTGAAATAAATCAATAATGATTTCAAATGACGATTACTATTTATTTATTAATAGGGTAGCATTTAACATATCATTCCTAGCTCAATTGAAATGTTAAACCAATTTAAAGTTTAATATAGCAGTTTTTAATTAAATATAGACTTCAAATGAAGAGCCTAAAATGTATGTTGAGAATCATTTACCTTTTCCTTAAACAATTTTATTCACATTTTTAAATAATGTGTTGAGGACTAGAAATGTTTAAGTATATCTAAAAGAGATATTATAAATACAAAAAATAAAGCTGGAATAATGCTTTCATATGTTATTTTCTTTGCAGTTAAATTGAAATATAATGACTCACCTCATTGGTGCTCAATGTCACATGATCTTCTAAAAAGTTTAATCATATAAAAGTTAGTATAAAGATCTATATGACATGTTTTTTGAGCTTGAGCTAGTAGCTTGGTAGTAAAACAGTGAAACAAAACATGGATATTAGAAGAAGAGTGCAATAGATTCTAAAAGTTCAAGAATACTGATTTTAAGTTCCAAAGCTACTCACTGATAAAAGCCATAAACTAAAAATTAGGCTGGAGATATTAGATAGTATATCACTAAAGAGGAATTTATAGCTATACCATCCAGCAATCATTAGTTACTAAATCTTACACTAAATGGCAAGGACATTGGGAAGAAGAGTAAAAATCACTTTATCAATACCAATTTATGGAATAGATAAAGGGCTGAGACACTGGAAAATAAAATTATGCTAAGTAAAAGTTAAATATATTTTCATTATAGAAATATCTATTTATAAAAGCAGATATTTCATTTTATGCTCTATCTGTTAATCCTACATAACAATAATGTAACACCAGTATGTCCCTTATTACTTTAAATTTTTTTATTTCAAAACTAAAGAATATAGTGAATGAAAATATTACATAATAAAATGCATGTGTTTTTGGACTGAATTTATTTATTTCTCAAATGGTAGCAATAACAAAATATATATAATTAAAAAACAATAAACATGAATAAGAAATTAAATTAGAGTTCACAATTTGATATCATCCACAAACAAAATGAATAAATATTCAGTCTAACTCCCTTTTTAAAAATGTTAGAACAAATGACATACATACAAACAATAAGAAACACTTCCAATTTGCATCCTTTACTTCATATAAAATTTTATTTTCGCCTCAAGTTAGTATGGTCCAATAGATTTTGTGAATTGAATCAATGTGGCTTTCCCGGAGATAAACATTTAACAAAAACCTCTTACATTCCCCAAATCACTATGTATCAGCTAATGTGAATGCTCTTTTTAATGTTACAAACTAATGTTATTCAATGACTATATTTTATGTAAAAGTTAATAATAATCTGATATCTGATTTGGACCAAACACTCATTATGCATCAGTTCTAACCACATGGTTCTTATTTCTAAAATTGTAATCCATATTTTTTTTTTTAAAAAAAAAAAAGGTTTATCTCTTTTAAAGTATATCCACAATCATATGTCCATCAACCAGAAACTCTGGCTTCAACTATTTGAATGGGAACTTTCTTAAATTCTGACTATTTGGCCAGTTTCTTCAACAGCCATATAAACTCCTCCTAGTCTTCACAGTATGCAGAATTATGCCATAATCACCATATTTGTTTGCATCTCCATTGCAAAATAATAAACAAGTTCTAATATATCATATAAAGTGATGTTACAATGAATTTATCCATTTAAATCTGTGGAATGTAAAATCCCATTCTCACTTAGCATTAAAGTTTGGCATTCTTTTATGGAAAAAGTAAAACAGGTTTTTCTTTATTTTTTGACTTTGTATATTTTTTCCAGCTTTTCAAGTAGATTACGATATTGGAGAAATGTGTCTGTCACCTTTCCATTTGACATTATGATATAATGATATGTTCTATCAATAGCTTTTTAAAGGTCACTCATCATACAAAACTAATAATAATTATAGATATTTTTTGAAGAACAACCTTTAAGTGGTAAGGCATTATCTAGTGATGAGTGAGAAAATTTATAGAGAACAGGTTAAAGGAATAACATTTTAGGGTTCTTCCATATGCAGGGTTGTTTATTGCTCAATAATTTAATAAAGATTGAGCAACAGAAATGACCAAGTTGATGAGTTAATCCACAGACTATAAGCATTAGAGTCTACCACTTTGCCACTGCACTAAATCATACTGCTCTAACAACAGAAATTTTATAATTTGGAAACAATTTATACTCTTTTATTCTAAAAAAATATTGATTTTAATAAACAGATTAATCTATATAAGTTTAAAAGAGAAAACAAATATAAATCACCCTAGTTAAGAACTAAAAATAACTCATTCTCTATAATTAGTCAATAAGAATTTCTTCTAATAGCCTGTTTATAAGGTTTTATGTACATTAATTGATAACTAACTCATCTTCATAAAATAAGTGTATAACTTTTTTGCATATTTAACACATTTCAGCAGCACAAATTTTTTTTCTTTTACCACTGGATACCACCTGTGTACAAGCTTTAGTAATAAATAGATGCCATATGATCATGCTCAACAAATCCCTATCCAGCGTTATCCTATTCAATATACCCAGACCAGTTTCCAACTTGAGGCTTTCATCAGTGAAAAGCTTTGGATCTTTAACCATTGTCTGGATCTTTAGAATCTAATGCAACTTTTCTCTATCAGCTATCATTTACTTTCTGTTTAATTATCAACCCATCAACCCAATTTAAAAATGGTTCAATCTAAGCCAATCCGATTTTATAATCACACAGAACTGAAACCAGTTCAGTCAATATCTATACCCTATAAAGTGTCCTTAGTTGTTTTTAACAACTAAAGGAAACTCTGTTTATGTGGCCAGGAATAGTTTGATAATAAAACAGATAGGTAAATGATGGCTGGCAGAGGAAAGCAGCATTAGGTTGTAAGGGCCCAGAACAAACACTGTTCTATGATCCAAAGATCCGCAATAATAAAAGCAATTAGCTTGAAATTAATCTGCAGATATTGGATAGGACAGTAAAAATTATCTGCATCTGTCAATTACTAAAGCTTACAACAAATGACATATCTTTGATGAAAGGAAATAAATGAACAGCTGAAACCATATTGAGTAAACTGAAGTCATGTGACAGAACTATGTGATATTTGATTGCATTTAATATGGTTATTGTTTAACTTTAAAACTAGCTACTGTCTCAAAGATTAACCATCTTGACACAGTCATTGTTTTAAAATATGTATTTATTGTCCTGATTTCTAATTGTCTTTATTATATAAGGGGTTCAAACTCAGACTTTTATATGACTCTCAACTGTCCATGCCATCTCATATTGCTTACCCACCTGATCACAGGCATGTTGAAAAGATAAATAATCACCAATATATGTATTTCATGGAAACCAGCAGTCATCAGTTAGTCCAGATTACCATCTCCACACATATATGCAATCAGTGCTCAGTTTTATATTAAGATAGCCAATCTTCATATGTTAATGGACAGGTTTCAAACTACTCCAACCCACAACTCTTCAGCCATCATTTCATTGAAAATCTGATGATGGAACGTTCAAAGCCCACATTAGTACCAAGGTTATCATCCTACCCATATTGACGTTTAGTCATTATGACTCCTCCTGTACTGGAGAATAATCCATTTATTATAATTCAGATATCATAAAATTTAAAAAAATATATTTCAAATTAAGACATTCATCTTTCTTGTCTCACCAGAACATTTTAAATTTAAGTACATTCTTATATATATATAATTGCCTAACAAATGAATATTAATAAACGTGACATAAAGAGAATTTAAACTCGTGTATAAATGAAAAAATGTTATAATTCATCGGATATCAACTTATATATTTTATGAAAAACGATATGCGTTCTTGTTCAATTTCTTAAAAAAATATTGTTTGGAATTCTATTTCTTAAAAGTTAAGATACTTCTTCAAAATACGTGAGTTGTTATGATGTCATGGTTTTAAAACAGACTATCATTTTTAGCAAAATGATTACTTTCTTTTTTACAATTAAATAAGTTAGTTTAATTAATACATGTTTCATATACATTTTAAAAGCATGAAAGAAAAATGAATTATTAGTGATGTTTACAAGGAAATGTTTTATTGGATGAATGAATACATATTCGGGGGTTAATATTAATTAAGAAGGTATAAATATTTTAGAACCATTGTTGTTGGATCTTTCTTCAAAATAGAATTTAAAGCAGCTCAACAAATATATATTATAATAAACTTCCACATGACCCACCACTCTCCACTCTATCTCATAACACTGATACACTTGAACACATATATGTCGAAAAGATAAATAATCACCAATATACATATTTCATGCTAAACCAGCAATAATCAGTTGGTCCAGATTATCATCTGTACACATAAATACAATAAGTGCTCACATATATATTAAGATAGCTAATCTTCAAACTTTAATGGATAGGCTTCAATCCACTCCAAACTCCAACTCTTCAACTGTCCAGCCAATTGAAAATCTGTGTATTAAATGGATTATGTCCTGTACATGAGATTGACTTTATGTCAACATGGGTGTGATGAGAATCTTGGCCTCAGGGTGGTCTTTGAGCGATCTGTCATCAGATTTTCAATTGGATAGATGGTTGAAGAGTTGGAGTGTGGAATGGATTGAAGCCTGTCCATTAAAAGTTGAAGATTGGCTATCTTAATATATATCTGAGCATTTATTGCATATATGTGTAGAGATGATAATCTGAACCAACTGATGAATATGCTAGTAGTGTTAATAGTTAAAAACCCTTAACATTATTTAATAAACGAAAAAAAAATATAGTGGATTGTGTTTCAAAGATACATTCCTTTTTAAGAATTAGAAGTACCCTTAAAAGTTATATATTTTTCATTATAAACATTTGATAAGCATATACCCAAATAAATATTACTATTATTATTATTAAGTATTATTAAATCAAAAGTCGAATCCCTAATGATCATTTGAATTATATTTCACCAATTCAGGAAAATGTTGACTTATTAAATGGGAACAATTTAATATTAGTTCTCTCAAACACACAGAATTGCTTTTAATGTAACTGTGATTTTCAGTTTCCATCATTATTCTATATTCCTTATGTGATTTGGTGCAATAACGGTGCCATACTCTGGAGCATAGAATCCTCAATCGATTTCAATTTTGGCACTTTCGGGACTCGTGTTCCAAGCAATAAAATAATTTTATTATTTTATTATTCTATATAACAGAATATCTAATATAAACATTATTAATGTATCATTTTAAATGAAATAAGCAAGACAAAAAGAAGCAAAGGTTATTAATATAGGTATTACTAATATGACATTTGAAAAAAATAAAAATAAACAAGGTAATAAAAAAAAAGAAAGCAAAGCAAAATTAGAAAAAGGTAATATAAATAATAAATCAAATGGTTTATAGCTACAGAGTTCATATGAAGTTCGATTACTGGATATAATAGCTGTAGTTATGATTCATGGACTGTGGATGTTAGAGCCTCATTCTATTATTGCACTATGACTGACAGTAATAATTTTATTTACCTTTTGGTTTCCGGGATGTCATTTTATTTTTAATCCGACATCTCAAAAAAGTTGTTAAAAATTAATCCTAGCTCCTATAGATATTGCGGTAGCCACTTCGACCCTGATCTCTCTTTCAGAACACTGTGATATACAGACCATAATGTAGATGTTTTGATGTATCTTTATTAATATGAATTTAAAAAGAATGGAGAAGAATGGAGGTTGTTTAATATATCTATAAACTTTAATTTTATACTTATTTAATTTTTTTCATATTATTAATCAGTGTAAAATATATTTCAATTATTTTCCGTCATCCTGTAGAAATTTTTATTTCAATAATGGTAATAAAGTCGCTTGTTTAATTATTTCTTTTGTTTGTTTATTGAATAATTGTTCTTTTTAATGCTTAATAAAGTTTGGTTTAAAATAAATAATATTTAGTATAAGCTTGGAATCATAAATTAAGAATAAATGCAGTTATCACAAATTCAAAAAAAAAAAAAAAACGCAGAAAAAAAAAGGCAAAATAAGAAACATTTATACAAAGTAAAACTTAGTTTAGATTTAATATAAGATTAGAGATATAATCAGAAAACAAATAACCATATTTTTTTTAATGTGACCAACCAATATTTATTGATTATCACTCCATTTATATCCGATATGAGACTGGCATACCGTTATTAAAAAACAAGCAATCCACTAATTGCCTATTTAATTAAAGTATTCATAAAGATATAAATGCATGTATTAAGAATAATATATATTCATGTAATTAAGCTTTGTTTTAAAAAAATCATTTTTATTCTTTAAATTTCTGCTCGGGAATGTTTTCTATTGTTTTAGTATTGATTAATTTTTAGGATAAACATTACAAATATTAATTTCAAATAAATAATTATTAGTGCCATCTAGTGAAGCAGAAGTTAGTTAACATAAAATCCTCGGCTGTATAAAAACCAATTAAAGAAAAGTAATATATGATTCATCTTTTCTCCGTTTTATGTTTTAAAATGATATTAATTTTGACTACGTAAAATACAAATTTAACAATAAAAAAAGAAATATTTTTTAAAAATTCTTCCTTAAGGTTAGCTTGTAAAAATATGTCTAAAAATAAATATTTTTACTAGGTAAATTTATTAATAACATTCTATTCATTTTTTAAAAATACATTCATTATTTAAAAAAAAATATATTTAATAAACATATATTAAAAGCCATTGTAAAAAAAAAAATCTATTATATCTTTGAACATTATTATATAAGGATTACATATTATTTTACCACCTCCACGACATAGAATTCAAATTTACAACTTAGAATAAAGATTTTTTTTTATCGGTTTCTCAAAAATTTAAAACTTTATCAGTATTTCATTTTGCTTTCAGATAAATAAAAAATTTCAGCACCGGAAATACCAAAACTGGAACTAATCAAAGGACAATACATTCTAGAATCCGATACTTAACTACTGCATTTTACCACTCATAACTTGCTTTCAGCTAATTCACACGAACTAATCATCACTATTAATCGGCAAATGGTTATCTAGCTATTCTTAAACTGACAAGAAAGGTGTACACATAATGTTGCTGGTGTCCTGAAAGCGCTTGGCGGTAACTTTTGGATAATATTACTTATGTTTAACAACTTCATTATCTGTTGGCAAAGCACATATATATATTAGTTCGCTTTCCATAAAGAAAATAAGAGATGTATAATATAAAGAACATTTCCTGCAACTATGTGTCAAAAATTATGACTTATCTTTATCAATTTTTTTTACGATATTAAAATAAAATTCTGTACCAGACTAGATTATTATTTTAAAAAATAAAACCTTAACTACGAGTTATCTAATTTGTTAATGACTTTATTAATATTAATCTTTCTCACTAAAAAGTATGTTATTAATGTAAAAGTAGCATCTGGAATTAAAAAGTAAATCCATTTTCTGACCAACTTTTATATATATATAATCTTTTATTACTGCTTTTTGGACTGAGAAAATATGAAAACATTTATTATAATTGTTTATTTAATCATTACTTTAAAAACAGTTATTGCCAAAGCAATGTCTGTACAAAAATATCACATTACAATAATAATATCTGAAAAAAATGTATTCAAATAGAAAATATCTTAGTAATCAATTTGACAAAATCTTTTCTTGATATAGATTTTATATTAATGTAGGTCATTCAATGTGTTATTCAACTTGATACTACTCATAGTCAAAATAAGAGTCATAGATCACATGACCCGATTCTCTTAAGCTTGTAAGTTATAAACAATGAGTATTGCCAATTCCTCAACAAGCTTTGTGATAAATGCTTAGCTAGAGAAAGCATTTAAAATATCTCTGTCAGGACCCCCCCCTCCCAAACCATATCTTTGCTGCAGTGTATATGTAAAACAAATAAATGTTGCAAGACTTTTTTTTTAAAATAGCATTTCATAGTTAATTTGAGCATGGTTTTCTCGGAAGACGCAGATCCTGTTTATATTGTAAGATTGTATCACAATGAAGATTATTTTTATTGAGAAGGTATGCATTGGAGAGCTAAAATTAGTCATAATTATGGAGTCTTTTAGAAATTAAGTTTTTGAAGGGTTTAAATAACAGCACAGCAAAATATCAAATAAGAGAATATGTATGAGTATGTTTATGCAAAGAAATTTGTGCTTCATGGATTGCTTTGATTAATCATTGCAAAAATCATCTTTAGTACTTTATTAATTATTATTATTATTATTATTATTATTATTATTATTATTATTATTATTATTATTATTATTATTATTATTATAAATTAATTTAGATACAAAGCTAAGATAGCCATTCTTATTTTTTCAAAGTCTCTATTTTGTGCTTTGGTTAGAGAGTATTCTTCCTACTTAACAGAAAATTGTTGAGGTATTAAAACAACAGTACAGAACATGTATAGGGGTAATTACTTTTTGATTAAAAATAGTATTATTATTATTATTATTATTATTATTATTATTATTATTATTATTATTATTATTATTATTATTATTATTATTATTATTATTATTATTATTATTATTATTTACAAATCATAAATCAGCAGGTTATTCTATCTGATATAATTTCAGTTATTATAATTAGATCTTATGAGCATGATACTCGTTCTGCTCTATTATAATCAAACCTGTTGTTTTAATGTTCTTATTTTTTCCCCTTTATTTAGGCTTCATTCTTTATATGAATATTAGACATTTAATTTAAATTATAAGCAATTTTGACATATACTTAAATTTGAATGTCAGTTTTGATTAATTTAAATGTATTTTACTTATATATATATTAGCACTTAAATTCTGAAAATAGCCATTTTGCTTTCTGATGAAAACCAGTCTGCTGGTTGAAATATTAAAGCAGTTTTATAGAGAAGTAATTCTGTGTGTGTTTTTATTATATATATATATATTAGTTCTTTGTTTGTTACTTCCTTTTATTATTATGTTATATTTACTATTTGAATGTGCAATCAATAGTTGTCTATTTGCTATTGTGTAGCACTTAAATAATAATTAGATTTTAATGCAGCACACTGCAAATGTATCATTAAACATGACCCAAAACTAAATAGCAGACCATTTGTCACACACTATATTCAATACTATGGATTTTAATGCAATCAAATCAAGTATAAGTTTCAATGTTATTAATTAGAAGCACATAAAAATAACAGACTAGTAAATCATATTACACACATATATATATTTCTTATAATGTTTTGTTTTTTGTGAGTGCATTTTTATCTTAACTCTGCAATTTTATCACAACAATTTACTGGGGCAGAATATCAGTTTCCTTCTCTCACTATGATTACATTTTGTGAACAATTCGTATGATTTAGATTAGCTACAAATATTAAATATTCGACTCTTCATTCTCATATTAACATCTTAATATTTTTTACCATATCATTCTCAAACAAAGTAGGATATCAAGACTTCGTAGATATAAATTAGATTTTTAATACAACAAGTCACTGTAGACCACTTATAAATCATTTCAAATGCTAGATATACTTTTTATAATATTTACTTCAAGTATATATTGAATGTAAATCAAAATCAAAAATTGTGATTCTCTGCAAAGAATAATATAATGTTTGATTAATTATGTGTACAGGAGAGCCATGACTGTAATATTATTCACTTTATTTAAATGCCTATAATTATCAGATGAATACATTGCTAGTGCTAAACAATTATTTTTATATACTAAGTAAACAGTTTGAAAGCGGCATGTGATGTGATGTACTGTGGCTTCTCCTTAAACGAAGTCAAGAATATCTGAGCAATTATGCCCAGATAGACCTGTTAGCCACTTAATTTTCCATTCGCCACTCTAAGTTTTCCCATATTCTGCTCCATCCCATTTCCACAACATAATATTTGTCAACTCTATAGCCTTAATATCTAATTCCCCCTTATCTTTTCCCAAACCCAGCATAAAAACCAATAATTCACTTTCGGTATAATCACTTTTTTCGTATTTATTCTTCCATAACTTCATTATATGTACCCTTTCTGTTTTCAAACATTTACATTCAATTAACAAATGCCTAATATTTTCTATTCCTTCCTTACATAATTTACAAAATAAATCACCCATATTTTTCCATACAGTAGTCACACCTAGTGAAAAACCTTAGTAATAAATGGATGTAAGAAGGACTGTGCATAAAATCTCTACATAGTGTCTGCTTGTCTAAGACCTTCAGACTAATTTATAGCTTGTGATCAGCAAGAAGCCTTGGATCTGATAGCACTGCACCTAGATCTTAGGATCTAACACAATCCTCCAGAAACTAGTGTAGGCATAGAAAATGGTGATCAAGTAATAAACAGATTCACTATTAAGACTTCTAAGGCAAAGTTATGACATAAATAGAAACAGAATCACTAAATCAAAGCTATATGTTTTGAATTTTATAATAATTTTCAAGTTCAAATCTAAAATTTTACTTATTAATTTGACCTTTCCAATGACCTTAAAGTTTTTTTTATATTAAATTAATAACTTTATTATGTATAAATAAGGATTAACATTAATGAAATAATGAAAGTAGCAAAGTTAAAGATTCTAGTAGGGAGAGATTATAAGACCATTCCTACAGTCCGGACTGCCACCAGTCCAATATAATCTTTGCCAGTATCAGTCTTCCATTGATATCAATTTCCATGTTGGGTTGTAAATAAATGCCAGTGCTAATCTTTTGTCCCTTTCTCTAATGATCCTGAGCTTTGCCGTGAGTGTTTGTCGTGAGTTGTTACTCCTGGGATTGTAAATCAGAATCCATATTGTAGTCCAATAGGTGAACAGTAGAAATGTTGAGCTTCTAATTAAGAAGAACTCCCTACTAGCAATACTGGAGCTGAGCAAAGGCTTTTTATTTGTGTAGATGGAAGCTATAACCTCTCTATAATTTTGCAGTGCTGAGCAATGGTCAAAGATGTGTTCCATGGTATCATCTTTTCTATTACATAAAGGGCAGACCTGGTCTATGCATGAGAAATCCCTCTGGGTGACCAGAAATTAGGTACCCATAATGTATCTACAAAGTTTCAAAAGTTATGCCTTAATTTCGAGACATCTAAATAAAAAAATTCAGCTGTATCCATACAAAAATGGTTACGAAGATTTTTTTTAATATAAACAATGACCTCTTAAAATCAAATGAATCAATAATCCAAAACTTGTCAATCAATATTACTATGAGTTTTCCACAAATTATTTAACTAAATGGATTTAACAATTTTTAAAGCAGAATAGATTATCGTCAAATGAAAAAGGCTGCATGGATAAGTTTTATTTTTAGATATTCACACTTGGCTCTTATGGTTTGGTACAGTGATAAATTTTTGAACTTTCATTTATTTTTATAAACTTATTCAAATGGAAACTGTTTTTCTGTTCAAGAAGGTTATGAATATAAATGATAGTATTTCTTCAGTGATTAAAGCATTGGATCATCAAGGTATAGATCCAGGATATTGTCATATTTTAAAGAATATTTATAAAAATGCAACAGCAACAATTAGATTACATAATGATCCTGGGAAAGTCAACATTGAGAAAGGTGTAAGACAAGGTGATTCCATATCTCCAAAACTTTTTACAGCAGTGCTGCAAGAAGTATTTTGTGGATTAAAATGGGAAACTAAAGGAGTGAAAGTAAATGGAGATTATTTAAGTCATTTAGATTTTGCAGATGATGTAGTTGTTTTTGCAAATAATGCTTCAGAGCTGCACGAAATGTTGCAGGAAGTATCAGATGAAAGTAGAAAAGTATGACTAAAGATAAATGTTAAAAAGACTAAAGTAATGTTTAATCGATTTGTTCAAAATATGAAAATAAAAATTGATTATGATGAATTAGAAGAAATTAACAGCTACAAATACCTTGGTCAGATTATTAATACAAATGGGAACATAATGGATGAAATTAATCATAAAATTAAACTTGGTTGGAATGCTTTTGGTAGAAATAACTTGACATTAAAAGGAAATATGCCTATGTGTTTGAAAAGAAAGGTTTTTAACAAGAGTGTTTTACCAGTTCTTACTTATGGATCTGAGACTTGGACACTTAATAGAAGAGCAATATAGAGACTTCAGACTAGTCAAAGAAGTATGGAGAGATGCATGTTGGGAATAACAAGAAGAGATCAAAAACGCCATGTATGGGTAAGAGAACAAACAGGTGTTACTGACCTCATTAAAAAAATTAAAAGATTGAAGGGGAGTTGGGCTGGACATATTTCTAGAAGAGATGATAATAGATGGACAATTGAAATCTTAAACTGGATTCCAAGAGATTGTAAAAAATTCAGAAAGAGATCACATGTGAGATGGATGGATGAAATAAGAAAATGTGCAGGGGTGATGTGGAGAAGAGAAGCTAAAGATGAGAGAAGCTGGATTGAACTTGGAGAGACCTTCATCCTGCAGTGGATTGATAATGGTTGATGATGATGATGATGATGATCTCTGCTTATTGTAAAATGTATTACTACCATTAATACTTTATTGTTTTATTATTACAATAATTAGTCAATAATGGTTATCTTATTTGATAGATATATAAGAAATAGAACTAGTTATATATCATTAGATGAAATTCAAATATAGAAAAAGAATCTTATCAATATCATCTAACATTAGATTATTTCAGCAGTGCCACCTATGAACAAACAAAGTATGAATAAAGCAGTATAAGTAAAAGGTAACTACTTACCTATAGACCATAAAAATATTAAGTATATTGAAATCAAGACTAATGTAAACAAGAAGCATCACACTAAATCAGTAAAGATCTTAATCGCTAATAAAAAAGCATACTTTATATTACATATATAAAACAAAATTAATAGAATAATCTCTTTAAACTTTTAAAATTCCAAAAACCTACTATATATAAAATAGACCAATCACATTGTTAGCTGAAATTAATAAAACATAAACAAATCCTTTCAGTCTCATGTAATAACATTACATTATTTCAGTCACACTACTTGTAATACAAACATAAAGTCTGAAATATTTAATAAGTGGAGTTTTCTATTTTAAATTTTTATTTAGAAACGTATAGCCATTATATTATTAAGATAGCACCCAATAAAGATTAGATGCCTGTGGATGAGAAAAAGTGTACACTTCCAATACTAAGATGCAATCAAAAGGAATTCTCTTTTGATTGTAAATTCTGTTATTATATAAAAGTACAAAGTGTTACTAATATAAATTACTACTTACACTCTTTATGAAAAATTTCCACAATCTTTCAAGCAATGAATGGTTGATGAAAAAATCTGCAATCTGCCATTCTTGTAAACATCATTTGCAAACCTAGATTCAGTCTGTTGAATTTGATACTGCATAAGAAGCAGCAACTCGATCTTCATTTAAACATCATGGCCATGTTTAATTTGGTATACAGATTAAATATGCAAGTACATAATAGCTATGGCAAAATAAGCATAAAATAAATATATTAATTTTCTAAGCCATGCTTTTGATACAGAATATCTTTGTCAAAGCATGACTGAGTGGGAGTTAGAAAAATGTATCAATATTTCCACTGACAGGTTTACTTTGCCGTAATTATTATTTACTTGCTTATTTATATATTACATATTGTGTACTATATTAATCATTTTCTAACTTTACATATACCTACTAAATATAAATTTAGCTTGGAGTGGGTTTTTTTTCCATCAACCATTGCAAACTGAAATAGTGTGCAGAATTACTACAAAAGGTGTAAGTGGAAATTAATATTAGTAATATTATTACATATTTAAGTGGTGTATAATTAATTATTTACATACATATATTTAAAGATTTTAATGGATATCAATATAAATGTGGAAAATATTTTATAAATAATTAGAAATGCACTAATGAATTCCAATTATTAAATTTATTGGAATTTTTGTAGATGGCTGAATTTTTAAGAAAAGAAAATTATTTTGCCTTTTCAATATTTTTTTCTTTTTTTTACAATTATTCCTAAAAAAAATAAAACTTTTATTTAACTTATTATAATAAATTATAATTAATTAATACAGTTATTTGTGATTCAATCTTATTATAAATCTCAATTAACAATTCACATCATCATCATCATTATTTGAAAAATTATGGGACTGCAGAAGAATAAAAGTCTTCTAAGTTTAATTCAGGTTTTCCAATTCATAATTTCTTTTTTAGGCACCATATCAAAAACTTTTTTATTTTATACAACCATCTCACATTGATCAGTTTCTAGGTCTTTTAACATCTAGTACTTTACTTCTGGATCCATCTTATTACTTCCAACATACATCTTTCCATACTTCATTAAGTGCCCTAATGTCTTAATTGCTTTTTTGTTAAGTGTCAGGGTATCATATTTGTAAGTAAGAACTGATAAAACCTATGTATTAAAACTTCTTTTCAAACACATAGGCATATTTTCCTTTAATTCATTCTAAATAATTTCTATCAAAAGCACTCTCCCTAATTTTAATTCTATGATTAATTTCCAGCTGACCAAAGTTGGCAACTGTTTCTAATTTCTAATTATCAATCTTTACTCCTCTTTTGAAAAATTGCATTGAACATTACTTTACTCTTTTTAGCATTTACATGAAATCCACATATGTAATGTACAAGCAAAACTGTTATTTCACTTTTATAGCTTCTAAACTTTTATAAATGTTTCAAAACATAAATAACAGAAATCTATAAAGATTTGTCATGTGATATATTTTCATAATAATATTTAAAAATTAAGTTTTTCTTAAATCTAAGAATATCACTAGCTACATAAACAAGAACTCAATGACAAATTAAAAAGCAATCAGTACACATAATTGTAATGTGGGTGTGATGAGAATCTCAGCCTCAGGGTGGCCTTTGAGCATTCCATCATCAGATTTTCAATTGGATGGAAGGTTGAAAAGTTAGAGTGTGGAGTGGATTGAGGCCTGTCCATTAGAGTATGAGGATTGGCTATCTTAATATATATCTGAGCACTTATTGCATATATGTGTAGAGATGATAATCTGGTCCAATTGATGATTGCTAATGTAGCATGAAATACGTATGTTGGCGATTATTTATCTTTTTGACATATATGTGATCAAGTGTATCAGTGTTATGAGATAGAGTGGAGAGTGGTGGGTATTGTGAAAGTCTGTGCTTATATACCCTATATATTACATATATTGATACAGGTATATAATAAACCTGTATTTCGGTTATAATACTTACAATTGTAGAATCAATATTTGCAGTTGATATTCCTAATCTTCAGAAACATTCTAATGAATTTAAATTAGAACTTACAAATTGGTTTCAAGTATTAGTAGATTTTGAACATGATTCAGATTTGAATGAAATTAATATGAAAATAACTAATACACTTTTAAAAACTGCAACAAAGATAGCTGATAGAAAAAAGCAGCAATTGACCAATAAAATTTCTACTGAGACTAGAGAATTTATGAAGAAAAGAAGGAATATGAAGATATACAAAAATGATGCATTAAAAAGGATTGAATATTTCGAATTTTGTAAAATGGTGCAGAAAAAAGTTGAAAGTGATATAAGAACGTATAAATGTGAACTAGCAAGGAAAGCCTTAGAAGAGAATAAAAGTCTCAAGAGTGTAAAACAATGGAAGGAAATTTATATCTGCAATAAAAAAAATGGAATTATTACTAAAAAGACAGATGACATCATGAAATGGGTAGAAGACTTCTATCAAAAATTATATAGTAATAAAGAACAAGTACCTCCTATATCTATTATATCTTCTGAATTGCCCAGAATTTTAAAAGATGAAGTGAGACATGCAATTAAATTTATTACAAAAGGAAGAGTTCCAGATAATCATGGAATTATAATTGATATATTAAAAGAAGCAGGTGAAAAAATAGAATTTTTTTTAGCAAAGATATATACCAAATGTCTAAATGATAAAGATGTACCAGATGATTGGAAGAATGCAGTATTAATATTAATATTTAAAAAAGGTGAAAAAAAAGATATTAGAAATTACAGACTTAACAGCCTTTAATCAGTTTTATACAAAATTTTTACCAAGATAATTACAACTTGTCTACGGAGAACATTGGATTTCCACCAACCAAAAGAACAAGTTAGATTTAAAAGTGGTTTTAGTACAGTAGATCATATCCATATATTGAGAGAAGTTATAGAAAGGACAAATGAATATGAGTTGCCATTATGCTTAGGATTTGTAGATTATAAAAAAGCATTTCATTCTATAACCATTTTTCAGTGATTAAAGCATTGGATCATCAAGTTATAGAGCCAGGAGAAATGCAACAGCAACAACTAGACTACATAATGATACTAGGAAAGTCAACATTGAGAAGGGTGTGAGACAGGGTGACTCCATATCTCCAAAACTTTTTACAGCAGTGCTGCAAGAAGTATTTGTGGATTAAAATGGAAAGCTAAAGGAGTGAAAGTAAACAAGGCAAAACTCTTCATACAGTAGTTTAATAGCAATTATGTGCTAGTATAAGAGATGTTGATCATGTGATGTTTAAATGGAGATTATTTAAGTCATTTAGATTTTTCAGATGATGTAGTTGTTGTTTTTTTTCAAATAATGATTTAGAGCTGCAGAAAATGTTGCATGATTTATCAGATGAAATGAGGAAAGGAGGACTAAAGATAAATGTTAAAAAGATTGAAGTAATGTTCAATGGATTTTCTCAAAATATGAAAATAAAGATTGATTATGATGAGTTAGAAGAAGTTAACAGCTACAAATACTTTAGTCAGATTATTAATACATATGGAAACATAATGGATAAAATTAATCAAGAAATTAAACTTGGTTTGAGTGCTTTTGGTAGAAATAAATTGATACTAAAAGGAAATATGCCTATGTGTTTGAAAAAAAAGTTTTTTAATAAATGTGTTTTACCAGTTCTTACTTATGGATTTGAGACTTGGACACTTAATAGAAGAGCAATACAGAGACTTCAGACCACTCAAAGAAGTATGGAGAGATGCATGTTGGGAGTAACAAGAAGAGATTGAAAATGCAGTATATAGGTAAGAGAACAAACAGGTGTTACTGACCTCATTGAAAAAATTAAAAGACTGAAGTGGAGTTGGGCTGGACGGATTGCTAGAAGCAATGATAATAGATGGACAATTGAAATCTTAAACTGAATTCCGAGAGATTGTAAAAAAAACCCAGAAAGAGACCACATGTGAGATACGTGGATGAAATAAGAAAGTGTGCAGGGATGATGTAAAGAAAAGAAGATAAAGATCAAGGAATATGGATTGAACTTGGAGAGACCTTCATCCTGCAGTGGATTGATAATGGTTGATGATGATGATTATGATGACACACAATTAACCCAATCTTTATAATCATTTTACAACTAAATACTCCAACACAATTTTTAATAATATAATTTTAAAAATAGCAGTTTAATAGTATTACGACAGGTTTTGTTTTTAAATCTGAATTAAAATCATATTTTTAACTCGTATTCTTTCGAAAACCAAAGATTTGCGTTCAATTAACCTTCAAAACAAAATTTTATAACACTGTTATTTAATATAAAAATATTTTTAATTATTTATATATAATCAAAAACTTAATTTAAAATTGCATAAAATTTTAAT
Source organism: Epiperipatus broadwayi (assembly GCA_028023455.1). Classification (NCBI taxonomy): domain Eukaryota; kingdom Metazoa; phylum Onychophora; class Udeonychophora; order Euonychophora; family Peripatidae; genus Epiperipatus; species Epiperipatus broadwayi. The sequence continues at coordinate 2,640,362 of JAQFVV010000165.1, forward strand.
ATAATTAAATATTAAGAGAAATGAGCTATGATGCGTTTTTTTCTCTTTTGTCTGTCAAGTCATTAAATGAATTTATGATTGCAATTTAGATGAATAGCGTTGCCTGTTATAAGTTTTAACATACTCACACACATACATATATAAAATCAGATAAAAATAAATATAATAATCAAAATATTCTGGAATTAACTCTACAATATTCAATATACCAATATAAATAGAAAATAGCTATAGTTAGCTTATGGTAATGTGCGCCATTCTGAATAGCATTTAACAATTAATATATATATATATATCATAAGTTGCATATAATTAACTGTTTATCAAATGTAATTGAAAACACAACAGCCAACGCTTAATAAATCTATAGAAGATCACACATTCTGTTGTCAAGACAATCTCTATAGATAATATATTTTGTAGCTAGAAAGATTGTCTTGACAACAGGTTGTGAAGCAGTATATGGAATCGAAGATGTACAACTATATAAAGACTTTGATGAATAAAGATAAAATACAAATCACATAAAAAGTAACACTTATTAACTTAATATATTCTAGCCAATCAGACTATCTGTTGCAACACTAATAAGATTGACATAAAATGAAATTCATTCAATCATTATGCACCTCATATGTTTCTAAAATAACATCTTTATCACCTACATCGGAATGTTGTTTATATTTCCTAAAATACAGTCATAATACAACCTCGTTTATACAACTAAATGATGTCAAAGTCAGAATACAATAATAAAAATGTAATTAATACCTTTAATTAAATTAGTAAACTATTATCTAAGATTAATTCAGTTTAGGTTTGGTATTAATATGTTACATGAATTGTGGTATCTCATGAAAGATTGCATTCTGCTGTTAGAAGAATTTATTTTTGAAACATATGCCCGTAGGGTGATTGATTAATTTTTTTACATTATATAACAACTGTATGATGAAGGTAGTAGATAATCTAATTTGCTAAATGTATAGAAAGGTATTAAGTATTGCCATGATATTGATATATCACTATGATAAACAGCATTTAAAGACATTCTATTATTTCATTATTTAATTGAAATAAAAGATGATTATATAACACAGTTTATTTATGAATTGTTAACATTAAAAATACAATACAGGCTCTACAAAAAACTCCTTCATCACCTAAACCAACTAATTAATTATAAATCAGTACAATCTTTAAGCAATTTTATCTGTTCTGTTTTAAATTTATATACATATATGATGATAAACATGATCATTTTAAAATAGCAATGCTATTATAATAAATAATACACACTCCAATCTCAGTACATGACAATTCTCTTTATATATATAAAAATTATCCTGGAAAATTAAGACACAAAGTGTGAATATTGGTTAATCCAGTAATAATCCAATTATTTTATTGTTTTTATATTAATCACACACATTGATTCTTATTAAACAAAGAAATTTCTTTTTATTTTAATTTTAACTTTGCAATAAACATTGAGCAATCTACCATTTTTCTATTACAGTATTGATAAGTATTGTGATGGAAGTGTGTATTATTTACTGTAATAGCATTTCTATTTAAAAACGATTGTCAAGTGTTGGTGGCTGAGTGCTTAGCACAGCTGCCTTACAAGCAGTTGTCCAGGGTTCGCTTCTCGACCGATGCTTTGACACATGGAAAAAAAACGGTTGTGTTTAACATTATATATATTGTGAATTACTTTATTACGTATATCTATAGATTACACCAAATTCAAGATACAAAAAATAGCCAAAATTTAAAAAGTTAAAATTTTTACAACCAAATGGTTTATTTCTAAGACAAACATTTCAAGTAAACTGAAAAAGTCTGCCTTGACAATGAAATCAACTAGTTGTGAAAATGTTAGTTTTTAAATTTTAACTAGTTTTTAAAATTTTTAAATTTACTGGAATATTTTTATTGCGTTTGATGTTATATATATATGTAAGATATCCCAAAAATTGTTTATGAGGTTCAGCGTAACAATACAAGCTACACAGCTATGCAACACATGTATCTATACAAATGTGCAAAAAAAAAACTCAAAATATATGTTTCTATTCTTAGATCATGAAAAAGAACATGGACATAGTTTTGAACCGCAGAATTAAGAACAAAAATAGAGAAAGCTTGGTACCTTGTTAACAATCATGTTATAAACAAAAGAGCTAATAGCATTTCATTATCAAACAGTTGAATATGTAAATTAGCCTATTTACATATTAGAAATAATAGTGCTATAAAAGCAGCTAACCAACAAGATAATGTAGTTATAATTATAATGTTCAGCACCAAAAGTTCGCTAAGTCAAACAGAAAACTGATGGAAAAAATAAAATATTTCGCCATGCATACAAACATATGAATGTAAAGTTATTACATATACACAATGAAATGAAATTAAAATTATATATGTATATATAATTCATACATTAACCATTATTCATAAAAAGTATAAGCAATAAATGGAGTCATAATACATCACATGTAGCTAAAGAATGAAAAAATATGGTAAAAAAATATGCTATCATATATCAAAATTAGTGCAAAAATGAAAATTATGTCAACTGAACTTTATATCAATTGAATTATCGAAAAATAATAAAATAGAATCTGAAAAATAGAATAAGATTAAAAAACACACACACAGAATGTGAAATAAAATATTGCTTACATATAAAAAAATAGTTAGATTTTATGATCCTATTCATTTTCATATCTTGTCAGATATTTGAATTCATTGCCCAACTTCTTTGCAAAAAAGACTCTGCAAGTTTAATTCAATTTATCTGATCTCTAAATTCTTATTTTACATTACACAAATATTTTTTTTATTTCATTTTTTTATCTTGTATATAGTCTCTGTTTTAAAGTATTTTACAATCACTTGGAATTCAATTTTAAACATCTATTATCCATTATTTCTTAAGCATTATGTCAAAGTCCAGATCTATTCCAGTTATTTAATTCATTCAATTGAATCAGTTATACTATTGGTTCTCTCACCCATATATTTCACTTTCCCATTTCTTTTTATTACTCCTAACTCATCTTTCCATACTTTATTAAATAGTCTAAAGATCCATTGTTGCTCTTTTGTTTAATGTCCAAATCTCAGATCCATAAGTAAGAACTGGTAAAGCACATTTATTAGAAATCTTTTTTTCATACATGTAGGTATATTTTCTTTTAATATTAAGTTATGTCTATGAAAGAGATGCCACCCAAATTTAATTCTGTGATTAATTTCATCCATTATGTCTCCATCTGTATTAACAATCTGCCCAAGATACTTATATTTATCAACTTCTAATTTGGGAATATCAATATCTATATTTTTCTTTTGAGAAAATTATTACTCGTATTTTTTTACGTTCATATGAACTTCTGTAAGATTTCCTAAAGATCTGATGCATGTTTTAAATAATCTCCATTCACTTTTATTCTATTAGTGTCCCATTTTAATTCACAAAATACTTTTACAAAACTTCTGAAAAATGTTTGAAAGTATAAAACCATCCAGTCTTATATCTTTATCAATATTAATCTTCTTAGTATCACCATGGAATATAATCAAAGCTAATAGATTCAAATAAAAAAATGAAACTATTTTTCTCCTGTGCTTAGGCTCATAAGTGTAGACGAGTAATCAGACAATGATAAAAAGCAGAATCTTAGATAATCAAAAATTTTCTATTTCCTTATTTATAACTATTGGATTTAGAGTCAATTACAGAAATTAGACATAAAAAGTTTCATTTTTTTTATCTGAATGCTTAAATAATAAGGATGGTGAGTATAGGATATTTTTAAATGTTATTTAGTCAGTGACTGTTTTTATAAATTATCAGTTTAACAATAGTGTGAGGAATTTATTAGATAGATAGATAGATAGATAGATAGATAGATAGATAGATAGATAGATAGATAGATAGATAGATAGATAGATAAATAGATAGATAGATAGATAGATAGATAGAAAGAAAGATAGATAGATAAATAAATAGATAGATAGATAGACATACATTAATACAGATAGATAGATAGATAGATAGATAGATAGATAGATAGATAGATAGATAGATAGATAGATAGATAGATAGATAGATAGATAGATAGATAGATAGAGATGCATGTATTTAGGGTTATCACCTGTCCTAATCACTGTATGAAAAGTAATAATGATTTAATGACTGTTTCAGTTTTCTTGCATCATTAAAGGACATTTAAGTATAAATTTAAGTTTGATCTTGAAATTGTTAAGATTCTTCATGAAGAGAGAACACATAATTTTAAAAAATAAGAAGGTAATTTTTATAAATAGAATTAAAAGAAATATAATTAATAGACAAGCTGCTAATGTTAAAATTTGAGATTTCTGGGATTTGAGATTATGACATTTGCTTCCATTATGGTTTTTTGAATTTAACAGTATTTGATGAGGGTTAAATAATTAACCGAAAGTATTCTGAGTATTGAAAGACTGTATACAATAGTTAAGTAACATGATATTTATTATTTGTATTGTTGTTATACATATATAAAAAGTTCATACAGCAATAAGCTATGTGTACAAAAGATATGTGTACAAGAATGTGTTGTGTATTCATATTAAATCTCAAATATATAAAAATATATTATTGATTAACATATTAAATAACACATAATAATTAATGTACAAAAAATGAGCATTCAAGGGTGTAATAGCGTTTATGCTCACATCTACATTATGAAGATGTATGGTTTAATTTATAAATAAATAAAGATTTCTTTTTGGTTTCTTTCTCATATGGAGGAAATATTGCTCCTATAATATGACCACTCTCAAAAATCATCAATTGAATGTTCAGGTAAATTGAAGTATTTAGATACTGACTCAGCTTCATTTTTATGCAAAATGTCAAATTTGTTGTTAGTTATTCTAATATGCAGATTATTTGCTGATTCATTTACATAACAGTTCAAGCATCTTTTACATTCTTTTAAATATATTAAGTTTAAACTTTTACAATTGAAATAGTTGAGGGTAAACCATTTGTAAAAATACCATGTTTGTGTATAAAATATTATTTTTATATCCACATGAAAATATTATTTTTTGATACAAAATTAGAAATAAAATTTGTTTTATACGTTTACCTTTAAGCATTTTCTGTCTTCAATATAGAATTTTAGGTGCTTTAGTAAAAATAAATTTTAGGTAATGTATGGAAATTAAAGCATTAATGCAATATGTGGTTAGTATTAGCTTTTTTTCCCATGTGTCAAAGCATCGATCGGAAAACGAACCCATTAATCTGGGACAACTGCTTGTAAAGCAGCTGTGCTGACCACTAGGCCACAAATGCTTGACTGGTTTAGTATTAGTTAAGTCATTTTTGAAAAAAAAAATTAGTGGTGGAACTTTTAATTTTCTACTTTTTTTCTTAGATTGAAGTTTCTTTTTATCAATTTCTGAAAATTTATTACTGCTTTATCCAACAGCGTTTAAGGATATTCCATATTTATAAATTTATTATACAAAATTTTGTTATTTTGGTGAAGAAATTTTTTGTTGTTGCAGATTTAAAAATTGATTATATGATATATTAGTCTTTAAATACTGAGGTCAATTATTATGAATATGTAGATACTTGTGGCTGTTAGTCAGTTTATTATATATATTACTTTTAAGAATTTTATTATTAGAAATAATTTCAATATCAAAAAAATGGGCAATTCTTTTAAAAAACTTCATGAAGAAAGCACGATGTTTTTTTAATATATGACCATATCATAAAGATGTCATCTATATATTAGTTTTAACTCTACAATTTTTATGTAGAGAGAACTCCAGTTAAGCCACAAAAAGATTACATAATTTGATTCAACATTTTTATAAATAATATATGGAATTAAAAATGAGTTATTTCTTAAAATTAAATATACTAATTTGATATTTGTATTAAGGTGTTTATCATATTTCTTATTTATGAAGCAGATTTGATAACTTCAATTTCATAATTACATGGTGTTTTCGTTTGTAGTGATATAATGACTAAAGTTATTAAAAAATATTTATTTATATAGTTAAAGTTGGATGTTCTTTAAAATTGAAAAAAAAAATGTGTATGTAAATAATGCTTTCAGAAAATGCCAAAATATTTTCTGTTGGACAAACAATTCCTGGTACAGTAGGCCTGCCAAGGCACCCTGATTTATTGACTTACATAACTGATTTCTGATAGGTAATGAAAAATTATAAATATATTCCTGACAAGAAAGTTTCTTCCTTTCAGGCTGCTAAATATGTTTTAGTCTGGGTTATAGATTCATAGAAATTTTGGTCATATAAATAAAAGAAAAACCATGAAACGATGAAAATCTTTTCGTGGTTTTTAAGTTACATTACTCAGTGAAAGAAAGTTACTTCTGCTTCTCAATTATATATATATATATATATATATATATATATATATATATATATATATATATATATATATATATATATATATATATATATATGCATTTTTTTACATATACAAAAGATTGCATTACTAATTCCAAAAATTGACTGCTATCTATTGGGGCTATAATTTTATTACATAGGTTAATGGATAGTGAATCTATTTATTTAAATTTTATTAACACATTATAAAAAAAATATTGTTCTATAAAAATGTAAAAAAAAAGATTAATTTAGAATTTAGGGTGGGAACTTTTGTCTTAACTAAAGGACTGAAATTGAATGATATTAAAACAGTTTTGCACAAACCACTGAATGTGCTTAGAAACTATTGTGATGTTCTTGTTTTGATTTGCTTTTTGTATTACAGATTGTATTACTAGATTTGTAGCAAAAAATATTTTATGTCAAGATATATAATGGCATCCTAATAGCTATATGTAACAAGAGAATGTGCTTTTACATAAAAGTTGAGATATTTATGAATGGATTGAATTTTTGTAGTTTTTAATATGCATAAAAAATATTTTGTATGTTTAAATCATTATGGTAGAATAACATTCGAGATTAAAACTCATAGCACTATGGAATAAATATTTAAAATACTTCATTAGTCAACATTTACCAAGAATAAAGTGGCCGTTTATACTTGTACTCCATTTATATATAGAGAAGGTTAACCAAAACACTTTTAGAAAGAATGAATATTTAAATCAATCCACAACATTGTACTTAAATATGTTTGAATCCATTTACTTAAATAGTTAGCAAGTCTGAGAGTTATCTCAATTTAAGCATAGTCATCAACGATTTAAACAAATGAAAATATGTAATAGCCCAGTGCTTAATATAGAAATAACACTCCAGATTAAAACCCATAACACTGTACAATAAATATTTAAAATACTCTCTAACCATGCATAGGTCAAAATTTACTAGGAATGAAGTAGCTTTTTATTCTTGCATTCCATTTACATTTCTATAGAAGATTGACTAAAACACTTTAATTAGAAAGAGAGAATATTTAAATCAATCCATAACATTATAACTAAATATGTTTCAATTGATTTACCTACAATAATTATTTTTTGTAATTCAATTGTTATTAAATTTCTTCTTTTTTGAGCCAATGTAATATCTGGTAAAATGAAAATACACACAGAAAAGGTAGTTTTTTAAAATAATATTTAACTTTATTACTGCCTAGCATGCTTCCAGTATATTTTTACTATATCATATTTATGACATATCGTGGTGTTATTAAATGGTTCATTATATCAACATTTAATTATCTATTCACATATTCAATTTTAATTTAAAATTGAATATTTAAATAGTCCATTTCTTTGAAATGGGTACAAAAAAGAAGCAAGTGTACCTATTTCAAAGAAATGGGCTATTTAAATATTCAAAATAAAATTTTTATTTTAAAACTGAATAGTTAATTAAACATCGATATAAAGAACCATTTAATCATATCACTACATACCATGAGCATCCTAGAAGGTAATAAAGTTAAATATTATTTTTAAAAAATGACCTTTCCTGTCTGTAGTTTTATTTTAAAAGATATTATAATAATTAGCAAGCTTAACTATTTAAACATTGATTCCTTCTAACTAAAATGTTTTAATCAATCTTCTCTATATATAAATAGTGGACAAGAACAAACAGATGCTCTATTTTTGGCAAATTTTTAATAATACTTCATTAGAAAGTATTTAAATATTTACTGTATGGTGCAATAGGTTTTAATCTCAAATATTATTTATATATTAAGCATATGGAAATACTTATATTATATATATATTGATAGTTTTCTGGTAAAATTATATACTAATATTATCCATATATTGATAGTTTTCTGGTAAAATTAAAAACTAAAGTTATCCCTGTTTACATGAACATAATCTCTTAATTTAGATTTTTATCAAACAAAAAATCATGAAAAATATAAATTCCATATATATTATAGCCATTTAGCTGCATTGCTAAATTAAAAATTAATAGTAATAATGGGTCAATTAATTAAATATTTTAAGTCCAAAAATGATAGTATAAAAATTCTCAGACATGAAATTTGTTAAATAATGTGATTATTTTCATGAGTTATAAATAATTATAACAGGGAAAGAAAAATATAAAATAATGTACACAAGTTTTTTAAATCTCTCTTTTTACTAATTATAAGTAATTACAAGTTCTAATTTTTAACTTTAAAAATGTATTAAGATAAAATAAGTTTCTTTTTTAGTAAATTATTTAATAATACTTAATTCTAATTTTTTAAAAGAAAGTTTTGTGTTTAGGAATATTTTTGAAAAAAAAAAGATTTTAATTTTTTGGTTAACTTTATTTTAATTAGTCAGAGTTACTATTTTTTTCTTTTTATCTCTCTTCAATACAAAAATCAAATCAGTGCAATTAACTAATTGATTATCATGTTTTCTCTTTGTAAAAGAAATATTAAAAAATGAATGTCAAAAATCTTATGATTTTATTTTAAAATTTTGACTTTATATTCAATGTCAATGTTTAAGGTAGAGAATAACTGAACTTTTGTGTTTGTAAAAATTTATCTAATTGATTGTTATAAAAATTTGGCATGTTGGAGACAGATTGTTATTTACTTAAGAAGAGTGTTATTCTAAAAGAAGTAATAGTGGTATGGAAAATCAGCAAACTTAAGTATTTGATAAGAACAAATCATTCCTTATCTAATTGTTGATGAGAATAGTCAAGTTTTAAGCTAGCTGCGGAAAAAGGCACTAGAAGAAAAGAAGTTTCTGATGCAGTTAATAAAAAAGAAAAAGCAGAAATTTTTATCAAACTGCTACATTGTATAAAAGAAATCTTGACTAAGCTGTTGCATAGAATAGCAAAAAAATTTCAAGTTTTTAGCATACTATGAGTTTAGTTATAAAAATTGGTTCTACAACAAAAACCATGTGCTAAGTTAGCTAAAAGCTGGACATCATCTTCTTTCATGTAACTTGCCTTCACTGGAATAAAATGTTAAAAAGTAAATAATAATTACCCGGCAATAATCTGAAAAAAACCTTGCCTTCTAACAAGAGCATGAGTCTCTGCATATGTTAGTCTCACCTGGAAGTTTTAATGAAAAAAATGGATAAAATTTTGCTGTTAATTAACCTGAAAATATAGCAGATCAAGAAATGAACAAATTAATCATGTACATTGGGTACAAGACTTCAATGAAAAAATATACTTGGAAACCTGGAAATTATAACTGGAATGAAGAACTCCTAAGAAGAATAAAAGCATGTTTAAAGGTATTTTTGTATGCCCACTTATTTGCATTTATAGTAAAAAAAATTTTGTAGAAATTGATAATTTTAAATATTTTCATTAAGTTAATATATTCAAATTGTGAAATATATTTGTTTTAATCCATTCAATTTTTTTTTAAAATTATGAGTTTTCTTAGAAAATTAATTTTTTTTTTTAAATTTAATTTATTTAATATGATTTTTTTCTTTTCATTCATCTACCCCCTCCCCCCAAAAAAAAAATTCAACAAAGGGTTAATCAAACTCAATCAAAGATTGTTATTTCTGATTTTGAAAATGTTGATTTCCCTTCTTCATTATTTAAATAAATAACTTAATGAATTAAAAGTTAATCAACTTAATGAAGAGAAATCAATTGGGTTAATACAATTTTTATGAAACTATATATTTTTGTTGAAATGAATGTCTAAACTTTTATACTATCATGCCATTTTATTTTATTTATTATTAATCGATTATAAAGAAATTGTTTAAAATATTTTTTACTCTTAATACCTTTATTTCTGCTATCTGTTATATGATTTGACAATGTGTGCAACTTGATTTCAATACAGATTAGTGCTCTAGGATTTTTAAATGTTCCCAATAAAACTATTTAATTATAGTAGGGTAATATGAATTATTTGAAGTTATTTACAATAAGCTCTTATATTTATTTCTTTATCTCTTTCTCAAAGTAGTAGTGTATAGGATTCTTGTTTTCTGAGCTACATTAAAGCTTAACAGATAGGTGTATACAGATTACGGTTTTAGGTTGTTGCTTGGATTCCAGGTGGTAACTCTGGATGGTGCAAAGGTATATTATGCTTTAAAATCCATGACATTTTTATTTATTTTTGATTAGAAATTAAGTTTTATACATTAATAATATGAGGCAGCCAGGGCATTAATGTTGATCAATGTGTTTTAGAATTGCAGAATTATTTTTTTATTATGAGTGATGGCTTAATAATGCACTTAAGTATACACATCCAAATTATTGTTTATATAACCTATTTTAAGTTTGGCACTGGTTAGATAAGTAGCTGTCCATAATAGACCTCTTTTAAATCCAGTCACAGGGTTGACTATTGATTTTTGTTGTTGATTGTTCATAATGATGAATGATTTTATTATTACCTTTCTTTAATGCTGGGTGAACTTATAGTTAATTTATTTTTTGCTGATCTCTTATGCTCATTTCTTTCATATGTATTTTTTTTATTATTCTATGGGTAGGCTGATAATTTCCCATCTCCTTATAATTTAGTTGTAATATATTGTGTACCATTAAAAATGGTGACCCAATTGTGGGACTATATAACCCCTGCCATTCCTAATCAATATGTAGTGTTACAATATATATATATATATAAAATACATATTTTTGCGGGTTCATCCGTGTTAAAAACTTTTAATATCAATTTACTGACGTTTCGACTTGGTCACACAAGCCATCCACAGAGTACCTTTTTATAACTCTGTGGATGGCTTGTGTGACCAAGTCGAAACGTCAGTAAATTGATATTAAAAGTTTTTAACACGGATGAACCCGCAAAAATATGTATTTTATATATTTAACCCGTGCAAATCTTCGTTTTAACATATATATATATATATATATATATATATATATTGTACCGCTATTCAACAGCATTACATGCTTCATAATTTTTAGGACCAAAAGATTAAATTTTAAATGGCTTAAAATTTTTTAAAAAAAATAAATAAATAAATACTGTGTCATAGTTTTCTCTTAGAATAAAACTTATTAGTATAAGAGGTAGAAAGGTATAATAGAATTAAAGAAATGTTAAAATTTTTTCCCTCTTTTTAAAGAAAAGAGCTTTTATAAAGTAAAAGCTAAATAACTATGTAAAATTTAGATTAGAATTAGTCTGTAAAAATTTGTTTGTAAAAGAAAACATTGAAAATGTATGTAGTTAGTTTATAAGATTTCAGATTGTTAACAAAATTAAAATCAATAGTTGAATTAATTAAAAAACTGTAAAGTGTCTTATCAAGATTGCTTAGACAAATCTGAAAAAAAGATTAAGATAAAACAGAAATGTAAAATTAATTAAAAGACATTTGAAGTTAAAATCAAAATTAAAAAATAATGATAAGAAAATTAAAACAATAGGTAAAAAAAGTATATAAAGTTGATCTCTCTATTGTTCTTCAGTCGGGGCTGCAATTTGCTAGATCATTCATTTGTTCGGATTATTATTATTCAGTTTGTACAAAATGCTAAATCCAAACAATCAGAGATCCAGATATTTGGAAGTGTAAATGTAGTAAGTAATTAGTCAATCAATTACTGCTGCAGAGAATCTTATTGCACAAGATGCAAACCTAGCAATATGTGTGCTAGACATTCAGATGTATTAAATTGGGCTTCAGATCCCAAAAAACCTCCACAAGTCAACTATCCCACTTGGAACAAATGCTGGAAACTGATGCCATAATCATAAAATAAATGCTACCACTATTCTCTCTCTTTCATTTCTGAGTCACAGAATGAAAACCAGCCACAAAGCCATCAATTGGAAAACCAGAAGGCCATCCAGTTGGAAAATTTACACAAATGAAAACCTAGGTAATGATATTTTATCACATCTATAGACACTTTATGTTTAAATTAATGAATTTTAATTAACAATAGACTATCATAATTTAACCTGAGTAATTACTTATGTGATTTTATATGTAAATTTCAATATTGTGTTATATTAGATATGTGTGTGTTTAATTAAATATTAATGTTTGCCTTAATTGTTATTTGGTCTATTTTCTCTTTCTCTCTTGTCACTGCCTCACCAGTAAATTACTGTAAAGTTACTTTATGTATTAAGTATATATGCTGGACCCTGAGACAGAGTAAGCTAGTCATGGGATATTTCAAGTGCTGGATTATGGGCCTACCATCCAGGCATGTTAGTCATTTCTTGTAAATAGCTGGTGCCTGAGGTTTACCTCTAAACAAATAAAATGTTTTGGATAATAGGGGTTTGAATCTAACAGTTGAGGTGGGCCATGGACTGGAAATGTGATCATTTTATGCTTTGCATAGTTTGGTCTGACCATGGATATCATTGCTAGCTCTGCTATTGATGGTAGTCCCCCCTCTGCTTGAAGGGCTGGTCCATTCACGTAATGTTGAAAACATAAAATTTGAAAATTATATTAAAAAGGTTAAAACCCAATTAAACAGTTTTTATTAAACGGATCTGGTTCAGTATATATATATATATATATATATATATATATATATATATATATATATATATATATTGCGTATGTCATAGCTCTGAAGAAGATTGTTGGATAATCAAAACTGTCATCTATTTTAGAAGTTTTGATTAATAAAGTATTGTGTTTGCATTGTGTAAAGTGCATAGAAAAGTGTGTGAGTATTCTTTATTTATATTTGTAAAAATTAAGTATAATTTACACTTGTGAAAATAATTTTATATTCTGTAAGAATCACAAATCAGTATTTAAAAAAATAACTTACTTAAAAATCTAATGTTATCATTATAAAAGAATAACTATTGATTCCTCCTGCTATAAACATATAATAACAAAAGTACTTAGAATGTTTAATGGATATATGCAATTCCAAAGTGAACAATTTTACTTTTACTAAAACAAAATTTAGTCATCTATATTTGCATAATAACTTCTTGGATTTTATTTGGATGATACTATATAAATTTCAAAAAAATAAGAAACAGGTAAATGATTATATATATAACCATATGAATGCTTCTAGCTGCTCTAGCCCCATATTAAGGATTATAATATAATCACTTCTATGGTGTAGCGCTCATACCAGGATCAATAGAGCCTAATCATAAATATTTGGCTTGTTTAAATCATAAATTCAACTGTTATATTGTGATTATACAGGGATATAGGATGTTGTGATTTTATATTTTGGCCTCTAATTTGTTTTAATATGCATCAGATTCTATTATTTAGCTTTGTTTTCAGACAGTATATTAATTATTCTAGTTGGATTTATTTTTTTGATTTAAAAATTTTAATCTGGAATCATCATATAGTTCACAATTTTGGAGTTTCTTATGTTCTAGATAAACAGGTACTAATGACGTTTTTATTTGTAGTTTAATCATACTTAACATCTCCTTTCACGTGATTTTAAGACTAATATCAAATTACTGTCAGCCAAAGTTTACTATTTCCTTAGAGTTGTAACTCCAAAAATATGTAATATTGCATGCTTTTTCACTTTTACATCAAATGATATCAAAAATATATTACTAATATAATAGATAGATATTGATTTTTTCCTCTGTTCATTCATTCATTTTTAATTCTATCCAACCATCAATGCACTTATCTAACTTCTTTCTATCAATTGATGTACCATCATTCTATTTGTTTGGCTTTCTTTCTATCTGTTTAATTTATCTAACTACTTTTCTGTTTGTACATTCATTCATCTGTATATTTATAGTATCTATCTATCTGTCTGTCTGTCTGTCTATCTATCTATCTATCTATCTTATCTATCTATCTATCTATCTATCTATCTATCTATCTATCTATCTATCTATCTATCTATCTATCTATCTATCTATCTATCTATCCATCCATCCATCCATCCATCCATCTATCTATCTATCTATCTATCTATCTATCTATCTATCTATCTATCTATCTATCTATCTATCTATCTATCTATCTATCTATCTATCAACTTATTTAGCTTTCTGGTGTATGTTTGTATATCTTTCTCTTTTGTTGTTGATTTAATTATTTATTTATCTATCTATAAATCTGTCTATCTATCTACTTACCTAACTACCTACCTATCTATTGATCTATCTATCTATCTATCTATCTATCTATCTATCTATCTATCTATCTATCTATCTATCTATCTATCTATCTATCTATCTATCTATCTATCTATCTATCTATCTATCTATCTATCTATCTATCTATCTATCTATCTATTTATTTATTTGCTTATCGATCTATCAATCTCTATCTATATGTCTATTTCTATCAACTTATTTACCTTTCTGATGTATGTTCGTACAGTATATCTTCCTCTTTTGTTGTCTATCTATCTATCTATCTATCTATCTATCTATCTATCTATCTATCTATCTATCTATCTATCTATCTATCTATCTATCTATCTATCTATCTATCTATCTATTTGTCTGTCTGTTTATCTACTTATTCACCTTTTTATCACTATAAATATATCTATTTATGTCTGTTTGTTCATTTATCTATCTATTTATTTATTTATCTACCTATATATCTATGTGCTTTTATCCACTTATTCATCTATCTGTCTATATGTACATTTATAAATTTGTCTATCTATCTATATCTGACTATAAGTCTCTCTGTATATTTGCTTATCTATATATTTATAACATCCATCTATAATATCTATCTATCATATATTTAACTATTTCTCTATTTAGATCTCTATATGCATATAATATTTTTTTTATATTAAAAATAGCACTTTATCTTAATTACAAAATCTCAGTTCATTAGCTAATTAATATGGGTATGGAAAATTCATCCATTTTAAATTATAAAAAAAATTTTTTTTTTTGATTTTGCTTTTAGAATTGCGAAAGATGATTCAAAAATATATTTAAAAAAAAAAAAATTCACAAAGTTGTTTCAGTCTATTCGTTTTTCATATACTTTAATATCTGATTGCAGAAAGCTTTTAAATTAGGATTAATAATACTGGCTAATGCATCATTGCATTCATCAATGTGTAAAGAAGTATATTAATTACTTTTCTATTTTCGTATTGATAATGAGTGAATGGTTTATGTGCATATTTATACATATGTGTGTGAACTTCGGTTCTTTAACTTTGTTGCAGGATGGAAATAATTTAACAATTTTTATGAACGAAAATGATGTAACGAAAACCTCCATTGCATAGTGTTTCTCATCTGTTATATTCGGTCACACGAACATTGAAAAGGTTTTTACGTCATAAGCAGTTTTGGCATTTTTTCAGGTAGTGAGCATAAAAATAACTTCATTAACTTTTGAAATATGGATTTTTTGTACAGTACAGCCTTTTTTTTTAATCTGCACTTCTATATGTAATATATAGGGGGTTTAAATCCAGACTTTCACACGATCCTCAACCATCCATTCTATCTCATACTGTTGATATACTTGATCACAACATATAAATAATCACCAATATACGTATTTCGTGTTAAACCAGAACTCATCAGTTGGTTCAGATTATCATCTCCACACATATATACAATCAAAGATCAGCTTATATTAAAACAGCCAATCTTACATACTTTAAGGGATAGGCTTCAAACCACTCCAGGCCACAACTTTTCAGCCATCCATTTCATTGAAAATCTGATGATAGAATTCCCAAATCCCACCTTGGTGCCAACCTTCTCATCCTAGCATTCCATCACAGATTTGTAATGAAATGGATGGCTGAAGAGTTGTAGAATGGAGTGGTTTGAAACCTGCCCATTAAAGTATGAAGATTGGCTATCTTAATATAAGCCGAACTTTGATTGTATATATGTGTAGAGATGATAATCTGGACCAACTGTTGAGAGCTAATTTAGCACAAAATATGTATATTAGTAATTATTTATTTTTTCAACATGTGTATGATCAAGTGTATCAGTGGTATGAGATAGCATGGATAGTTGAGGGTCATGTGGAAGTCTGAGTTCAAACCCCTATATATTAATTAATTTTTGTAAATTTTTGTGCTAATAATGTGGGGTTAATTTACATTTATTGGATCAGTGTCAAACATAGGATGATGCATTCATGGTTGATGTGTGGCCCATTTTATGCATCCAGATTTATGTTTTAAAATAATGTGCATTTGATCTTATTTAGAAAATATTAAATAATATATATATATATGTGTGTGTGTGTGGCTGAAAAGTTTATATAATTAGTAATTGATAGTTAGATAGATGAATAGTTGCATATAGATAGATGGATGGATAGATAAATAGAGATAGATGGATAGTTAGCTAAATAGATAGATATGCACATATATAGATATATGTAAAGATAGTTAAATAAATAAATAGATAGACAAACAAACAAAGAGATAGACATATAAAAAGACAGACATACAAAAAGAATGTTAGATACAATAATAAATGAATAGATGGATATATAAATATATTAAATTAATTACACTAATTTACACTTACTATGCTTCTTTTATAATAAGACCTAATCAGAAAATAATACATGGTGTGACGTTTAGGATGCTTATAATATAAACCCTACCAAATATAAGCCCTAGTTAAGATTGTCAGCCAGATAAATGGCTTTTGTTTTCACATTGAAATATACAATGAACATATTGAATTATAAAGTAATAAATATGTAAATAAAACAATATTATTGAAATTAATGTTTTAAGTAAATCATCATAATATAAATTATATAGTATTTATGTATTTTCTCATCAAGCATTTTCAGCAAACGTAATTCTACTGGTAAAGAGAACAATCTACCACAAGCTAGTATATCAGACAATTTATAATTTAATTTATGTGTTTAGAATGTTTGATTTAGTTTTAGAGTTTCATCATGGTAGCTTTTAAATATTCAAAAAAAGAAAAATTGGTTTGATTTCATAAACATTTTTTACTCATAAAGGATTTTAAATAACAGAAGTGGTTTTAATAATCAAAGTTTAGCTTAAGTTAAATCATCAATATTAACTGCAATCATTTTGTTATTACTCCTGTCATGAATCACAAGTCCTCAGTTAACACTTGATTTAATGGTAAATTTAAATAGAATAATATTTTGATCCTCAGATAAGATGAGTGCAAAAAAAGGCTATTCTAGCATATAGAAGAGGAATTGTGCAGGGCTCCCAGGGTAAGGATCTTACAGTTTTCAATAAAAAGAAGTATTTAAATAAATGAACAATGTCTTGCATTGGTGGTCGAGAGGTCAGCGTGACTGCCTTGCACTTGCAGGCAGTTGCCCGGGTTGCGGGTTCGCATCCCAGCCGATGCTATGACACTTTAAAAAAAAAAAGAACATTTTTTGGACTTAACTAAATATAAATGTTTGTACATGAAAAATAAGACATCATTTGAAAATAAGTCCCACATTGTTTTTGGAGCAAAAATTAATATAAGACCCAGTCTTATTTTCAGGGGAACATGGTAAATCACTAGCCAAATTTAAATTATTAATCTATTGTCAATAAAATCCCTGCAAATGCAGATTTCTCATGTTCAAAGTAACATAACACTAAGCAGGTATATATTATCTTAACTTGTCATAATTCCAATTCACATTCCAATTACCTTCTGTGTCAAAAGAAAAAAAGCTACTAGCTTCAGAATTATAAATCCTTATTAAAAAAGATTATTTATTTTCTCATCTTTTTTTCTTCAAAGAAGCCAACCTTAGCTTACTCAAGCATACTCTTATGACACGTATTTCTTCCATAGATATACAATGCAGAACTAAGATATTTATTCTTTACTTCATTTTTATGAACTTCACTCTTTTCTTTAAACTCAAATTTTTTTGACTATATATATTTTGTTATGAAAATCATAAACCATTTGAGAAATGATATTTTTATCAATTTTTCTTTTTATTATTCAATGAATTATTTCAAATAAGTCCTTTTTTGGTACCATTTTTTATTAGCAAAAATATTATGATTTCTAATTAAGTCATTATAAAAAGACAATTCAAAAGCAAACAACAATTTATTTTATTATCATCACTATTAAAAAAAATATATAAAAATAAAATGTAATCTTTTTTCCTTTGATTTTTAAATGAATTTTTATAAAGTTTTAAGGACTAATCATAATATATTTGGTGATATGAAAAATAGTACTAAGGAAAAGTGTTACTTTAAATAATTTATTGAATAATATAAAAAAGAGCTGTTTGTATTATGTTTTTATTTTTGTAAAAAAATTATATATAGTTCAAAATAGTTTAAATATAAAAATAAAAATGAACATTCATAAAAGTAGAGTTAAAAATAACTGTTTTAGATCTGGATTATATATACGAGGAAGAGGGGGGGGGTTATACAAAATAACAAAAAATATTTTTTGGAGGGTGGGCACTTAATAGTACATGATTCTGCTACTAGATGTCTCATGCAGAAACACTGTTGTGAAATAGTAAATGTTTTTGTTACATGCATCTCACTAAATTGTTGATTTTTGTAATGGCTGAAAATTTAAAATAAATTGAAATTCTGTTAGGGAAAATGTTTTAACATAGTGAGATTATTTGCATTGAAAAGAATGAAAATAATAAAAAAAGTTAATACATCATTTTTGATAAATATTTGTGATTCAGAAGCTATTAACTACTTTAAACATTTTTTGATATTAAAAGTAATTAAAATATGCATTGGGATTATAAAAACGTAGGAATATATTTGCTTTGTTGTAGTTATTGTTGTTACTTTGCTATGGAAAGTAAAACATTGGTAATGGATTTGTAATTTAATTTTGGCTACTGATTTAATTACGAATTGATGTATTTAGTTTATTATATTCACTAATTTATATATATATATATATATATATATATATATATATATATATGATCAATAGATGGAGCTTTACCAATAGCTCTAAACAAGTTTTGTTACATAAGTGCCAAGAGAAATAGAATTCAAAATCTCTATCGATTCTCCCTATCTCCAGACCAACAGGTTCTGAGCTTAATGGCTCATGTCAGTGAAGAACTGAGAGACTAGAAAGTAGACCTAAAATATCAACTCAAAAGTTAGCACTTATCAAACATGTTTCTATCAATTTGAAAGCATGAATTTATCAGACATGTAAATGTCTTCAAATCCAGCTTAACAAACTAAATAGCTTTATGGGCCTGAATTTAGCTCAGTTTCACCATATAGTAAAATCCTCTGCAATATATAGCATTCAAAAAACCTTCAAAGGTACACTTATAATAATTAAAACAAGTTATAAATTCTGCAACTTGCTTTTAAGCTTGAATTTTATGATCAATAGATGGAGCTTTACCAATAGCTCTAAACAAGCTTTGTTTACTTAAGTGCTGAGAGAGATAAAATTCACAATCTCTATCGATTCTTCCTACCTCCAGACTAGCTGGTTGCAAGCTTAGTGGATGACATCAGTGAAGGGCTGGGAGACTAGAAACTAGATATAAAATATCAACTCGATTCAATTTAATATCTTAATTAAATTACAGGTACTTAAAATGATATTTAACATTGTAATCTAAAATTAGTAAATGCAAGAAGATTTACAGGCATGAACAATTTTTACTTGAAAATTAACAGCTATTTTAATATTAATAAACTATCTTTATCTTTTAAATCAACTAATGTAGATTTTTTTTTACTAATATAATCTTAATAATATTACCTTGAATTAATACACTCTTACTAATAGTTAATTGGAATAGAAATGTTCTATAATAAATAATCAAATTCACTATTAATATCTGCTATTAGAGATTTAAAACTGGTTATTATTATGGTTTAATTAAACACTAAAATTTGAAATACTAAGGATTATTCAAAAAAAATCCTAATCATTTTTAACACTAATTTTTTTGCAAAATAAAAAATATATCTTTAGGTTAAACACTTGAAAATTACCTCAACAATAATCAAGTTTAGATTAATACAATAAAATATTAAATGAGTTTTAATAATGTCCAAGATTTATAAAAGTACTTCAAATAATTTATAATATAAAATGGCGTCTAATTATAAAGTTTTGATAAAGCTAACTTTCAATAAAATTAAGAAAATGAAAAAAAAAATCCTTTTTTTTTTAAAAAAAAATACTTAAACAGATTAAATAGCTGAGAATCTTGCTTCACTGGCAAAGCCAGTTACAAAATATATACAATATCTATATACTTTATAGATAATATGTAAGAATACATTCTACAAGAATTGTAAACCATATATATATATATATATATATATATATAACCATTAAAAAACAGTCAACACTTAAACATTCCCAATATAGATAATAATCAAGAATTTCAAACTGTTGTCAAGGCAACCTCCTTTTAGCAATAGAGGTGGAATCCCACTTCTATTAATCATCTCATATAGACTCTAAATATTGCAACTTGACCATAGAGATTGAAATTATTGATAGAAAGAAGTTTAAATAAACCTCCTTAAACAGGTAAATATAACCTGCTCTGAATGCAGACTAATAAATAGTCAATTATAACATTACAAATTGCAATTATAATTTTCAAATTGCAAACAAACTATTATTTAAATAATAAGTGTAATAATGCTCAAGGTTAAATGGGTTTATAAGTAACCATTAACCTATTTAGCCTTGAGCATTATTATATATATATATATATATATATATATATATAACATGAATTAAAATCATTTTTAAATAGTGAATGCTATTGTAGTAAATAATGCACACCCGCACTTCAATATTGTACAATATGCTAACAAGAAAATGATTGCACTTTCCTACTGATTCTATTTCTATATAAAGAAGATTGTCTTGAATATTTGACAAAAAGTGTGAAAATTAAGCAATCCACTTATTTAATATAAGATAATTATTAAATTGATTGATATTTTATTTAATAAAATAATGAAATAACTTTTTATTTTAAATATTGTAGTAAACATTTAAATAATCTATATGTAATATAGTAAATCACAACATGAATATAGATATATGTAGAACATTAAATATGATCATTTAGAAAGACAAAGAAAAAGAGAGATAGATAGATAGATAGATAGATAGATAGATAGATAGATAGATAGATAGATAGATAGATAGATAGATAGATAGATAGATAGATAGATAGATAGATGGATGGATGGATGGATGGATGGATGGATGGATGGATGGATGGATGGATAGATAGATAGATAGATAGGTAGGTAGGTAGATAGATAGATAGACAGACAGACAGACATACAGACAGATAGGCAGATAGACAGATAGATAGATAGATAGATAGATAGATAGATAGATAGATAGATAGATAGATAGATAGATAGATAGATAGATAGATAGATAGATAGATAGATAGATAGATAGATAGATAGATAGATAGATAGATAGATAGATAGATAGATAGATAGATAGATAGATAGATAAATAGATAGATAGATGTTAGTCTATTATATGATTAGAATAACAAGAGTTATCAAGCTTATTTTTAGCATTTACCTCTTTACAAGAAAAAAAATCCACTGACCTACCTTCAAATTTAATTGCTATTTATGTATTAGACCTGCTGTTCATCTTTGCAATGATAGAATGCCATATCTTTCTCCAGTTGGGTGGTGGCATGGTGTTTGTGGCAGCAGAATTACATATTAAAAAGTCAAAGTTTTAACAATATGAAAAGTATAAATTTATGCACAAAAATAATAAAAACATTACGTTACTAAATAAAAACACTTAGATGTGACTTTTTAATATAGCATTCTGCTATTGCAAACATAGGCAGTAGGTCTAATACGAAAGTGCCATTTAATTATTATTATAAATCTAAAATGGCATGCATATATTCTATAAACAATATTAAATTTAAAATTTTATTCAGACAGAACAGCAATTTATATAGTATATACAAATATTTTTTTTTTAGTATTTAATTCAAAATATTTGATCTTTCCTAATCCGCTATTATCTTCAACATAAGCATATAAGAATTTTTGAGTGGAACATTGCCACATTTATAGTACTCATAATACTTGTTACAATATTCATGATAATCGTTTATGTTCGTTTTTTTTTTAGTCAGTGGTAAGTTATATTAGTTGTAGAAAAAAATTTATTCAACTGATTAAAATAAGCAACATATTCCATTAATAATTGATTAGATAAAATAATATTAAATACAAGTATGAAATCATGAATAAGAACATGTAAAAAAAAAATTATAAACAATAATACAAAAAGTATATACATATATATGATTTCATGTTATTATGTTTGGGAATCTCCCAAAAGTAATAGTATGCGAATCATCATTTATCTGTGAGAATATTAGAATTAACATATATGTATAGTTTCAGTGCAATTTGAAAGTTATAATTTACAATTTGTTAGTCCGTTTTGGCTGTTTAATGAAATTTATTTAAACTTCTTTCAATAAATAATCTCACTGTCTTTAATCAAGTTGCAATCTTTAGTGTCTATTTAAACATATTAGACCATAGACAAAAGTGGCTATCCACCTTTATTATAAAAAGGAGGTTGCTTTACAGCAAATTCCAACTGCTGACTGTTATTAATATCATTCAGTGTTGAAAGCTTTCATATATCTAAATATAGATATATATGTTCACTAGAGGGAGCTTATCACTAGCTCCATTCAAGTTTTAATTTATAAGTGCTGAAAGAGAGAGAATTCAAAATCTCTATCAGAAAGTCCTTATCCCCAAACCAATTGGTTTCGAGCTTTGGCGGCTCACCTCAGTGAGGACCTAGGACTCCAGACACTAGGGATTTTTAATCCTTTCTCTTTCCACTCTTATAAATTAAAGCTTGATTGGAGTTAGTGGTAAGCTCCCTCTAGTGAACATTTTAATACAAGCTTAAAAGAAAGTTACACAATTTTGTATCTTGCTTTATTAACTATTATATATATATGTTATTACCAATAACTGGGTTTGATGTTTAGATATATTTGAAAAAGTTAATAAAATTATTTAATACTATTTGTAAATCTCTCCATTATCATATATTTAACTATTTAATTGTTATATTTTTTGAGAATCCCTTAGGAGCCAGTTGAATTAAATTTACAACATTTGATTTGAAGTCTTAATTCTTTATTATATTTTTAGAAATTTTGAATTATTTTTTAGGTATATATGGTTAAAAATAAAAAATATTTCCAAAAATATTATTCCAACTTTTCAATTATAGAAAATAAAATAAACTAATATGCAATCCAATATTATAAACTGATATTTGTAGTCAGATTTATAAAGAAACAATAAGTTTATTTCTTATTAAATGGTTACTACATTGCTTGTAAGAATATTAAACTGGAAAAAAAGAAGAATTCTTTAACTTAGTTTGTAAATCCTGAATGGATTATCATTTAGATTACTTAAATCTAGCAAAATTCCATTTAAAATTTAATATACTGTTTATAATTTTAAAGATAAAAATAATTGTGATATCATGTGATGAACTGTAACTTCTCCATATAAACCCTCCATACAGCAGTGCCACCCAGTGCAAGCCATAGTAATCAATGGATTTAAGAAGCTCTGTGCACAAAATTCTCCTCTAATGCCTACTTATCAAGTATCCCAGACTAGTTTTGGGTTTATGGATTTTATCAGTTAAAAGCTTTTTAATGTACAGACCATCTTGCATTTATTATTATAATGATTTGCACTGGGTGGCACTACTGTATGGAGAATTTGCCACTTTTTGACAACTTGTGCAAGCATAGAAAATGATGTTCATGTGAAAATAATTGATGCTGTATTCAATATAAAATGATTTTTTAAAAAAAAATATTACAAGTTGTAGTAACATGTTATTGATTTCTCTTGACTTTTCTTCCAAAAATAAATGTTTTTGTACAAAATCTGAATCTAATCACATGACTTTTTTTTTAAAAAATAAAAATTATACTACTTTATTGTAAAATATTAATTGTAAATAGGGAATCAAGTTGTGAAAAATATGTTTTATTTTTAAAATCTAACAAAAGAATGAATATTCAAAGCTCCAGTAAATGCTCCTAGGAGAAAAAAATTACTGATATTGAATTATTTGTAAACAATTTTTCTAAAAAATACTGACATCTTCAGAAATTTTTTTGAATTAATAAATCAATAACTATTTTACTTCCAGTTATTATTATCAAAATGATGCAAACTGACAAAATACTGTTAAAGACAGCCCCAAGAGAGTGATTTAAAGTCAAAGTGCAGCAATGGCAGGCACATAGTTTGGAGGCTGTCCATTACGATCAGTCTACTTCTATATTTTCTTAATAAATTCTTGAGTTGACAAAACTGGACTTTACCAAATAAGATCTTTAATATTTAAACAGCATTAAACTGTTGCACATGTGCTTTAGATTTTAAATATAAAATGAATAAATACTAACACTTCAACAACCACATGATAAAGTCTTTGGAAAAAATAGAATGGCCATCTATCTTTTCGAACCCAAATGCTTTTGTATGGGCGAATCTTAAGTGTTTGAAAGTGAAAGTGTGAAGATATTAAATAATCACTTTAAATTACTTTTACATGCTTGAATGAATGACGCTAGTGAAATTTATTAGAATTTACAATACGTCATTCTTATTTGAAATTAAATGTATGTAAATAAGTCAATTATTTTATATAGCACGATGTTTTTATAAACTATAATATTTAAACAGCATTAAACTGTTGTACATGCACTTTGGATTTTAAATATAAAATGAATGAATACTAACACTTCAACAACCACATGATAAAGTCTTTGGAAAAGATAGAATGGCCATCTATCTTTTCGAACCCAAACGCTTTTGTATTTAAAATCCAAAGCACATGTGGAACAGTTTAATGCTGTTTAAATATTATAGTTTATAGAAAAACATTGCGCTATATAAAATAATTGACTTATTTACATACATTTAATTTTAAATAAGAATGACGTATCATAAATTCTAATACATTTCAGTAGCGTCATTCATTCAAGCATATAAAAGTAATTTAAAGTGATTATTTAATATCTTCACACTTTCACTTTCAAACACTTAAGATTCGCCCATACAAAAGCGTTTGGGTTCGAAAAGATAGATGGCCATTCTATCTTTTCCAAAGACTTTATCATGTGGTTGTTGAAGTGTTAGTATTCATTCATTTTATATTTAAAATCCAAAGTGCATGTGCAACAGTTTAATGCTGTTTGAATATTATAGTTTATAAAAAAAACATCGCACTATATAAAATAATTGACTTATTTAAATAAGATCCTAAAAAAGTTAACAAATCAATAACTCTGTCTACAATATAAAATTTACATACACACATATTTATATGTCATAAAGAGATGAAACACTTGATAACATTAACAATATTTAGTGCAGCATGCTATCGGTACTATATACTATACTCATGGTGAACAAATTAAACTGACATGCTAATATCGAATGTATGCTTAGTAAATCCCTTATATTTAAATAAAAAAATATTTACAATCAGAATGGTTTCTAACAATGGAATGATTTGGAAATCTAAATATTTTTATTTACATTTAAATTTTATTAATTAGTATAGTGATACGGCAACTTCACTAATGAAGCACTCTTGTGCACTTTACATCCTACATATTCACATGTGACTGTCCTCATCACTATAATGCTGCTCTTACATTTTTTATTTACAATGAAATTTCACTCTGCTCATGTTTTTAAGATTTGTGTCTTTGTAATCTAGAGCTTATATAAATTTTAAATAATTTCTTCACTTCTTGTTCCAATTTTACAAAGACTGATACTGTCAAATATATTATTAAGCAGTTTTTTTTATTGAGACATTTTTTTTCTATTTGAACTGTTCTAAATAGCTTAGCATACAACAATAACAAATAACTGCTTAGAGACATAAGCCAGTGATCTGTAGCGCCCTCTGCCGTAAAAATCAGAAATAGTTTAGGCTAGTGACTGTGCAACCCACATAACTAAAGTTAATATTTTATCCTTGTTTCTTATGTTATAAATGTACAGAAAAAATACTGATACAATCACACCCACAAAACGTCCAACTGACTCCTCAAGAACTAAAAAGTGAAAGAAGATTATGATATTTTTTTTCTCATGTGTCATAGCATCAGCCGGGAAACGAACCCGCTAACCCGGGACAACTGTTTGTAAAGCAGCCGTCGCTGACCTCTCGACCACCATTGCTTGACATGATATTTTGTTTTAATCTTAAACTTCAAGATGGAAGGCAGTAAACTCACTTCACTTGATTCTGCAAGTACAGTCATGTTTATTTATCGCGTAAAAATCATCTGGTAGAAATAAAATTGATAACTAGAAATTTGCCCTTTATTTATCTTTCAAAGAGGAATCAAAAAGTTTCATTTAGAGTCAATAACAAAGTGCGAGTATATGTGACTATAATTATCGTTAAAATTTTTATTAGTTATTTTGTGACCTTTATTGACATTAACAAATAATCGAATGATTTATTGTTCTGGAATTCAAAAGTTCGTGCAACGGATCCATGAACCGTGAGCTTCGGAATCAGTCACATCTATCAGGGCACTTAACACACAAAGCATTATTCTCATTATATTGATATAATAAATCTTTTTATATTATAATTATATATTAATGCTTACTTTTACAAAAATATATATATATAGCATTTACTTTAAAAGGAATATTTAACCAACAACAATAAAAAAATATATATAGTTTTGATTATAAACAAAAGCTTAACTTTGTGCATTAAGCAATTATAAAATGGCATGTGCTGATGATATATGGCTGCTAAAATATAATAATAATGCGAAATGCGCAACACCTTTTGTGCATTTTTAACCAAAAACTATAAATTTTGTTTGAGTGCTAAATGTTCAGAGTGGAATCAGGATTCAGGATAATGAATAAATGAAACCGTCACTAAAGGAATTCAGAAACGCACTTTTGTTTTTTTAATGAGATTGACTGGCTAATAAATTACTTCTTTTAGAGTCGAAGTAAAACGAAAAGGTTTTGTTGTTGTTTGTAATCAAATATTTTGACTTTGTTAATAAGAAACGAAGATAGGTGAGCGTTTCAAATCTTCGGAAAACTGTAACAAGATGCTTCAGAAAAAATTAGAAAAAAAAGATAGGAGACTAGATTAAAAGTAATCTCTTTTTTTAAACGTGAATTACTTTTTAAGCAATTAATACACAATATTCTTTTAAATTTAGTTTGTGTTAATTATTTTCCCCCCATACATTATTGATTACGATTTTTTTCTCTAACTTATAAACAAGTATGTATATAAATGTTACTACAGTTTTTGATCATATACGATTGAGAGAAGAACATTCATTATTGAAAGAAGAAATTGAATAGGAAATGCCCTGAATATATTGCTAGAAGACATGGTAATAGATGGGCAATTGAAGTCTTAAATTAAATCCCAATAGATTATAAAAGATCTAGAAAAAGATCATATGTGAGATGGATGGGTGAAGAAAAGAAATTTGTTCTTTATTTTGGAGAAGATAGACTAGACATCGAAAAAACTGGATTAAAATTAGAAATCACTGCAGAATAAAGATCTAATGGAAAATTATGATGATAATTAAGTCTATAAACTTTCTCGTTATTTATACCCTTTAAATAAATGCATCAACTTATTTTTTTATCAGGCTAGAGTTTATATCATTTTTAGCTTAGATAAAATTTTAAACTTAATTAAAGATTATTAATATTTGAAATACAGGCACTCTTCACGTATCTGGAGCCTAATTGTAAATATAGAGGATTTGAACTCAGACTTCCAAGCACCCTTCAACTATCCATACTATCTCATACCACTGATACACATGACCACATAATGTAGAAAAGATAAATAATCACCAATATACATATTTCATGCTAAACCAGTAGCATTCATCAATTGGTTCAGATTATCATCTCCCACACACACACACACATATATATATATATATATATATATATATATATATATAATCAGTGCTCAGATTATATTAAGATAGCAAATCTTCATGTTTTAATGGACAGGCTTCAATCCACTCCAACTCTTCAACCATCCATACCATCGAAAATCTGATGATGGAAAGCCCAAATCTCATGCTGATGCCAATATTATTCCCAAGCCCATGTTGACCTCATGTCATTCTTACCCCTCATGTATAAGACCTAATCCATTTAAATACATAGAAGAGGGATGGGCAGGATGCAAGCTTAATCGGTACATTTTTGAAAGACAGGCATTCTTCACATATCTGGAGCCTAATTATATATTGGTGATTATTTATCTTTTCTACATGTATATGGTCATGTGTATCAGTGATATGAGATAGTATGGATATTTGAAGGGTGCTTGAAAGTCTGAGTTCAAATTCCTTATATTTAAAGATTATTATTATATCTATTGTTGTTAAACTTAAGTACTATTAATCCATCTCAACCTTTCTTTTATTCATATGCTTAAAACTGCTATAAATGATCAATTGCAATGTTACTCATTCACTTTAAGTAAAATATATCTCTATGTTTGATTCAGTTTCTCTGATTAGCAGCCTCTCTCCTTCACATTATGCTAGCAAAATTTCTTATTTCATACCTCACCTCACATATCAGCTTTTTCAGGTCTATTATGATTTTTTGGAATCAAGTTTAAGACCTCAATTGGCCATAGATTATAATTATTAATGACAGAGCTGGCACGATTCCATAATGGGGGAAAAAACAGGACATCATCTTATGCAGAGAATGTTTAATTTGTTAAAGTACATTTTTTATTATATATATGAATGAAAGTGGATTAGTCAACACACACGCACAGTAAACATGTGTTCTCTCAATATATTATTGATAAGTACATTAGTTTTTAAAATTTTGTTTTATACTAGAATTTTAATTTATATATGCATATTAAATATATAAAAAGTATATACTATATATGTGTGTGCATGTTAAAAAGTATTATATCATAAAACATCATCATCATCATCATCATTAATAATATTCTGTTTTATGGTCCAGAAAGTAGTCACATTGTAAATTAAAAAAACAAAACTCTCCTTGCAGTAGTGCCACTCAGTGCAAGCCAGAGTAATCAATAAAGAATTTTGTCTGTTTTAATAACAATTATGAGTAAGCATAAGAAATGGTGATCATGTAATGTTTAGTGGTTTAAAACATTGTAAATTTATCCATTTCTCCAGTATTTCTCTTCATTGCACAGATTTTCATCAATTCCATATATGAATATCTTATATCAGGGGTCCCCAACCTTTTTGAACTTAAGAGCACATTCTATAATACTGGTCAGGTGGTGGGCACTATTTATTTTTTCAATGTAAATTTATAGTTGGATATTGTTAATAATATACATAATGTACAAAAAAATATTTATTTCAAAAGTAAAGTATAGTATGGCCTATAATTTGCTTACAATATAATACAATAATTTATAAGAAATTTTAAAAATTAATTTTATTTGTATCAGATAAATAATTTTTATCGTATTCGGATAGTGGCAGGCACCCATAAAATGGTCTGCGGGCATAGGGTTGGGGACCCCTGTCTTATATCATACAGCAAGGTCAATCTCTTTCATTCTTTTTTCTTGTATTTATTTATCATCCCTCCAAAACAACTTTCATTAAGATATTCTTTGTTTTATATATGAGCCCAGCCCAATTTATCTTTCTAGCTCTAATTTCCTCAATCAATCTTTTTTAATTTACTCTTTCCAAAACTTCTTCATTTGTTATTTTATTTATTCAATTAATGTTTTTATCCTTATCCATGACCACTTCTCAAAGGCATCCAATTTGTCCATAAGTGTTTTATTCATTGTCCACATTTTATACCCATACAATGGAAGACTTCACACATAGCATTTAATTCATCTTATTTTTTAATTCTCTTTTCAAATTGCTTGCAAAATATTTTTTTTTCTTAATAAAAGCCTCCTTTTCCATAACTATTCTTCTTTTAACTTCATTCTCACTCAAGCATCTAACAGATATCTAAATCCATTTACTTATTGAACTAGATTACCGTGAATTTTTAAGTTATTGACTTTTATTATTCCTCTCTATCCATAAAATATTGGTCTCCTCAACTTAAAATATAGTAAATAATATATATTGCATTTAATGCCTATCAACAAAACATAAACTATTATCTCAAATGTAGATTTAAGAAAACAAAGAAGGGGGGCTTGAAAAAATATATACTAGATAATGTGGGTTCTATTTCATTTCTTTAAATTGAAATACATGTCACATAGATTATTACTGTATGATCTTAGAAAGTCAGCAAACTAGATGCCATGATTATGATTAAATGTATCCATCTTTCTGTTTATAAAATTAATCTGCAATTGTATTCGTAAATCACTATCAACAGAAGAGAATAATTGTAGTAAAATTGAAGCCACCACCTGAAGGAGTAGGGCCAAAAGGCAACTAATTTTTTCTCAAGTCATCAATCTATGATGAAAAAGGCTGGAATAAATTGAAGGACAAAAAAAGTTTGAAAAGAATGGATGAATGTTATGCATAACATATGGAAGAATATTTCATTGAGGAATCTAAAATTAATGAAAGGATTGAATATTTTAAAACTTATGTAATCATCAAGAATGAACTTACAACTGATCACCCCTGCACACTTTCTTATTTTATTCATCCATCTCACATGTGGTATCTTTCTGGGTCTGTTACTGTATATAAATACTCCAGGACATATTGCTAGCTGAAAATCAAATAGAAAATATTTCAATCAACTTCCCAAACATTATGATATGTGATGAAGTATTGTGCTGTACTCCTGACTTCTTTTTTTTTCAGAGCCTTCCCTCCCTTTCCACCCCCACCCCCCAAGTTTTTTCCATATTCTTCTTAATCCGTCTCCATTCCATTTCCTCGACATAATCTTTGTCAACTCTATGTCCTTTATTTAAATCCCTTCTTATCTTTTCCCAAACCCAGCATAAAAACCAAGACCCCACTTTCTGTGCAATCACTTTGTTTATATTTATTCTCCACAACATTAATTGCAACCTTTCTGCTTGTATGCATGTGATGATGTGATGTGATGCACTGTGACCTCTCCTCACATGGAGTCAGGAATCTCTCAGCAACTATACCCATAGAAACCTGTTAGCAACTTTACCTTCCCTTTCCATTCCCCACCCTAAGTTTTCCCATAATCTGCTCCATCCCATTTCCACAACATAATCTTTGTCAACTCCATGGCCTAAATTTCTAAATCTTCCTTATCTTTTCCCAAACCCAGCATAAAAACCAATAACCCACTTTCTGTATAATCATTTTGCTCATATTTATTCTTCCATAACTTCATTATTTGTACCCTTTCTGCTTCCAAGTATTTACATTGAATTAACAGATGTCTAATATTTTCTATGCCTTCCTTACGCAACTTGCAGAATAAATCACCTAGATTTTTCCATTTACATGTATATTTCCTTGTTGCTAAAGATCCTGTTTGAGCATTAAACAATAAACTACCTTCCTTGCTATTATCATAAATTCACTCACACCCAATGTTCCGTTTACTTCTATATATACTTAAACTTTTTTTACTCTTCATACTAATTCTCCATCTCTCCAACTCCCTATTCTTTATTAATACATCTATTCTGTTGTCTCATTTCGTACCACTATAACACTCAACCTTCTAACACAATCATCCCACTTTTTGTACAAGTATACTGATATAAATTTTTTATCCAAAACTTCTGCATACTGCATTACCATTGTCACTCATCTTGTTGCCTGCCTTTTACTCTTAACCCAATTAAATACTATTTTGGCTATTCTTTTATTATCCATAAACTGCAATCTACCGATTTCTGATATGTCAGCAATGCCCTCTATGATCAGCCTTTATATTTATATATGGAGAATATTTTTGAAATATCATAATGTTTGGGAAGGTAATTTAAATATTACATACATATGCATCCATGTTATATGCATGAATGCTTGAGCTTGTTTATATGTTTGTATGCATGAAAAAGTACTATACCCATACAACTTTTTCTATATTTTTTTACACACATTATCCCTTCTCATGCATGTGCAAGAAAGAAAAAGCGTGGCTGTAATTACATTTATATAATTTTGAATTAACAGCCGAAAATAATAATGTTTGAATGTGAAAAAAAAAAAAGCAAATAGAATAGATACTAATTTATTTACACATTTGGTTGACATATACGTAATTTTTAACATAGAAGTAAATATTCATGTAAGTTAAATAAATAGCTGAAGGAACTCAAAAATCTTTGTGACATTTATGTGTAATAAAATCAAATTTTGGCAACATATTTATACTTCAAAAGATGAAAATAACCACAAGTAAAAATTTAATCTTTGAAAATATATTTCTTTTCTTAGTCATTCCTCAGGGAGTTGATGTAAAATGCGATGATTAATCCCCAAATCAATAATCAAAATCTTGCAGTATATAAAAGTCTAAATAGTTTTATGATATTAAATAGCAAAAGTTTAATTATTTATTCTGATCGATATATTTTCTTGTTCTTTCTTATGAAGCTTTATAAGGTTAGTAAAAATTCAATTTATTTTGATCAATTTATTGTCTTGTAATTTGTATTTAAACTCAGGCTGTAATTTATAAAAGTTTATTTTTATTATCCGTATTTTATTAGAAAGGCTATATATATATAAATATAAAAACAAAAAAATAAAGACTTATAAATCCAATAAATAATATAATATTTCAACCAGAGGACTGGTTTTCATCAGAAAGAAAAAAAAATAAAAAAATAAAAAAAAAATAAAATATATATATATATATATTTAGTACATGTATTGACATACACTGCCTTGAGTGGTTTTATATTATGCCTTTTAGAATAGTTTGGTTTTAATAAAAGCTAAACAAATGATGAAGATATGTGTAAGAGATTGTGGGTTGGGCCAACTGAAGGGCATTGGCATAGCATGATATGTACCTTGAAAGTCATTTATCTTTTCCAGATGTCTTTATTCATATGTTTCAAAAGTGTGTGGTGGAATAAATGCTTTACATACATCTAGAAAAGATATTACACTTTTTTGAAAAGTGTGTTTATGTTTAATTAAAAAACAGATATTCTAATCTTTAACTGAGGTTTAAAGTTTATATCTAGACTAGGAAAAATGTGATCATCTTCACCCCAGCATATGATTATTGATAATCATTAATGTATTTATATAAAATGGATGGACTCAATGTTATGAATGCAAAATGGTTGACGCTTGTGAGCTGGATTGGAATATTTGTATAATATAAATATAAAAATCAATTTTATAAATTTTTCATATTTTCAATACAATGGTCACACATTCAGAAAATATCTCTACTATTAAACAATTTATCACATACCTTTATGATATAGCTTTATCAATGGAGAAATAAATATGTTGATCTGCAGTCTATATTAAGTCAGATCATGTGATATAATAAAATAAGTTAAGCATTCTTGATAAAGAAGAAAATGAATTTGAATTCCATACTGTATTTTGTTCTGTTTATTACATTTATCTTCATCTATTCAAATAAAATGACACTATAATATTTGCTCTCCAACTCATACAATTTTGCTATTAATTTTTAGACCAAAGACTGTAAGAAACTAATTAATTAGCTTCCAAATGATTTCCTACAAAAAGTCTTTTACTTAGAATCTTGTAGCCAAAAAAAAAACAAATGGATGCTGTCAACAGGCATATGATACAATGGAGTTACAAAGAGATCAAGTTATATGTCACATGACCAAAATTAACAAGTTTGTATTACAAATGATATATAGGAGTTGGGAATATTCTGCAAAGCTTCTTAAGAGCTTATTTGCAAACTCTGTATAT
The DNA here is from genome assembly GCA_028023455.1 of Epiperipatus broadwayi. Taxonomy (NCBI): domain Eukaryota; kingdom Metazoa; phylum Onychophora; class Udeonychophora; order Euonychophora; family Peripatidae; genus Epiperipatus; species Epiperipatus broadwayi. Next base: position 2,674,753 of record JAQFVV010000165.1, read on the forward strand.
AAAATAGAGGAATATTTCACATGTTGACTTTCACTTTTCCATTCCAGATTAATTTGCACCTTTGAACTTGCAATATTTATATACTATTTCCTGAATTATATCATATAGTTAACTGGGATAGTTATAGTTTATTTACCTAAAAAAATCTTAACTTTAATAAAATTAAAACTGTTTGAATATGTTTTTATTTAACTTAGAAATTCTGTTTGTTTGGTTATTTGGTCAAATCTTGTAATTGATTTTCAACATACTTTTATCTAATGGATTTTCTTCAAATTTTGTGCACATGTTAGATATGTATGACAACACAATATTTCAAAGTTATCTAGTTGGTCATATAACTTCAATGTTGGCGAACCAAATTTCAAACTATGTTAATATCAGTTTGGTAAGTTTTCAGTAATACACAATAGGTGGCAGTATCTTTTTTAAAAAATATCCTTTTATTGAATTTAATAATTAAATTAATAAAATGCAATTGTAGTTAATTAAAATAAAAAGGAAAGAAATAAAGGATGAAATCTTAATTATTTTTTTTTATTGTTTAACTAAACTTGCTTTTTAAAATGCTACCTTCATAAACATAAAAATCTTGCAAATGATTTTTAATATGAGCACATTCATTTCAAATACTGGAACCACAGTAACATTGTTTTTAAATTCAGTTTTTAAAATTGAATATGAATAGTTACAAAAGATCCATTGCAATATATATAAATACTAAAAAATAAGAAGATTGCTTAAAAAAGGCTACAATTTAATTTGAGGATTAGTGCACTAAAAACCAAAATATATACTTTCCTTTCAACCATAACTTTGATAGTTATATTTAACTTAAAATAAAAGTGTGAAAAATCCAGAAATTAATTAATTCAATCATTAGTGATTAGGCAATAAAACACTAAAAGAAATATCAATAGCACCCATTTCTCATTGATGCTATCAGATTATTACCTGATCCCATTTAACACAATTTTATTTTTTTCTCGCATACATTAATTAAAAGCATTTCTTAAATATTAGTAAGTTCTACACTTTATTATTAAACTTTCAGAGCCAACACTCTAATTAAACTATCTCCGCATTTATTAGTAGAGATGTGTATTACAATCATGCTATTATTTCATAATCAGAATATATAGTGTTTACCATGATAATAATAAATTGTGTGGAAAATCTTGATTATTCAGTTAAACTGAAGTGGACACCTATTTACCAATCCTTAATGAGTTGTTGGTTGAGTTGACTGTAGACTAATTTATATAAAAAATGTAAATCTTTTTTTTTTAAATTCTTAGATCTAAAAAGAAAATTAGTGAACTAAACTCAAATCATGGCCATATTTAAAAAAAAAAAACTGTTTTATGACTATTTATGTAAAAAATTTACAAATTCAAATTTTAACTTACTCTTTAACCTGTAATCCTGGTTTCAATAACCAAATCTAATTTGCCAACTATTTAATTTGATGATTTTATAATATTTTTAAAGAATAAAACATTAAAAAAAATTTTTTTGACATAGCAAATAAACATAACTTTGCATATTTTATTTTCCCAATATATTAATTTTTATTTTTTTTGCATTGCTTATACAATATAAACCTGTAAAAAGAAAATATTTTTTATGCACAAGCCTTCTGGCATCCATTGATTACTCTGGTTGGCACAGGGTGGCACTACTGTATGGAGAGTTTTGCCTTGTTTATAAAAGAAAATATTCTTTGCATTCACATTAGCATTTCCATTCAGTACGTAAAGTTATTTTGAATTTTTATATATAACATACATATTATTCTTTATTATTATATATATGTACGATATTTGTTTATTTTTAATATATATTTTAATACAATAATTTCCATTTTAATAAATATATACATATATGCACACATATATTGCAGTATATTTATAAATCTTTACATAGTATATATTAAAATTTATCATTAAATTATTATTTTAATCGATTTCCAAAGCAAAACTTATAACTTATTAACTACCATTAGAAGAAAGTTCTTACATACTTTTATGAGATACAAAATATTTAAAAGTTTTTAAAATGATTATTGGAATTAAATTTTTGGATTTAAATATTGAAAATTAATTTGTTATAAACATATTTTTAAATATATGTTTTTTATATCTATATGTAAAAACATATATTAAATGGAAATTAACAAATTATTAATTTGTACAAAATATATATTTTTAAATACATATAACTTATATCTGTATATAAATACTTATACACAATGATAATTAAAAAAATATAGGTTTTGTATTGCAAATTAATGATTAGAATTAATAGTAAAATAATATAGTATACAATATATATAAAAGACATATTTTGCGGGTTCATCCATGTTAAAAAATTTAAATATTGATATACTGACGTTTCGACTTGATCACACAAGTCATCCACTGCGTGATAAAAGGTAGAAAGACGGTTGTAGAGGCGCTACAATCACTGATTTGAAAAAAACGTTAAAGGTTCACCAATAGCAAAAATGTTAAATTAAGAATTTTTTTTTAAATCTTATATATATCAAATGCACCAATTCATAATTAAATAAAGCCAAAATTAAAATTAAAAATTTCATTATCAATATTAATAACTCGTTTAATTTTAACTTTGACCAGTTAATTAATTATGAATTGGTGTATTTGGTTATTTAATTTTAATTGTGACCAGTTAATTAATTGTGAATTGGTCTATTTAGTTATTATATTGATAAGTTTAAGTTGTGGCTTTGATATATTCATATAATAAAGTACAATTATTTATCTACACAATTTTTCTAATATTACAACCAGAGGATTTAATAGAAAATACAGCTAATGTAAAACCAAACCACTGGCTAAAATATATATATATAAAAACGTATAAACAAGTAATTAGATTTTGTTTTTTTTATTTTTTTTGTTAAATTATATTTATATATATTATTTCCATATATATATATATTAATAATAAAAAGTATATATAGCTCTTGCATTTACAAATATGTAAAATTAAGAGCATGCTCACTGAAGAGACCCACAGGTCGAAACCTGTCTGGGGATTGGGACAATCTAAGATAAAGATGATTTGAATGCCTTCTCTTGTTGTAGCATTTATCATAATAAAAAAAGCTTGTTTAGAGCTCATTAGCATGCTCTTAATTTTATATATATATGCATGTATATTCATGCATACATGTTTAACAAATTAGAGATATAACATAACAGGAAGTAACTGAAACTTCCAATGAGTTATATCATCCTTCAAATCCAATCAAAACCATTCATTAGTCCAGCAGTCAGCACAACCTTTCAGATCATAGATACATTAGAAACATACATTTTATTAAACAATTCATACAGCACATGTGACATTTCAATTTCATACACACTTTTTTCTAGAGAAACCCTAACCTTAATTTTTTTATACATTAAAAGCAAACACACACATACACATATATATATATATATTATTAAGAAAGTGTATAAATATATATGTATATATAAAAATATCAGAATATGTTCATTGTATATTTGTTTAAATAAACAAGAAATAATGTAATATAATTGTATTTTATAGCTCTGAAGAAGTCTGTTAGACAGTTGAAATCATTAGATAATTGAAATAAATACATTGTAAAAAGTAGACAAAAAGTGACTTTTTAGAGATATTTTACATTCTAAATAAGTTATTATATTATACAGTTATTCTTTTCTGTGTATGTTTACATATTAATCTCCTTCTCATTATTTAAATGGGACAACACCAGTTATATAATACTTTTTTCAACTTTTCTTAAAGCATTATCAATACTGAAAATATTATACATTTATCCAAAACCTTCATACCTGAATTTTTTAGCTTAATACTTTATTGTAATGATTATGCTTTAAGAAGAGTTTTATTATATATCCTGCATGTTCTATTGAATAAGTAACTAATGAATGGTTCTTTCTCCAACTTATCTGCATACCCATCTCTAAAAGAACATGGGTTGTATAGCAATATTGTTCAGCTTTTCATCATAAAATCTTTATGACACTTGCATATCTGAATTACTGTGGTTCAGATCTTAACTCATGGTGTAACAGCATGCTATTATTAAATTTTGTTTTAAACTAGGCAAAATTGCAATTGAAATGAAATTTGCATATGCAAGTTAAGCTCTGAGTTGCAAGAATATTTTCCAAGTCATTTGCAAGATATCTTGGTTGCTGGGAAACCACTGAAGACTTTTTGTGATGATGTGAAATATGCTGTTACATTTATGCTGTAACTCATTATGTAGATATGCTGGCCCCTTAAAATTTTTGTAGTGAAACCATGTCTCAAACTAATACATGTATTCATTTACAGATGTCACTACATGTAACTTGAAAAGAGCATTAGTTACTTTTACATTGGGCCACACATATGCTTATACACACACCAATCTATCCTCAAAGTACAACACATTTAAAACAACACATTTAAAATTAGTTGTAGAACAAATTTCATGCAGTCATGAAAGAAGGGTAACATTTGTGGAAAGTGTTAATTAAAGAAAACATCCCCCATTCCATATGTTATATATAGAAGTTTACTATATTATCCTCTTTATATGTTTATATTTTCAAAATTTTTGATTTTATCAAGGCCTCTTTTATCACAATTATTAGCATATTGCAGCTATCCACAAATGCAGAAACTATGATAAACTTTCTCTTACTATATGTACATTTCATCAAAAAAATCCATACTTCTGGTGAGTTAGAAACATTTAAATCTCCCTGCCAATGTTGACAGTTTATTATTGTTCATCACATCATTCTTATAAAAGATAGAGCCTTGTTTCTAGCCACTTTACACATATTGTAGTAAGATAAATAATAACTACATAGTACATTTATATTTGGAAATTTTATGATTTCTATTTAGACCTTCTTCATCTTATTACTATCATATCACAGCCACCTACCAGTGCAGAAACTCAGATTATCACAGAGGCAAAACTCTCCAATACAATAGTGCCACTGAGTGCAAGGCAGAGTAATCAATGGATGCAGGAAGGTTAGTGCATAAAATCCCTATCTAGTGCATTCTCATCCAATATTCCCAGACTAGTTTCTAGCTTGTGGATCTGAGAGCACTGTACCTAGATTTTAAGATCTAACACAATTCTCCAGCAACTACCTTTTACTTGTTAGTTAACTATAAAGCTTTGAGTCCAAAATGAAAACACAATAATGTTTTCAAGCTAAACTCATTAGCTTGTATAGTTGTATAGATTTGAACTCAGTTCAGCATCCATACTTTTTGGTATCTCTAGTTATTTAAAAACCACAGTCACCATAATCCTACTGTATGGAGAGTTTGGCCTCTGAAAAACAACTTGTGTAAGCATAAAGAATGGTGATCATGAGATGTTTGATGGTTTAAACTCAGATTATCTGTCATTATGCATGTATTTTGAAAACAACATTCTCTTTCTATGTAATCTGGAAGTATTTGACAACTGAATCTATTTTTAATTATATTACTTTAACCTTAAATAATAAAACAAATTGAAAAGGTTTTTTTCCATAAGATTGCTGATATTGTCATTGAGCAAACTTTCAGCCATTCCATTGAATGTCACTCAAATATTAGTTCCTTTTGCATTCACTCATTGCTGGATTTTATTTTGCAGAAAAAATAAACTTTAAAAAAAAAAGTTTTTATTCAAAGACTGGGGAATTTAGAATATTATTCTCTATATCTTTGCCTTTACTTTTTTTCATTTTCCATCATATATATTAAAAAAAATTATCATCTCTTCTTATATACTTTAATGCAATCTTTTTTAAAATTCCTTTTTTATTTTGCGTACAGTTTCAACTGTCCTGCAATCTTCATCAGAGCTACAGCATTAAAACATATAATTATGTAATTATTTAACAATTATATATATATATATATAAATAAATAAAAAATAAGAAAAATAAATAGGAAATAAGAGAATCAAAGCTATAAAGTTAAAGTTAAATATGATTATGAATGGTAATATAAAATATGTATATTAATATGTATATAAAATAATAGTTATATGATTATATGTTTAAATGTTGTAGCTCTGATGAAGACTACAGGACAGTTGAAACTGTATGCAAAATAAAGAAGAAATTATAAAAAAAAGATTGCATTAAAGTGTATAAGAGGCGATCATAATAATTTTTTAATATATATGAATGTAGAATATAAAGACAATTTGTAAATTATGTCCTTTTAAAGCAACATACTTGATAACCATAGTTACAATTAAAGTTTAAAAATGCAATAATTTCATATCTCCATATCTAGACATGTGATTGCTGAAGGTTTACATTTTAAAGTATTTATTAATTTCAATAAAAGAAGAAAGTTGCTGAGTTTTTGAAGTTCTTTGATTCTTTGACAAACATTTGCTTCTGCATAAAAACAAACAAACTCAATTGATAAAAAAGGTCAGATTTGCAATGACACATAAATTTTAAAAACATATTTACATTTTCTTTATTCAAAGCAATATAGATAGAGATATATATTATTAAAGCATATTTATGTGTAGTTCAAGAAAAATAATAGTAATAATAAACAGCCACTCATAAATGAGTATGGACATTCCAGTTTAAAACAAAAAAAAATAAAAAAGAGAGACAAGAATGGGATGAAGAAATCTGCTCTAGAAATGAGTTTTGCAATGACTACACTAACCAATCTGAGAACCACAAACACATCTACATAAAAACATCATAGCATTTGCCGAAGATTTGTGAATATATTAGATGTGATAATATGTTGTGTTTGTTATACTATTTCCATCATTAAATGTTGAGTATGTAAAAAAAAATTAAACTTTATTTAAACTTTTCAAATACAAACAACTTGGTATACCAATATCTCAAACAAGCTCTTAATTGATAAGTGCGTTAAAAAAAAAAATTAGCAATGTCACATTATATACAACTTGCTTTATTGATAATTATGTATATATATGATAAACAAAACAAGTTATAAATTTCGTAACTTGCTTGTAGCTTGCATTTTACAATCACTAGATGGAGCTTTACCAATAGCTCCTAACAAGCTTTTGTTTACATAAACACTGAGAGAGATAGAATTCAATATATCTTTCGTTGTCTCCACCTTCAAAGCTAGTTGGCTCACATCGGTGAAGGGTAGGGACTAAAAACTAGATCTAAATACTAACTCTAAAATCAGCATTTATGAAACATGTATTTGAAAGCATGAATTTTTCAGATACGTAAATATCTTCAAATCCAGCTAAACAAACTAGACAGGTATATGGGTCTGAAATCAGTTCAGTTTCACCATATAGTAAAAGCCTCTGCAATATACATCATTGAAAAAACCTTCAAGGGTACATTTATGATAAACAAAACAAGTTATAAATTTCGTAACTTGCTTGTAGCTTGCATTTTATGATCACTAGATGGAGCTTCACCAATAGCTCCTAACAAGCTTTTGTTTATATAAACACCAAGAGAGATAGAATTCAATATCTCTTTCATTGTCTCCACCTTCAGACCAGCTGGTTTTAAGCTAGTTGGCTTATGTCAGTGAAGGTTATGCAGAGGCTTTTACTTATATGGTAAAACTGAACTGATTTTGAACCCATATAGCTGTCTAGTTTGTTTAGCTGGATTTGAAGATATTTACGTATCTGAAAAATTCATGCTTTCAAACTGATAGAAACATGTTTCATAAATGCTGATTTTAGAGTTAGTATTTAGATCTAGTTTCTAGTCCCTACCTTTCACTGATGTGAGCCAACTATCTTGAAACCAGCTGGTCTGAAGGTGAAGACAACGAAAGAGATATTGAATTCTATCTCGGCGTTTATGTAAACAAAAGCTTGTTAGGAGCTATTGGTAAAGCTCCATCTAGTGATCATATATATATATATATAAGTGTAATAATGATCAGAGCTAACTGAATTTATAAATAACCATTAAAAACTAGTCAACATGTAGACAATTCCAATATAGATAACAGTCAACAATTGCCATGACAACAGTTTGTGATTGGTCACTGTTATCTATATTGGGGGTTTTAAGTGTTGACTGGTTTCTAATGGTTATATATATATATAAACTGTATTAAGGGCAAATCTTTATTAATAATAAAAATACTGTAGTGCTTAAAATAATTTTGGCAGATTGTTAGTAATAACACAAATAAATAACTCAGGTTACTAATTCACAACGTTTCAAGTTATATTTTTCTCCGCTCTTCTTCAAGTGTTGCTGGCCTAACCAGTGACAATATTAGCGTAGGAATCGAACTTACACCTTTAGATTCTTGAATATTAAATTTTAATGAAACATGTTAACCAACTGAGGCTGGTTCAAATCCTGTTGATTCTTTCAATTTTTAATACCTTTTTCCAATAGGGAAGTTAATTATGATTATTTGCCACTGTCATATAACCAGCTTCTTTGAATTTTTTTCTTTGCATCTTTTCTTTTCTATCCAATATTTTCTGGACATTGAGCAATTAATAATAGATGGTGGAAATAGTCCAACATATCATCACATCTAAAAATACATCATAGTGCATTTTACTGTTTATTTGATATTTTACAATAATGTCTTTTAATTACTTCCACAAAAAACTTTTCCTTAAAAATATGCCAACACCATGTCTAATTGGAGCTCTTTGCTTTATTCTAATCCCTGTCATCTCTCCAATGGAAACAACCAACATTACAATTCTTTAGAATGTCTTTGAGATAATACTTATAATTAAAATGGGTTCTACCTCTCCCATGAAAACCATACTCAAATTCACCACAAGATACCTTTTTATGAAGTCTTGCATTGTACCCAATCTAATGAAGGTATGATTTTTACAAGAGTGGAATCTTATAGAATCTCATCCATCAAGCTGAAAAACATATTGATTGGATTATGATGTTGATATTATATTTTTAAAATTTTATGGAGTATCCTAAAATAAAACTTTTGTAATGCCATAGTGTCCAAGTTTCACATCCATACAGTAAATTAGATAAAGTAACAGCTTTATATATTACTTAGTTGCACCTATTATTTCCCTATGATGAAATTATCTTTAAAAAAAAGCAGCAATACCTTGGAATCTATGTTGGATCTCACCATTTAAGTTCACCTTTTTATTATAAAACTACAAAGGTATGTAAAGTGCTTTATATTCTCAAGTAGGTATATATCCAAGCTAAAACTTGCTGAGAATTTTCCATCCATCACTGGCTGACAAAAACTTCAGCTAAATAATAATTCAAATTCTTTATATGTTGCATTCAAACATTAATTACATTTTACAAATTGTCTTTTGAGTGGGCAGAAATAGAACATCATAGTACATTGTAAATTTAGAATCCAAGAGAAGCAACTTCAGTTGATTCATATTAAAATTTCCATCATCAAAGCTGTATCTATTTTGATACCTATTTTCTTACGCCACCTATAAACAATTCTAAAAAACACTATTATAAAAACTGAAAATAATGTTGGAGTCAGTACACATTTTCTTTACAAACAGTATGTAGAAGTTATATAATATGAATAATTCTTGTTGGACACCCAACTAATTTCAAACAATGTCATAGACCAAATATTATTTTACTCCTTCTTGTATTATAATACTTATATCTATTATTAAAAATGACATATTAATAACAATTAGATTTAGTGTAAAGATAATACAAGTGATATTCCAATCTCACTTAACTAAATTTTTAACTCATTCAACCATTAAATATAATATTATTATGAAATGGTGTAATTAATAATAAAATTTCATGTACTAAAATGAGTAATAAAATCATGACATAAATACATAGAGGGATCTAAAAATAACTGAATCATTCTCTGGTTTGCAGACCTTTGTAGTATATTGTTCTGCCATTACATACATCTTTCATGAACCCTTCTGCATCAATCCAAATGACATCATAGGGTGAATCCATGGGCAATGTAACATACTGTTTTGTAAAGTGAATTTTGCATTTTTGTTAATTTTTTTATAATGGCTAAAAGTTGGACAATGTGAAATTCTGTTTTCATTCGATGAAGAAAAAAGTAGTAATGCTTGAATGGCATTACAAGAAAGTTGATATCTTAAAAACACAACTTCATGAATGATTTAATTGAAATGGTAAATTTACCACACCTCTCATAAGCATCACAAGCGAAGTTCAAATTCTAAACAATACTGATTTTTTTGGCGTGAATAACATTTTTCTCTTAAATTTAGTTGTAATGGTCAGGCATTTTATCTGCAAGTTCTGAAACATTTAAGTGATGTGGTAAAACATAAGTGTTCTATTTTGTGATGTAGAAAAGAGTGCAATCGCCACTCCCACAAAGTGTCATCTCCCAAAGCTTTGAGTGTAAAACACTTTTTAATTAAATTCAGCATAAACCAGCTTATCTATCAGTCATAATCACTTAATCTTGCTTAGTGTAATGTTTTTTTAATCTAATAGAAAAAGACCCCATTTTTTTTGCAGATTTAGAAGAGGGGGGGGGGAGAATGGCAGAGACATTAAAAGGAATCACTTTGCAATTATTTCTGGACTACTTTGAAAAATAAAAAAAAACACCATTTAAACCAGTGTATTGCATCATATGGATAGTAATTTAAAAGCGATTAAATTTGTAACACTTAAAGATAAATGAGGTTGTTATTTTAAAATTCTGTTTATTTTTGGGTCATCATCATCAACCATTATCAATCCACTTCAGGATAAAAGTCTCTCCAAGTTCAATCCATCTTCTTCAATCTCTAGCATCTCTTCTCCATATCATTTCTGCACACTTTCTTATTTCATCCATCCATCTCACATATGGTCTCTTTCTGGTTATTTTAAAATCTCTTGCAATCCAGTTTAAGATTTCAATTGTCCATCTATTATCATCTCTTCTAGCAATATTTCCAGCCCGACTCCACTTCAGTCTTTTAATTTTTTCAATGAGGTCAGTAACACTTGTTTGTTCTCTTACCCATATATTGCATTTTTTGATCCATTCTTGTTATTCCCAACATGCATTTCTCCATACTTCATTAAGTGGTCTGAAGTCTCTGTATTTCTCTTTTATTAAGTATACAAGTCACAGATCCATAAGTAAAAACTGGTAAAACACATTTATTAAAAACCTTCCTTTTCAAACACATAGGCATATTTCCTTTTAGTGTCAAGTTATTTCTACCGAAAGCACTCCAACCAAGTTTAATTCTATAATTAATTTTATCCATTATGTTTCCATCTGTATTAATAATCTGACCATGATATATGTAACTGTTAACTTTTTCTAACTCATTATAATCAATCTTTATTTTCATATTTTACAAAAATCCATTAAACATTACTTTAGTCTTTTTAACATTAATCTTTAGTCCTACTTTCCTACTTTCCTGTGTATATCATCCATTACTTTTAGATAAGTGAATGATGATTGCTTGAGCAATAAATAATAAAATAGTGTTTATTATCAAAACATGTATCCTCTGAGATTATTATATGCAGAACCATTTATTTCAACTAGAAACATCAGTTATAAAGAGTTTCATAAGTTATTGCACATGGTATCTCCCTCCTACATTTAAAAAACAATCATGGTTTGACATTGCTATAGATATTTTTAATGAAATTCATTTTCCAAAAAAATACATTAATTACACAAGTTGATGGCTGCAAGATTTTTGGAAGTTCATTTATTAAGTACATTCCTTGGTGTTTGATTTGCTTTGAGGTTTAATTTTATATATTCTTTTCTATAAATTATATATGCATCAAAGTAATAATAATGTTAGCAAAACTTGTTTTATGCCTTTTTAATGCTGATCATTTGGTTCAACATTAAATTTGGAAACATTAGAGGTAAAAAAACATTGCCCCTTGGTGGTTTATGTTACCCTATTATTACCATAAAAAAAAAACAATTTCGTTTGTAAAAAAAAAAAAAATACAAGTGTTTGTAGGAACAATCAATTCAACGTTAATGTTATGGTATTAATTAAGAAGTTATAATTTCAAAGAAGTTAATATTAAACAAGTACTCAATAACAATAGATTGTTAAATAAAGAATAGGTTAGTATGTCATAATATTAAATTGGTAGATGAATTTAAAATTGGCTTAATCTAAATATATTAATAAAAATTTGACATTTGTTTTTTAGACACAACTACTTCTCATGATAAATTTTATTAATTATTAAACACTAAAGGCATGGAATTCTTGTAGACATAACCAAGTCTCTTCTTGGATTCAAACAAACCTGGCCAGGAATGATACTACAACTAACACAACATCATATGATTTTTGAGTTTAATACATTATAATTGTAAGCAAGAGCAATTATCTACACTAGAAGAACTATGTATGTAATTCTGAGTAATCAGTGATTATTATATGATAAGGCAATTTAATCCCCATTTCCAAACCAATTAATGATTTACAACTTCATCAATGGGATTAGAATCAAAGTTATTAAATATATTTTTACTTTTGAAACTGTATGATTATACAAGCAGGTCATCTTGGGTTCAAAGTCTTAGTACTTTTTTTAAAATTTAGGCTAAAAGATTGATAATGCAAAAAAAAAAAAAATTAAAAAGGTTTACCAGATGCACAATATTCGTTCCAGTATTGAATACCATGTTCACATTGACAAAAGAGAAAAAAAACAGAAACCTATCTTGGGTTGAGATTAAATTGTTATTATCATTTTGGTAAATGCTGATTATTCAGGTTTAGATTGATAATATAAAAAAAGTTAAAGGTATATATATATACCAGATACACAACTACATTCTCAAGTTTGAAATCCATGTTCCTATTGCTAAAGGCCAGAAAACTATCTGGGACTGAGATTAAATTTTATTACCATCTTGGCAAAAACAGAAAGAGGAATAATGCTCTTTTTATTATATATAGTTACTTATGACTGCTTGTAAACATTTAAAAAAAATCTAAATATTATAAGCATAGAGAAAAGATCCATTCATGACAAAGAAATACACGAAGAAGCACGGCCATTTACGTATTGATACTAACAATCCAATTCAACAATTATAAAGTCATTTGTTTATCATTGCTTAGCAACGACTGGTAAAAAAAAAGAACTAGATTTTTGATATCGATGTATGGGTGATTATGATTCTTTATATACATATTTGTGTGTGTATAACAAGTTTTATAAATCGTAATAATATTATATAGTTTTCTAGATGAAAACGTGTAAGAATTTATATTATTTATTAAACAGAACAAAAACATTAATAGCAATAAAGATATAAAAGGAGAGGGAAAAAAATCTCAATTACCTGGTTTTCTTTAAAATATAGCTGGAAATTTAAGAGAACATTGTGCAAAATAGAATCAATCTGCACATAGAATTTAATTTTCTTGAGTAATTTCTGGAAAGTTAAAACATTATTACATCTTTTGAATAGAGCAAACACTTCATTTATAAAAGAAGATTAGACACAAAGGCTTGAAGCTGAAACATACTTTTTTTCCATTTTTTGTTAGTTTAGAATTTCCACAAGATGTGTGCTCAATAAAAAAATTTATGACATCACATTATAAAAGATAATTTTTTTTTCTTCTTTTCCATTCTGATATTTTCAATAATTCCAAAAGAATATTAATGATTATCGCGTCATTGCTAATAAGAAAAAGTAGAGAAACTTGATAGAAAAACTGAGTTACCAACCATATTGACAGTGTAAAGTAATTTATAAATAATTATCTTTAAAAAAAAACGTATTGATATTTAAATTTTTAATTTAGCAGTTATATTGAGAGTTTTCTAAAAATAAATTGGTGCATCTCAGAAATAGTACTATTGTTTAATTTTGATTACATTTATAAATAAATAAATTTGAAAGAAAAAATATTCATAATCTTTTGAATAGCAGTGGTGAATGAAATTAAAGCATTCAAACTCTGTTTGCAATGTAATAAGACTGTCAATTAATATGCAATTCGGGCAGGAATTTTTGAGTAATTGATGTTGAAAGTTGTTAGATGCAAATAAAGTCAGCCTGTAAATAATTTTTTGCTATTATTCCATAGCTTTTTAATAATGATATGATAAAAAGAATAACAGTGGTTTGTTACATAGGATGTCATTTGACATTTGAGCATCAGAAAAATTGAGCTGTATTCCAGATCACTTACTTCTTAAATTTATTAATCTACTACTGTATAATACTATGATAATTTTGTAGTACTGTTATGGTAAAAAAGTAATCAAGTTTTCTCTGAGATCATGTGATGTTCAAGCACCACAAACACAGAGTTAAACTGTAGTTCAGAAACCTTTACCTCTTGAATCCATCATGCTGTCACTGAATAAATCATAATATTTTGTATAATAAAAACGTAATATATATAGATATATAGATATATTTAAAATCAAATCATTATATTGGTATTTTTAAGTTTATAGATCAAAATAAAATATTATGTTACTTGTTTAAAGTACATGAATGAAAAGATAATTCATGGGTAACATAATATTTTTCTAACAAACAAAAGTGACTTAAAAATCCAACTGGAAAATATATATTAAAAAATTAATTATTATAGTCCCAAGTTAAAAAGGTCAGGATTATATGTTTTTGCTTTAAACTATGATGATGCAATAAGTTAATACAGTTTGATTTCCAAGTGTCAAATTTCCTATACCCAGAATTTTGACACCATCCACTCTAGATAAGGCCCTTAATGATTATTATTAATCATTTATTAGACTACAGATTATCATGTCATTCCTAGACAGATAGAAGCTTTACATCCAGTTAAAGATTAACAAATCAGATTTTTAATTAAACACTTGGAATAATTCAACTTCATTTTTCTTTTTCCATCTGAATAACTTCTTAGATAAATTTAAAATGTCCAAAAATATATATGTTAAAGTTTAGTAAGCAATGGGAACTTGGACCAATGTCAGTCATATGTTTTGCAATTGTTTTCTATTACCTAAAACCTAAATTTATTTTCAAATAAAAGTATATTCTTTATTATAAATAATTAAATAGGTTATGTAATAATAAATTTTACATTATTTTAATCTATAAATACTTTTTATATTTTTATAGGGGATTTGAACCCAAACTTTCAAGTTCATTTTAGCTACCCAGTCTATCTCATACAATGGACAAACATAATCACACTTTTGTGAAAAAGGTAAATGATCTTCAAAATACATATTTCATGCTAAACCAAAACTCATCAGTTGGTCCAGATCATCATTTTCCATACACATATATAATCAGTGCTTGGTTTATATTAAGATAGCAAATCTTTAAACTTTAAAGGACAGGCTTCAATCTACTCCACCTCCAATTCTTCAGCTATGGTTGAAGTGGTGGAGGGTGAAGACTTAAAAGGTGTTGGTTCAGATATGTATATTGGATATCATTAATCATTTTCACATATGTGTGGTCACGTATGTCAATTGTATAAGATAAAATAAATAGTTGAAGTGTGATTGAAAGTCTGTGTTCAAATCCCCTACATCACATCTAAACTCCAGATATATAAATTATATGTCTATTTAAATATTACAAATTCAGCCATTATTCTACCAATTCCTCTTCTGTGTATTTAAATGGACAAGTCATATACAAGGGATCAGATTGATTTAAAAAGTCAACGTGGACATGACAATAATATTGGAATTAATAAGGGATTTGAGGGTTCCATTATCAGATTTTCAATGGTATGGATAGGTGAAAAGTTGGAGGGTGATTATATTGAAGCCTATCTGTTAAAGTTTGAAGATTTGCTATCTTAATATAAACTGAGCACTGATTATATGTATGTGTGGAAGATGATGATCTGGACCAACTGACAATTGAGCACAAAATATGTATATTGGAGATCATTTATCTTTTTCACATATGTGTGGTCATGTGTGTCAGTAGTATGAGATAGAGTGGATAACTCATGTGAGCTTGAAAGTCTGTGTTCAAATTCCCTATATTGCATCTAAACTCCAGGTATATAAATTTGTATTTAAATATTTTTTATATCTTGTAACTATTCTTTTCAGTGTCATTATACTTATTATAAATCACTTCACAGCAGTTAAAAATCAGATAACCAATAGAATATCATCAATCTATAGTCAAGGCAATCTGAATAGATATAAAATTTATCCTTGTTTAAGATACGAGTGCCTACACATGACTGTAATGATGTCTATTTCACTCAGGTTGTCTATTTAAATATATTAGGTTAGGATAGAAGTTGAAATTTATATTTTTTTTTTTAACATTTTTTTTCCTCATGTGTCACAGCATCAGCTGGGAAACGAACCCACTAACCCGGGACAACTGCTTATAAAGCAGCCGCCGCTGACCTCTCGGCCACCAATGATTGACTATTTTTTTACATTTTATTGCCTGATATTGTTTGATTGTAGATTAATTATATTCCATTGATTTATTTAATCTTTGACTGTTGGAAAATAATTTAGATTTAATAACCAATTAGCTATTGCCATTTTATAGTCTATTAAGATCATTGCTTATTTAAATTTTATGCTATATGTTTGAATTAGTTCACATTTCAGTATTTGAGATCTAATAGCTTACAGCTTTAAAGAGGTCCTTTATTGGACTGGCTATTTTGAAATGTGGACTCTTATCCCAGAAAACGTAGCTGAATTTCTTAGCGATGGAGGTGATTTGATATTTGGATATTTATTTCAAAATATCATTACGCACTTGAATTATTTTCAAATATATCTGTGTTAAGTGTTTAAAAGGTTAAAATGACTGTTTAGTCTGTCTTTGTATGAGCATAGTAAACGTGTTTGTTTAGGAGCAATTTAATATCATGGTGTATTTAAATTTTACACTCTTTGTTTGAATTAGTTCATGTTTCAATATTTTAAAATATAATAGCATATAGTTTCAAAAAGGTACTTTTTGGATTAGTTATTTTAAAACATGAATTCATATATTTATTCACAGAAGGCATAACTGAATTTGTTAAAGATGAGGGTGATTTGATAACGGTCAAGATTATATTATCTTGGTTAATAAATGAGGCTGATATTTATAGTAATACAATATTAAAGAGAAGATATTAAATCGACTATTTTTGTATAAAGATCTTTTCAACATTTCTCTAAAAAAAAATGCAAAAGGAAAATATTAAATCCCCTAATCAGCTGAAGTCTGGAGATAGTTTTAACACATTTCCATTATTCTTTAATCCATTTTTGCATCATAATTGCATTATTTGGATTAACATATAATCAGCCACCTTAAAGTTATTATTTTCTTTAATGACTAAGAGATTCCAGATGGTAGGGTTTAACAAATCTCTATCAATTGCTGTTTTATGTAATATTTTAAGGCTAGTTTCGGGTTTGTGGTTTTTATCAGTGAAGAGTTCTGGATCTTGGATCAGTACCTAGATCTTTTGATATTTAATACAACATCATTCTAGCGGAAATTGTTTTTTCTCTGATTCATTATCAAGTTATCATCCTAAATTGAAAAAGCCACGTGTTGTCAATGTAAACCAATTTCTTTGTATAGTCATATAAATCTGAAACTAGTTCAGTAACTATAGATTATAGTAAAACATCAATGGGTAAACTAGAGTCATGTGATATTTAATTGGTTTGTTATCTAAAAATCACATGCTTCTTCTAGACATGAATCTTAAATCGTGAAAATTGATATTACATAATTGAATTAATATAAATAAAAAAATTAAAATAAATGCAATAGACATTTTTGTTCTAGTAAAATATGTTATGTTCATCCTATTCTAGACCTATTTATTGTAAGTTCCAGTAATCAATGGATACCAGATTGATATACTGCTATAAAATCCTCATGTAGTGTCCATTGATTATTTAAGATAACAAGAGATGAGTTTAGAGCAGGGTAACAATAATTCCTCTTTGAAGCATTATAAGAACCATAAGAGATGATTATATGATGCTGGCTGTTGGTAATAATAGTAAGTTTAAGAATCTCAGCTAAAATGTTTAGATGAGTAAAATTTGTGTCATAAAATATATGATGAAAAGAAAGAAAGCATTTATTACAAATAATAGTAATAAAAGTTTGCAAAAAAACTACATAAACAAGTGGAAAACAGAAGAAATTTTTTTTTAAAGTGTCATAGCATCGGCCAGGATGCAAACCCGCAACCCAAGAAACTGCCTGCAAGTGCAAAGCAGTCGTGCTGACCTCTCGACCACCAATGCAAGACAAAACAGAACAGAAGAAATTTTAAGCAAGAAAATCTACAAATAACAAAACAACTAAGAAATAACTGAGAATTGTTATTGCAGATTAAAAGAAAACAGAAATTATTGAGATTTTGAATTCAGCAATTCAAAAAAAATAATTAAAAGCATGTAAAATATAGCCATCATAAAATAAAACATGATATGTGTAGTAAAATGTAACCAAAAAAAAATGACAAAGGAACAAAGGATTTCTAGATAATAAGAAAATATAAAAAGATAAAAGAAAAGTTTATACTGAATAATAAATGATCAATAGTGAAAGAAGGATTGTTTCATATCTATAACACAATGGATGAATACTATTGCTAATGTATGTACATGTATAACTAAAGTTTACAAAGAAAATAAGAAATGTGCATTTACACAAAATATGTATCTATATTAAAATAAATCTAGAATGATTTATATATATATGATAAACAAAAATGCAAGTTAAAAAACTTGCTAACGCTTGTATTTATGTCCACAGATGGCGTTCTACCAAAAACACCTATCAAGCGTATGTTTCGTTTACATAAACGTCAGAGTAGTGAAATCATGATCTGAAAGTGGAATTATAGTTAGAGATAGTGAATACTAACTACTCTGACGTTTATGTAAACGAAACATACGCTTGATAGGTGTTTTTGGTAGAACGCCATCTGTGGATATATATATAAAATGAATTAAATATTAATTAATTGGATAATAATGTATATATTTTAAAATAAATTATTTAAAATTAAATAAAAGACTGTGATAAGATTTCTGTAATCTAAAATTATTAAGGCAACAACAACAACAACAAAAAAGAAAAACACAGTTTTGTAAAAATGTTGTAATATTTTAATGTATATAAAATTTTGAAAATTAATTCCAATATATTTTGTACTTAAAATAATATTAAGAAAATAATTAATTAACTCTGTGGAGGTTGAGTTAGATTTAAAATCCCAGTAAGTTATTACTAAATATTGTTATGTATATCAGATGCACAGATTAAAGACCATGATTAACTAAATATTTGTATGTGACTTATAATAAACCATGATGTCTAAATTATCAGTTTACTTATAACATATTTTTGTAAGAGTATATGATGTTGCTGTGTGTCCAAAATGAGACCCAGATCAAAATTTTTTGTAAATATTGTTAAAGATATTTATTTGTGCCCTGAGAATGGAAATACTGTTTATTATAACTGTATAAAAGTTTTGCAAAATCAGTAATTAAATATTCCTGTTAATTAATGTAAAAAAACATTTTTGTTGTATTTTTAGCAATATCCATATTTCTGTTCTTTTAAAAGTTTTATTTTTTATATTTTAACAATTTCTAGTTGTAATCAAAGTGAATAAGAAAATCATGCATTTTATTATATTAATAAAATAAACATAATTTTAAATGTTCTTACATTTTTTAATCCATCACTAGTAATGAATGTATTTCTCTAGTACACTGCATTCTGTATTGACATTTCTTTGTCAATGTCTTTCACAGAATTAAAAAAATTATGTAAATTTATTTTGTTTTAATGAATATAAAATTTAAAAACCAATTGTTGTAATATTTATTTTCATTAATAAAAGAAAAAAAATACTTTGCTTTCATCATTCTACTTATCAATTTAGACATTCCTTAATATATGACTATAAATTCTGAACCATACATTAACTCAGAACCTTGCAAAATCAATTACAGATTGATCTCTACAAGGATTGTATGTTGGCCAGACTTAGGGGATGCATAAAAATGCATGCCATCTATGCTGTTTTTTGCATACTCTATATGTATTGCAGTCATTGCTTACTGTTTTGAAATTCAAATATTATACATAATAATTGCTAATTAAAAGTGCAAATAGGTAAATTGTTTATTCTTATTGACAGAGATATGTAATGATATATTGAACTATTTTCATCATCCAGAATTACTTTTAAATATCTTTAGAAAGATTCGATTCTTATTTGCACTCTTAAAATTCATCTAACTGTTAATAATAGTATACAGTTAGTATGTAATATATTTCAACCATTATCATTCTTCTCTTTTCATTGGATATCACTGAATTTGACTAATGACTGTCATATGGGAATTGAATCAAGCCCTTTTAAATTTATGAATACTAAATATAAGGTGACATTCTAATTAACTAGACTAATTTGGAAAAGGCAATAGGCAATAGAAATTTAGTATATTTCTCTATGGTTCTTTTCATTTCTCCATTTATTTTTACAGCTATAGTTAATGAGTTGTTCCAAACATTCTAAATTATTATATTATGTTAATTTGTGGAATAAGAATGATTCTAATTGTATATAAACAAAGGTAAGAAAGACATCAATTGTTGATAGAAGAAATCAGAATTATACAGACTAATAACACATAAAACTTATATATATATATTATAATGATCTGGAGAGTTTGACTTAACGTCATCTGCACTACAGGGCGCCATCTAGGCATTTGAACCTAGAAAAATTTATAAAGTAGGCAGATACATAAGCCAAAAAAAAAAATTTTATTTTATTTTATATATTTTGATATTCGGTCGTTAGCCCATTGTCACTAGCTCAATGGAACAGCAGAGATTTATATTTTATAAATTCTTATCTAAGAATATTTTTTTAAAAAAAGAATAAAATAAGCCACTGCCAGTAATTAACATACAAACATTTATTTATGCACATATATATAAAATTTAACATTATTATTTTAGCATGTTTACATTTTAAAATTTAATTTACATTTTTAACTTTGATTTTAATTTACATTTTAATTTTTATAAATTTACATTTTAAATATCATAAGTTCACACAGACAGATTTATAAAATGTGTTTTTAAAATGTTGAGTATAGATCGGTTACATAGATTACACGGTCAAAAACATTTCAAAATAAACATAAACGATCAAAATACAAAATCATTGATACCATCAATTGCATAGGGAATACAAGAAACCCACTGATATTCATCATAAAATACCGCAGTGACACCAATAACTTAAAAGACATCTGAATAAATACATTTTAGATACTCACCATAAGGTATCATTATTTACCGAATGTCTATATATTTTGATCAAATATGAAAAACAAAAACATAATTAACTGATAACGAATCCATGCAACTTCCATACCCAACTTAAATTTAATGCATTTTTATTTAAAGTGTCGAGTATGAATAGACTATTTAGATTTGCATTTGAAAGAAAATATTCTATTCTTATTTAACCTTAGGCCAAAGTTCACAGTCAAACCGGCTCCAATCCATCTGATACATTTATGTATTCAATGTAGCATGAAAATACGACAACACAAAATATTATACTGTCAGGAATGTACATCTGAACAGTAAGTAGAGTTAGAGAAGACATTGTCTCTCTACCAACAGGAATGCTGCATCTGTTGGCAAGTAGAACAATAAACAAAAAACTCCATAGGAATGGACTGCGGTCCTTTGCCGACTTACAAACCCATCCATAGGCAAACAGAAGGTGTGTGGCGTATATATGCAATCCTGCCGATAGCAGATCTCATACTACATCTACTAATTACACCAATATATCCAATCCATTGACCCAATTTAACTACAAAACAAATAAACTAAGATTACCCTCCCCTAATATAACTTTACAAATCTATATAGCCATTCACGCCCAACTTAAGTTTAACATTTATATAATTTAATTTATCACACAAAACTTAAAGAACAAAAAATAAAAATAAATGGAAATGATTTTACAAAAGAAATACATTAAATAAAATTATAACTAATTAATAAATAACGTTGGTCAGATAGGATTCTATTTCTTATAAGTTAAAGACTGAAAAAGTTTATATTTTAAAGTTCTTAGTGTTTCAAAATGTTTTTAAAGTTCTTACAATTTTTAAAATGTTCCTCTTTATCCATTGCATACCATTTGGAATCCACATTAAATTCCCCGATGATCCTGTTGCCCTCAGTATAAGAAAAGCGATGTTTCATTTCTTTTTTTTTAGAACAACTGAAGGAATTGAAGAGTGCATCTTTTCAATCCCTTCTCCTTCAACTCCGCACTAACACATATAGTCACATCTTGTCATAATCTATTATTCCACTCACTTTTTATAGTAGCCTTTCAGATCCAGTGGACATTATGTCATAACGATGTGATGGTCCTTTTTCTGAGGTCTGATTCCATTGTTTTTCAATCATTGGCTATTAGTTTCTATTGTTTTCCTATCTGACCGATGCTTATACATTTAAATGCCCAAGGCTAGTTTACATTTGACTAATTAAATTAATCATTTCCATTTTTTCAATAACATTAATTAATTTGTTTTGTACAAACTTAGATTTATTTTTATCTTTAAATCTTTACTGACAATTTAGTTTTAAAATACTTTTTCTTTTTTTTAATAAAGTTTTATTTTAATTTTTTTTTTCATCTGTGTGATTATATAGATACGAGTTTACTATAGAATTTTAATTTTCAATTTTTAATTCTTAAAAAAAAAAAAGTTTTATTTGTGAATTTTATTTTTTTCATGTTTACTAAAAAAAAAAACAACAATGTAACGATGTCTGTGCCTGTTACATATCAGTAAACTTGCTTAAAAAAAAAATGTACAAAAAAAAAAAATTTACTTAGGGTTAGTAATTACGGTACACGATTAACAAAATTTACAAAACATTCGGTTAGTATAAAGACTATATAAACACACAAAAAAAATGTTGACCATCATTTTCCTAAGGACCATTTACGTCTACACCTCCTCCCGCCAAACATTCTATTTTTTTAATAAATTTTATTTTTATACACAGCATGACAAGGACATTTTATAAATTATTTATTTAAGACAGTTGCACTGAGTTAAATATGTTTTAAGAAATAATAGGTTTAAACATGTATATTTGCAGCACAATTATAAATACCACCAACTTATTTATGACTGACTGAAACGCTTACATAGGATTACACTGAAGTAAATTCCCAAACAGTACTCATCGTAAGGTACTACATTTACAATCATAAACTTACATGGCTGTGCGCACATGTACACGTTAAAGCATAATATATATTAACAAACAAAAAAACATTGATTGCAACCTTTTGACTTTCTTTTTAACAAATACAATTTAAAATTATTAATATCTTTCTGTTGGTTTTTAATATATGTGCAATTTCTTTCTGACAGTGCTTTTATAAGATTTAAAGTATACGACTTTATGTAACAGATAAAAATATTTCATTTTGAAAAAAGAAATGTACTCAGGGCCCTGGTAGTTTATTAAAGATCGGCCCAAGTTGGGTAGCCAGTTATAACGGTCAATGAAAAGGAGCCTTAAACGGGCACAGATATTGTTACAATATATATATATATAAGCTCAGATAGAAGAAATCTACTGATGATATTAAGATATTAAATACTATATACTTAAAAATTTCCTTCTCATATTGAGAAAATGTACAAATAATCTGCTTATTTGCATAAAAAGAGTACTTATACTTGTTTTAAATTACAAAGAATTAGCCAACACTAACAGTTTACTAATAGAGCTAGGTTGCAGAAATTCTGAGAAAATTTTCATAAATATTCATCAAAGCAAATCTTCAAAGAAGTTTAAAATCCCAAGGTAAAAAAAAAAAAATCAGTCTAATTACTAATTGAAACAGAAGTATCTACTTCCCACTGAATTATGTGATGTCAAAAACCAAGAAAATACAGAATGTTTCTAGTCTTTCTTTTTGTTTTTGATGTAGTTTTGAATCTTGTCTATTGTTCTAATTTATAGACAGATTAAATTGTCTGACATTTTAAAATTTATTATGATAATTTGTTATAAATGAGTTCATAATTAGAGAAATAAAACAGATTTTTCCCAATGTGTTTACTATATAAAATTATTTTATGTGTAGATATATCAATATGTTGATAGACATACACAGAATAGATAATTATATGGATAGATGGATGAATGTATAGATGCATAGGTAGGTAGACAGATATATGCAGTCAGTAAAATTAGTCAACACTTACACAATCCCAATATCAATAACAATCACAACAATCTCAACTTGTTTTCAAGGTAACCTCCTTTTAACAATAAAGGTTGATAGATAGATAGATAGATAGATAGATAGATAGATAGATAGATAGATAGATAGATAGATAGATAGATAGATAGATAGATAGATGGATGGATGGATAGATAGATAGATAGATGGATATTAGATAGATGGATAGATGGATGGATGGATGGATGGATGGATAGATAGATAGATAGATAGACAGAAAGATAGACAGATAGGCAGCCAGACAGATAGACAGACAGATAGACAGGCAGATAGATAGATAGATAGATAGTCAGACAGACAGACAGACAGATAGACAGATAGACAGACAGAGAGACAGACAGAGAGACAGACAGATAGACAGATAGATAGATAGATAGATAGATAGATAGATAGATAGATAGATAGATAGATAGATAGATAGATAGATAGATAGAGGGATGGATGGATAGATAGACAGATAGATAGATAGATAGATAGATAGATAGACAGATGGATAGACAGATAGACAGATAGATAGATAGATAGATAGATAGATAGATAGACAGACAGACAGACAGACAGACAGACAGACAGACAGATAGATAGATAGATAGATAGATAGATAGATAGATAGATAGATAGATAGATAGATAGATAGATAGATAGATAGATAGATAGATAGATAGATAGATAGATAAGTACATAGCTTGGAAGATAAATAGATAAGTAATTAGATAGATAGATTGGGAGAAAGGGAGAAAGATCAATAGGTAGACAAATAGATAAATGGATGAATAAATAAATAAATAAATGCCAAAAGCATCATGTATGCTTACAGTCACCAATAAGTTATTTTGTTAATTGTAGCCAAAAAACATATCACATAAAAGTTGAAACATTTTAAACCTTTGATCAATGTAGTTATGACTATGCTTAATGAAATATTGGTGACATATAGACATGCATGAATGTGGTATATCTTAATAGTACATGGTACTTTTTAAAAAAATTAGATTTAAAAAGTAGCCATAGTTTATTTTAAATAAGCAAACTATATAGTATGGATAATTATATAATATCCAGATTATTGCTATATACTTCAATTTTTTTTTTTTTACAAAATTTAATGGTTTTTATATTTTTGACATTTGTTATGGTAAGTTGATGGATATATGTTTTTGACAGTAATAAGATAACTGACAGATTTTTATAGCTATTTTTGTCTTGTTTATTGTTTCTACTCTTCTTTTTTATTTTGCAGACAGATGGGAGTAGGATGACATGTTGTGAAAATTATATTCAGTCTATATAATAATAAATTGAATTATTCTTTATAGATAACATATCTTTAGCTTTGTTAAATATAAAATATAAATAAATTAGGGAATCCCAATAAAAATAATCATAGAGTAATTTTAGGATAATCTATTATTAATCTTTTAGAAGTTTATATTTTTTGATGGCCACTAGTGGCAGATGGGAATAAATTTTCAACTTTTTATTTTATCAATTTTTTCTATATTTTTGTTATATTTTTATAAATTTTGAAGTATATTTTACAAATATAAATTTACCAAAAAAAAAACAATTATTTTTTACAATAAAATTTCAACTTTGCAAATACAGAAAAAAATAAATAAATTTAATTACATAATCAGTCAAATCTCTTTTTTCCTAGTGGACAGTTATTGCATCTTCACTAAAAATATTGGATTTGTTATAACTCAATTTCTAAACATCTAATGATTTATTGCTATGTTTATATAATGCCAATTAAATTCTACTGAAAATTTAAAATTCTACTCACAATTATTTTAAACATGATAAAAACAAATGGTTAAAATAAATTTGTTACTTTTTAGCCAATCACAAGTTATCATTATACCTTATTAAAGTCTCTTGACTTGTCTTGTAAAAGTAAATATGTTTTGAATAAAATCTGAATCTAATAAAATTATTTTTTCAAAAAAAATACACAAATATTTTGCAAAATTAAATATAAATATATTTAACAAACTACAAAAAATAGTCTTTATTTAAAACCTAACAAATAGTGAATATACTCTAAAGCTCATGCAAGTGCTCCAATGCAGAGAGAACAAGAAACTACCAATCTGCAGTATTGTGGGCTGGTTTCTCATTTGAAGCAGATTTATCTGCATAGTACTGACATCTGACGATTTTTTTTTGAATTTATAAATCAATATTATTTTAGTTCCAGTTTTGACCATCAAATTAATTCAATACTCGCAAATAAATGCTAAAAGCAGTTATAAAAAATGAACTAGAACTGAAAGACCAATCACACCATCAGTAACATCCAATATTACATCCAATGCTCATAAAATATTACTATAGTAAGAAATACAATAAGCATATCTTGAATTATGTGTAAATTAATATGAAGAGATATCATCTTCAATAATCATGCATAATACAGTGATTGCCATGGCTGTTGAAGAAGAACTTGAAAGTTACTCTGCATTTTACATGCATTTCAGGAATAAATATATGTGGCTTCATTCTTCAGTAGCTATTATACTTGCATGGATTAGTGGTAATGCTCCAAAGCAGCTGATGAAAGATGTACATGTGAAATGCATGTATACTGCAGAGCAATTTGCCACTTTTATGCAGTATGACAGGTGTTTATAAGGTATAATTTAGAAGAAGTAATTGAAAACAAGAACTAGTTACTTTAATTAACTGATTGTGCATATAACTATCAATTTACTAAATACAATTGCAATTGCACAAACTTACTGCTAATATTTATTGAAATATAAGATGTTACATAAAAATGACTGATTTAGAAAATAGTTTTAAATATTAGCCAACATAATACTCATACTTAAGTTAAAACTTAAGATACAATTCATAAATCATAGTTCTAAGTAAAACAGATCTGAATGAAGACAATTTAAACAGGTCATATTGCAAGACAACAGAACTTCATCTGAGATTTCTGAAAGTAAAATTTTCATTTTTTTCCCCTAGTGAAAATTTTGCAAAACATTTTTTTACAGCTTTAAAATTCACATATAGTTTTTTTCTAATATTTTAATTACAAAAAAGTCAAATGATGGTGGAGAAAATTGAATAATCAGTATTACAAAGGCACCATGGTTTGATGAATAGATATTGTTTATTCAGTAATCACAAACTTTGTGAATGTATTTCATGGAAATATGATCATCGAGAAAATATTATGATGGTCTAAAAACTTGATTTTTTGGCAATTTTATTATTGTATTTATATTATAATTATGTAATAATTATTAAAAATCAAAAATAAATATTATTACATATTTATTTTTTTAAAGAAATGTTTTATTTTAATATATAAAAAAATATTTTCTTCAGAAGCTTTCTAAAAATGATATCACTCACCAGATTGATTATAATATTCAATGATATGATAAAAATAAAAAAAAATTCTAATCTTTTAAAGCATAAATTGATAGATTTAGTAATTATTAAAACAAATGTTTTCAGATTTGTATACCAAACATGAAACATAGAAGATTTCATTCATTTTTAAAATTAAATGAGCTCCACTTGAAATTTGATGATGTGATAGCATTTTGTTTTGAATAAATATAATTTTTAAAATAATTCCAGAAATGAAATGATATTTTTAAAAATTTTATTTAATTTCAAAACAAAAATATATATTGAATGAGGTCAAATTTATTATATTCTGATAAATAATAATGGTTTAATATCAAAATGAAAGTTGAAA
Source organism: Epiperipatus broadwayi (assembly GCA_028023455.1). Taxonomy (NCBI): domain Eukaryota; kingdom Metazoa; phylum Onychophora; class Udeonychophora; order Euonychophora; family Peripatidae; genus Epiperipatus; species Epiperipatus broadwayi. The sequence continues at coordinate 2,702,808 of JAQFVV010000165.1, forward strand.
GCTTAAATCTAGTGAGAACAAAGAAATCTGTTAGAATACAGGAGGGTTGGTGATATGAAAACTGGATAAATATTAGAAATAGGACCAAATGAAGCACTAATAAAATTTTAATAAATAATTTTATTATTAAATTATGATTTTTGTACATCTAATAAAAATTTATTTTAAAAAATTATAAATAATTATTATACTAATTTATTATTGTATTTTAGTAATATTTACCAAGGCTGTAAACTTGAGAATATGCATGTAAAATGTGATACTAGAGACCTCTACAGGTGTTTAACCACAAGCTTATGCTATGGAAGAAAAGAGGGGAAACTTCTTTACTTCAACCTACTTTCTATTACAATTTTAGATAAGTAAGTGATCTGTTGTAATTACCTCTAGGTGTTTTATATTATTCAATCAGTTTTGAATGCATGAAAATTGGAATAAATGAAAATTTATTCTTTTTAGCTTTTAACTACTATTAGTATAAAACCTTGCGTGATTTGGTGCAATTGGTAGAGTGGATCAATTCTGGCCCTCACAGATCTGGTACTATGACTTTTTATGAACTCCAAAAAATAAAGCCATATGATTTCTTTTATTAGTATAAATATAACAGTCCAAAATGTACTTAATAAAGCATTTTAAAGACTTAATAATAAGCCATTAAAGATGCAATTCTTACTATCATAATAATTTTCATAGTGAAAGTTTCTTCTTGTTTTAAATTCAAACAAAATAATGGAATAATTTTTATTGTGCTTGCAAAATATTAATAATATTTAATTAAATTCAATCATAATAAACTATAGTACTTTTTATAGAATTAGAATTGTGCTTTGAAATAACATAAGATGTTAGTACTCTATTGCACAGCACATATATTTATTTAGATCATATAATAAGGATGAACAATAAAAGTGTACATAAAGCAGAACTGTTAAAGAAAAAAAGCAATATGTTAGTATTTATCCCCCCCTTCATTTTCAAAAAAATAAACTTCATCCCCCCTCCATTAATTGCTGTTAGCATTTTTACATTCCTAATTTGTTTATTTTCTTCAACATAATCAAAATTTTCTTTTTCAATAGACTTTCAAATAACTGATAAAGAAGATTGATTAATATTCTTAAAAATTTTCACTTTTATCAATTAAATGTCTTCTTTTTTTAATCACCATATACAAATTAAAGCTATTAATCCCTCCCTCCCAACAAATAAACATCATTTTTATTACCTCATGTAACAAAAATTAAAAATAGTTTTGAAATTAATAATCCTGAATACTAAAAGTTTATTTCATCCAGATAAACTTTTGTTAAATTTTTGTTCACCTTATAATTTTTTTTTGGAATCTTCATTCTTAAATGCAGTAATTATTTTTATTTAAACTCATATATATATAGAATATTATACAGAACAACATATTATTAAAATCAGATTTACAAAGAGTTTTATTCTGATGTTTTTAGCCTTTTAATACTCTTACTTAATTTGTAATTTATATATTCATTTTAGAAAGCTTTTAAATTTTAGTTACATTTTTAATCAAGAGGTAGATCCATTGAAAAAATTACATATGTCATATATTATTTTTTAAATAGTATTTTAATGCATTCTACATTTTATTATGAACATTGTTAGAATAACTTTGTTGTTGTTGTTGTTTTTAAATGCTTTTATTGATGTTGGAAAATCTGATTGTTTGTTTGTTAACTTTTCATTTTTCAAGTTAGAATAAAATTTTAAAATTGATATTTAATATATTTAAATTCAATAGAATTGTTTGAAAATTGATATATAACTAACTTATATTATATTAATCTATTTGAAACATATTTTTAATATGTCAACCAATTTGATTAATATGGAACAGAGAGTGGGAAAATATAAAAAATATTCAATAATTTGATATATTGCACTTAACAATTATTTTTAGAATTTTCATTTGATTTAAATAATAGTTGCAAGAGGCAGTTTTTTTTCAGTATAAAAAGTATCTTAAAATCTTAATATATATATATATATATATATATATATATATAGTATGTGTACATATATATATATAGTATGTGTACATATATATATATATATATGGTAAATCAGTAACAAAGTTTGCTATTTAAATTGTTTTATAGTTTTTATTTCTATTTTATTTTAAAATAGAAATAAAAACTGTCCACCAATTTTAGATATAAAACTTAGTTACTGATTTATCATACATATATAATTATATTTAGTATATGCATATAATTTTGTATATAAGTTTATGTCCAGAAATTAATTAAGCCAATCCCTATTTTTATAACAATTTCTAGTGATATATATATATATATATATATCAACTATAAGTGTCCAGCCAATTTAAAGTATAATATAGTTTTACATTTTCATTTACTATGCCGATACATAAAAACTTTAAAATAATAAAAATATTTTTTATATTAAATGCCTTATTGACTGGGCACTAAAAAGTACTCAAATAATTGTTTGTTCAACCACAATTGGAGTTTTTAGGAATAACTTGAAATAATAGTATGGGGGTTTCAGAAATTAATTATGTCAATCCCTATTTTTTTTATAACAAGAGATTGACTTAATTAATTTATGGATCCCCATGCCTTTATTTTAAGTTAAATCTAAAACTCCAATTGTGGTCAGAGAAATAATTATTTTATATCTTTTTAGTGCACTGTCAATAAAGGTATTTAACATATAAAAAAATAGTTCTATTGTTTTAAAAAGAAATTTGGCAAAAGCAAGCAAATTCATGATTTTATTTTTAATTATACTTAGTATTTATTAATAATTTATTATCATAGAATTGTAATATTATTTATTTATTGTTATATTTAAAATTGTAAAGTATAGGCACTTATTCTATTATTGATTAAAGAAAAAATAAATATTTCATGTCTTATTTTATTTGAAAATGTTTTAGTCTCATTCGCGATCATATTCTGCATCTTTTGGTCAAAATTAAGGAAAAATTGTTTTTGAGAAAACATAACAAAAAACTGTATGTAATTTATTCCTTTTTTGATGGAATTTTCAAAATGGTAATAGGAATTATAGTTCCTGCTTCTTCAAATTTTTTGTTATAAAAATTATGATTTTTTTTAAAAACATATATTTATATCACATGATCACCTTTGAGAATTCAAATATAAGGATTTTAAGATAAAGATGCTTTTAGCTATGCACAGTATAAATAATTACATTTTACATTAAATTAAAATGACATATTGCATATATATATATATATGTGTGTGTGTGTTTCAATTGACCAAAATCAGCACTATATTTTATTTTCCATGTTTTATTAATGTTATTATTAAATAAATACTTGGAAACAATTTATTGCATATTTTAGTATTTATTTTGTTAGGAAAATGTTATTAATAATGATTAGTAAATATTAAAGAGATTAACATAATTTTTTTTTATTTAAAACTAAAGTATCGATAATTTTCTGCATTAAAACGTCCATCACGCTAGCACTGATATGATAATTATTCATAGAACATACATTTCTTTGGTCACAAAAAAGTTTTGGTCCTTAAATATAAATAAAATTCAAATCTAAGGACATGATTTCTTTTAGGCTTAAGAGAGTTTATAAAATTCCACAGAAAGTTTGGAGTGCTTCTTGTGTAGATATGCACAAGTGTTGTATCAATACTAGGGGAGATGAACAACACATTGCAATAAAACAATAATCATCATCATCAAAAAATGTTCTCCATGTAAAAGATATAGATTTTTTAAACATCAGAATCCTATCTAGATATGATATTTATCTCATTGTAGTAATGAATGTAATGGTACATCTAAATTATATTCTATTTGGAAAACAAACTGCTTATTAATTACACCATTTATATAAACACCTGTTTTAAAATTTTATTTTCTGCTTTTGGATGGATTTTTTTCCACATAGCACCTCTATGACATTTTTTTTTTAAAAAACAACAACAATAGCTATTTGATCAGTATTATGACATCCAAAACATTGATTCATAGTAAGGTTAATTATAGTTGGATGAAACTGAATAATATATCTTTTATATTCATACACATATATTCAACATTACTCTAACAGCATGTGTGTGAAAGTTAATTCCCTTTTCATAAGATTACAACATATATATTCATAATTATAAATCCATATATCCTCGAGCATTCTTACCCTTATTATTTAAGTAATACTTTGGGTGCTATTTGAAAATTATAATTGCAGTTTCTAATGTTATAATTAACTATTTATCAGTCTGCATTCAGTATAGATTATATTTACCTGTTTAAAACGTTTATATAAACTTATTGTATCAATACTTTCAATCTTAGTGTTCAAGTTGCATCTTTAGTGTCTTTATAAATATATTGGATCATAAATAAAGGTGGGATTTCCATCTTTATATTATTAAAAGTTTATCTTAGCAAGAGCTTGAGGTTGTTGATTGTTGTTGATGTTGGGATTGTCTATGTGTTGACTGCTTTAAATGATCATGAATATATGCATATATAGGTAGGTGGGCACGCACGTAAAACAACTTTACTCACATGCCTATCTAAATTACATATGAGGGAATTATCTGACAATAAAAGTGTATCCATTAATCAACCAACAGTTGGATGCTTATCTGAATTAGATACAGGTAATTATCTAATAAGAAAAAAAAAATTTGGAACCTGCATAAAATATCAAGTTTATAATAGACTTCGATTCAAATTCTAATTCACAAAGAAGATGAACTGATAATCAAGTTACTTTAGTAGTAGACTTTCTGTGTACATTTACACATCTATATATCACTTTGTTAATTATAATCACAACAATACACAATACTTTATTTCATATCTGATAATCGTAAGTAAAGCAGCTTATTTCAAATGTAAAATTATTTATAATAAAGTAAGGCTTAATTACCAACGCCAGATTTAGCAAAAACTAAAGGATTTATTAATTTTTCTTCCCTCCAACCAAGAAAATAAACTTTTTGCTCTTAATTGGTTTTCAAATTTTATTCTTTGAGCTTTTCATCCAAATCAATATAATTTCAGATTTGTAGACCCCCTAATATTGATTGATAGTTTGTCGCATATTATTAGTGCTTGTTGTTGCGGACTCCAGGCATAAGAGTTTTATGACTCAAAAGAAAATATGAAATATTTTGTAGATAAGATTAATATTCTTGTTTTAAATAAAATATTTTGGAAAATTAAAATGTTAGTCATGAATCGATAGATAATTAATTTATGCCAATTAAATATGCATTTATTTAAGTGGATTTCATTAATAATTTGGAGAAAGGCTCAAATTGATATACTAGATTAAATTATAGTATGAAGACAGGAGAAAGTGCTCGGGAGGTTATAAAAAATTCGAGCGCCAGATTTGCATGCAGAATCGATCCTGGAACTTCCCGATCCCATGTCCGACGTTCTATCAACTGCCCCAAATCGTGCAGGGCAGTCTGAAGATGTCAAACAGTAATAAACAACTGTCAAAAATATCAAGAAATGTTATTTAGTTATATATCTTACTTATCTACTTCAGGCTTCTGCTTTAATGATTATTACTAATTATTTATTAATTAAAATTACGCTATTGTTCCTCACTCAGATAATATCTTTAAAACCAATTAAAGTATTTTATTATCTAGCTATTCAATTGTTTTTCAGAAAAGAATTTAACATAATGTTATATAACGTTGTTGACGAGGCACACAACTACATGATAATAAAGTATTGCAATTTAATCTAGAAGTGTGAAATTTCTTGCAGCCACACATTTGACACCATAGACTCTAAATAAATATGTTAATGATTATAAATAACAAATTAATAGACTGTAGATTATTATATAATTGTTATTTCGAATATAAACTATAACCTTAATTAAAGATTAACTTATATTATTGTTATTAAACATAATCCACATGGTTTCTTAATGTAATGACAATAATAAAATATTTTTTTCATATCATCAGGTACACTTAAAAATATTTATTTATAGACTTGGTTCTTGAATATGGTCTGATAACAAGGAAATCTACAGCAACATGCAAACTCTTTTCTATATATCATTGATCAGTTAATAGTACTGTATCCTGTATACTCACACGAAAAAAGTCACACAGCCAATTCATCCATTTCTCCATTCTGTTTGGATTATGTATCAGATCTTCAATTCCACAGCTCTCTTTCCATCTCTTATATTATCCAGAAAAATAATTATTCTATGTCCTTTCTTTATGATTCCAGTCATCGTGCACTCAAAAACACACTTCATTAAACTATTTTTACTTTTTAGATATGGTCAATCAGTTTTTCTTTCTATCTCTAATTCCCTCAATCAGTCTTCTTTTTTGAATTTACTCTTACTAAAATTTCTTCATTTATCATTTTATTTCTTCATATCAGCTTCCCAAACCCACCAATATAATCCTAATTCTTTCACTAATTATCTTGATAAAAATATATGGCAACAGAAAAGGTATAATTTTTAATGATAACAAATAATTTTATTGGGAAGAGAAAGTACTAAACCAGCATTTTTATTTTTGGTCATATTTAGTATATTCACTAATAAAGTTGGTAAATTTCAGATGGATATTAAATTTATCAAAAGGAATGGTTTTAAAGGCAATTCTTTTCATTCTACTTTATAGATATCTATTGAACATCATACCTAAATGGTATAATGCTATAATCTCTACATTTCCTAATCAGTTTCTAATTGTTCTTTCATCAATAAGGATTTAAAAATCAAAGCTAGAACTAATATACTTACGTATCTAGTTCCCAGCTTTTACTCCACTATAATGTTTAAATTAATAGTCTAAAAATTAAAAAAAAAACTATTAAGTTTTGAACCTAAGCCAACTCAAACTCACTTGTATAACTATATATATATATATATTGAACCGGGTTCGAATGCGTGCATTCGAAACACTGGTCTCTTAGGCAGAGAAGAACATACTCGGAGAGTATGTATGCCCAAACGATAGCTATAAAGTATATAACTAGCGTTACATTTCCAGGACATAGCTTCTTCTCGGCTGTTGAGTTCAACACCAAATCCAAAGCACTTTTTTGTTTGTGTATAAACATGGGCGCCAGCTGTTTATTCTAAAAGAATACTAAAAGAATAGACAACGCACTTTGAACAGTGGCCACTAACTCAACGCCTAAATCCACGACTAGCTCAGCTGTTTGTAATCACTAATAGATTATACTTCATTAGTGGTTAAAAGAATTGATAAAAGAATTGTAAAAGGAATTTATAAAAGAGATTGATAAAAGAATTTGGTAAAAGAATTGATAAAAAGAATTGACCGACAAATAAAGTTTAATTTTAAAGACAATTTATTAACTAACATTTATTTACTAAATTTAAACATTTTATAATTCTAATAAAAACACACGCATATTTTTAAATTAACATTTCTAAACTAGTTTAAATATTCTTGTATATTTTCATAACCGAACACTGGTATTTATCTAATTTAACCAATAATATTGATATAAGGATCACGCACATATTAACTCATGCACACACATAATAATAATAAAGTATTACATAGCATTTGAAATTTAAACACACATATCAATAGTTCATTTATGTATGATATCGAGTTCATATAATTAGACTCTTGGAGGATTCGCACGAATTAATGAAATGCAATGGCTATTACAGTATAAACGAAAATAAGCAAATGTTTTACCTAGGATTTTGAACGTAGATTTAACACTTTGTTTTCTTCTTGTTTGTTGTTTCTTCCAGTATGAATGGTTCCAGTATGAATGCTTCCAGCCGGCTGGGACGTTTCCTTGATGAGTTTCCTTATTATTCACGATTATTACTATTGGAGACAATTAGATACTGATGGAGATTTTCTAAGTTGTTACGTTGACATTATTTCACGGGCAGATCTTGCTGTTTTCATCGGACTTTTTAGGCTGTGGAGAGGCGTGAATTCCCAAAATCTTCTCAGCACTGCATTTTGTTTCTGGGTATAATTAACTCAACTGATTCAATTAATTTGTGAACTGCACTCACTCAATTAATTTGTGAACTGCACTCACTCAACTAATTTGTGAACTGACTACTGTCCGATAAAAAAAGGTCTATTTATACCTGCGCCTTGTTGTCTTCATAATATCTCCTGCAAAGATCTGTTGTCAAATTCCAGTGATAATCATTTGATAAACGTGTTTTGAAAGATTGCTTAATTAGTAATAGCCATGCAAAAATGTTGTTTGATATTAATTAATAACCATTGCCGTGTTTTTTAATGATAATCTTCTTTAACTTTCATTTATTTAAAATAACATTTATTCTATTGTTGACAATCGCACATATATACGCACATATATTTTTAATACAATTTACTATTTAGTTTTAACATTATTTTTTTCTTTAATTAAACTTGAATGAAAAGAGATTTGTATGTTTTAACTTTTTAAATTATATTTTTACGAATACTAATAAAAACTCTTTACTTCCTTTTATAACCCTTAGTTTAATTTCTCTAACGAAACACCCCTCTCCCCTTCTGATTAATTAATTGTAGCTTTTTTATTTCAAAACTAACGCTAGAAAACTATTTGATTCTTATCCTTTTCTAAAACAAACTGCAATAAACTCTTCAACGTTTAATTTTATGTTTTTCTTTTATGAACGATTATTTTAATAATATAATTTTAGATAAAATTATATGTGCCTATATCAATATAGGTACATTACACCACCCTTCCTTTTGAGAGTAAAATGCATCATTTTTGACCATTTTATCTCTGACAACATTAAATCTTAATTTATTATTCTTTCTAAGTTTGCTTTTTGGTATCTTTTCCTTTTCCATGCTAAGGGCAATCTCCAATTATGCTTTTCTTCTTTCTATGCTGGTAACACTGCTTACAATGTTCATCCTGGATAATGACCATGAGGACAAACTAAATTTGTGGCACAGGGATCTTTTATAAACGAAGCTTCGGCTGCCGATTCTCTTGATCGGACTTTGACTAAGAAAAGGTGGCTGCAAATGGCAGGAATTTCAACTGTCCATTTCCGACTTACACCCTGGAAAACGATTGCCGATTCTCTTGATCGGACTTTGACTAAGCAGCTGCAATGGCAGGAATTTTCAACTGTCCATTTCTGACTTACGCTTTGGAAAACAAGGTACGAGATATGGGGATTCTCCCCTGAAAAGTGACTTATGACTTACTCTGGTTGTTGCCAGTGCGTTTTTTTTAAAAGAGGAATGATCCCGGCCAATCCGTTGCGGGTACTAGAATTTATCCAGTCGAGAGCTTTAAACTTAATCCTTATCTAACTTATTTCAATACTACCCTCATCCCTTTAGATTCGAACCCTTATACGCTCCTAATACAACTTAGATGGACTTTCATTTATATTATTTTTAAATTCATTACAAACATTATTTAAATATTTAGTTTTACGATACTTATTTTAAACCCATACGGACATTATTCATATTTATTTATGCTACAATATTATTTTGAAACTATCACGGACACATATTTATTTATATTACGATATTACTTTTAACCCATTACTTTAACTTATATATTAACGTGCGTGTACTCAGAAAAAAAACTATTTTGCTTTATTATGATTCATTCATTATTATTTTACTAGAGATTTTTTTTTTATCTTGATTATTTTAAACAATTTATTTACATCCTTTTCTTAACTTACGGTATTCAAAACAAACTTTTATTTTAACATGCGTATATTCAAAAAAACTATTTTATTTTACTACGAATATTTTATTTATTTTCTACAGATATATTATACTTATTTATTTAACTTGTTTTTATTTTATGTATTTCCGTTATTTTATTCATTTATTTAATTCTACAAACATTATTTCTAAATCCTTAATTTGACCCATTTATTTAACTTGATTTTATTGATTTTTATTTATTTGAACTGTTTATTTATGAACATTTCCTTAATTAATATGTGCGTGGAGAAAAAAAAATCTTTTATTTTGCGAAGCCTCCATTATTATTATTTGACAAAACAATCCATCATTTTAAATAGCGAAATTCTAATTCAGGCTTTTCACCTACGTCAAAATAATTATATTAGACTCATAGTCCATTTCCGGTCCTTTTTGTTTATTTCCTTTACTATTCCGCCCGATTACTAACTCTTACACTATGTCCGGCGGCTCCTTTTTTCTTTCTACAAATTCTATAATATAAACTAACTTTCCTCTCTTATCGGTTCCGCTTTTATATTTTATTGCTTTATCTCTTTCTCTTTCCATTCTGTTTTCGACTTCGTAACTCAGAAAACCTTTATACCTAGACAAACTCCGAATTACTTCAATCTGGGAATATTTTTTTCTACACTTTCTCTTTGTTTTAAATCTACGTCTACAGCGAATGCGAACGTTTACTTTAACCTTTTTAAATTTTTGTAAAAACTTTTCTACACTATCTACTACCTTGAACTTATGTTTTTCTTCTATTTCTTGATCTACATTTGTGTCTACTTTATTTATCACAACGCTATCTGATTCTAATTCAATTTCTATGTCTTTTATCACCTCAACTTCCTTTTCAACTTCCTGACTTTCTTTAATTAAATCTAACTCTATAACTTCTTGGTTCTTCTCTACCTTTACCATTATCTCACATCTTATTTCTCTTACTTCTGCTCTGAGTTCTTTAATTTCTGTTTTAACCTGACTAATTTCTTCCTTCAATTCTGCTTTGAGTTCTAACTGACTTTGTTCAAATTTCTGACACAATTCTTGTTGACTTTGTTTAAATTCTTGACGCATTTCTTCCATCATATTCATCATCATTTTCATCATCATTCGCATCTCAGATACTTCTTCTTTCTCCTTTTCTACTAACTGGGGATTTTTAAAATATATTGGGCTTTCTTTCGGATCCATTTCTTTATTCATAGTTACGCTATTACTTTGTATTTTTTAAATTATATTTTGCAAAATCGAATTGTTTATTTATTTTTCTTACTAAGACGGAAACTCACGCTAACTCCACCCTTTTGTCCTTTTTACTACCCGTTCTAATGCTTTAACTCCACCCAAATATCAACTGTCTCTGATTTGATAGCATACATGTCAAAATCTCTTTTCATTTAAAGAAAAAAATCGGTCAATTCTTTTTTAAAAAAAAAAAAAAATTAAAACACTTTCACAAATGTAATTTAGCTTTTTATAAAAAAATTTTTAAACAAGAAACATAGTATTTCGTTACTATTGTTTCTTAGGTTCAGCCCCACAGTTGGGTATAGCCATTTGAACCGTGTTCGAATGTGTGCATTCGAAACACCGGTCTCTTAGGCAGAGAAGAACATACTCGGAGAGTATGTATGCCCAAACGATAGCTATAAAGTATATAACTAGCATTACATTTCCAGGACATAGCTTCTTCTCAGCTGTTGAGTTCAACACCAAATCCAAAGCACTTTTTTGTTTGTGTATAAACATGGGCGCCAGCTGTTTATTCTAAAAGAATACTAAAAGAATAGACAACGCACTTTGAACAGTGGCCACTAACTCAACGCCTAAATCCACGACTAGCTCAGCTGTTTGTAATCACTAATAGATTATACTTCATTAGTGGTTAAAAGAATTGATAAAAGAATTGTAAAAGGAATTTATAAAAGAGATTGATAAAAGAATTTGGTAAAAGAATTGATAAAAAGAATTGACCGACAAATAAAGTTTAATTTTAAAGACAATTTATTAACTAACATTTTATAATTCTAATAAAAACACACGCATATTTTTAAATTAACATTTCTAAACTAGTTTAAATATTCTTGTATATTTTCATAACCGAACACTGGTATTTATCTAATTTAACCAATAATATTGATATAAGGATCACGCACATATTAACTCATGCACACACATAATAATAATAAAGTATTACATAGCATTTGAAATTTAAACACACATATCAATAGTTCATTTATGTATGATATCGAGTTCATATAATTAGACTCTTGGAGGATTCGCATGAATTAATGAAATGCAATGGCTATTACAGTATAAACGAAAATAAGCAAATGTTTTACCTAGGATTTTGAACGTAGATTTAACACTTTGTTTTCTTCTTGTTTGTTGTTTCTTCCAGTATGAATGGTTCCAGTATGAATGCTTCCAGCAGGCTGGGACGTTTCCTTGATGAGTTTCCTTATTATTCACGATTATTACTATTGGAGACAATTAGATACTGATGGAGATTTTCTAAGTTGTTACGTTGACATTATTTCACGGGCAGATCTTGCTGTTTTCATCGGACTTTTTAGGCTGTGGAGAGGCGTGAATTCCCAAAATCTTCTCAGCACTGCATTTTGTTTCTGGGTATAATTAACTCAACTGATTCAACTAATTTGTGAACTGACTACTGTCCGATAAAAAAAGTCTATTTATATCTGCGACGTGTTGTCTTCGTAATATCTCCTGCAAAGATCTGTTGTCAAATTCCAGTGATAATCATTTGATAAACGTGTTTTGAAAGATTGCTTAATTAGTAATAGCCATGCAAAAATGTTGTTTGATATTAATTAATAACCATTGCCGTGTTTTTTAATGATAATCTTCTTTAACTTTCATTTATTTATAATAACATTTATTCTATTGTTGACACTCGCACATATATACGCACATATATTTTTAATACAATTTACTATTTGGTTTTAACATTATTTTTTCCTTAATTAAACTTGAATGAAAAGAGATTTGTATGTTTTAACTTTTTAAATTATATTTTTATGAATACTAATAAAAACTCTTTACTTCCTTTTATAACCCTTAGTTTAATTTCTCTAATGAAACACCCCTCTCCCCTTCTGATTAATTAATTGTAGCTTTTTTATTTCAAAACTAACGCTAGAAAACTATTTGATTCTTATCCTTTTCTAAAACAAACTGCAATAAACTCTTCAACGTTTAATTTTATGTTTTTCTTTTATGAACGATTATTTTAATAATATAATTTTAGATAAAATTATATGTGCCTATATCAATATAGGTACAATATATATATATATATATATATAATTTTCACAGATAGATTTATACAAGTATCAATATAGGTACAATATATATATATATATATATCAATTTTCACAGATAGATTTACAAGTGTCAAACTTTAGGCCATCACAACTGTGGCACCAATGACTTGGGATTGATATATTAATGATTGTTACTAATCATTTAGTAGGTTTGAGATTGTCATAATATTTCTATTACAGTTTGATTTATAAGTGTCAAACTTTATTCCCTCACAACTGTGGCACCAATGACTTGGGATCGATATATTAATGATTATTACTAATCATTTAGTAGGTTTGAAATTGTCATAATATTTCTATTACAGTTTGATTTATATGTGTCAGCCTTTCTGCTCTCACAACTTTGATATCAATCAATGTATAATCATGTTAATGTTTGTTCCTAATCACTTAGTAAACTTGAGATCACCATAATATTACTATCCCAGATATAAAACATAAATCTAAATTTAATATTAATGTATTTGTTTTTAATCAAATATAAACCCATCTGAAACATCATACTTATGTGTATAAAAATTTTATACTCACTTGTAAATCAAATTGTAATAATCTGATATGTAAGAGATTGTGACTTGGGCCAACTGAAGAATGCTGCTTCAGTATGAAATGCATCTTTGGAAGGGAACCATTTATCTTTTTCAGATGACTTTATTCATATAATTCAAAAATGTGTAAATGAGTGGAAGTTTTAAGTGTATTAATCTCCAACTTTGAATCTTAATTTATTACTTATGAAGGAAAAACAAGAAAATGATAAGGACATGTGCAAAAGACTAATCTGAAAAATCATGTGATGTTGTTTAGCTTTTCAGATACGATGAATAATGTTTTCACTGCAAAGACGTTTTCAATTTTTTAATAGTATAATTAGTTGATCATGATAAACAGAATGGAAAATATCAATTAAACATTATATAATCCCCTGATTACATCATATTGTTCAGCAGCAAATCTATTTTCCTCTCATTATACTTTTGCTGAGCTTTTGGCAACTATCAGATGGTTGATGATAATGCTCATTAAATCCTTATCGAATGTTGTTCTAACCAATATTATTCAGACCAATTTCTAGCTTATGGCTTTCATCAGTGTGAGATAAAAGACAGTTGCTTACCGAAAGATGCATTAGATCCATCAAGATCTACGTCCATTGTTTCCAGATCTCGCTTATGAAAGCCATAAGGCAAAAACTAATCAGGCAATATTGGATAGAACAACAATGGATAGAGTTTTAATAAGCTTTACTATCTGGCATTTGTTGGTTGCTAAAGTTTACACTAGATGGCGAACATGTAATGAGAGAAAAGAATTTGCCGCAGAATGGAAAATAAACAGTTATATATACATCAAATGATTCAAGCAATGCGTATTTATTTGCCCCTAAAGAGCTGACTATGTAATTTTTAGCATGACATTAAAATATGCAATAGTTGAATTTCATAGCATCTAAAGGAAAATTATTACAAATTTCAAATTATTTTAATATGCTCGAATTTAATGATAGCTAATTGTTTTTGTTGTTATAATACAAACAATTTTACCAGACAGAGTGTAATTCTTCCTGGAAAATTTTCAACATTTACGATTATGTATCAATTAAAATGCAAATATACCCCCCCCCCCATGGTTTTTTTAATATTATAAACGCTGAATCATTTTTTAAAAATGAACGCTTTAAATTGTACTTTTTTAGAATCATACCTGAAAACTGTAGCTGCTATATATATTTTTATTATAAAAATATTTAATATTAGGGTATGAGCACAGACTTTCACATGACACACCACTCTCCACTCCATCTAATAACACTGATACACTTAAACATACATATGTTGAATCAGTGTTATTAGATGGAGGGGAGAGTGGTGGGTCGTGTGAAAGTCTGTGCTCATACCCTAATATTACATATATATAGACATAGGTATATATAAGCCTATGTTTCAGTTATTATAAAAATATTATGGGATATGCTTTTATCATTTTATAACCATTTCCTTTATCACATAACTTTATTTTACCATGGTCCTGTAAAACAATTTTAGTATGGTTACTACAGAGTTTTCAAAATTATAATGAGATTTAGTGTAGTAAAGGCTTATAGTGAAAAATAAAAAACCAACTGCACTTTTTTTACTAAACAGGAGTGGAATCTCTTTTAGGTAAGGCCAAAACTGCCAATTTAATTTGCTTACCTGCACTTTTGCATTTTTGATAGTGAAAATATATTGATACTTAACATTACTCTGCATTAATTCAGCAGCATATGTATAATAATTTTTGATATAAGTTTGAAGATTACAAAAAAGTTAAGTCAATGTCACATGACCTAATTTAATAAGCTTGTATTACAAATGTTATTTATAGAGCTCGCAAATAAGGTCTTAACAAGCTTTGCAGAATATCCCCAGACTGGTGTCTGCTGCTGGTGTCTTCAGTAAGGTGCTAGGATATTCATGCATTAGATTAAAAATACGAGGACAAGCCCAGCTTATTTGCGAGCTCTATATATAACATTTAGGTCATGTGACATCTGACTTGATTTTTTTGGTAATTTTATTTTTTGCTATCAAGGCTTTGGTGATTTTATATTGCTGAAGCTATTAATATATGATGTATCTAAACTTAGTTCAATCCCATATGTCTATTTACGTTAGATAGCTGGATTGGAAGACATATGGATGTCTGAAAATTTCAGATTTTCTACTTAATAGTTATCCATTAGATAAAGTGCTGGGCTTGTCCTGGTATTTTTAATCCAATGCTTGAATATCCTAGCACCTCACTGAGGAAGCCAGTAGCAGAAACTGGTCTCGGGTTGGGGATATTCTGCAAAGCTTGTTAAGAGCTTATTTGTGAGCTCTATATATAAAGTTTGAATATTAAAAATTGATTACGAAAAGTAAATCTCATACTAAAAATCTGCAAGATGAGCAAAAAAATATGTTATTCATGTGTGCATAAGACTTTTCAGGTTTTCTGAAAAGTTAAATCAATTTTCTTCCAATCTCACTATGTTTACTAATAAATTACTAGCAGATAGAAAAATGTGTAAGCAAAGGTCATGTGATGTAAGTCAGGTCATGATTTAAAAGCTAAATTAAAGCACTTTTGATTATGATCTTGACAAGAGAATGCCAAAACAAAGTTATTTTTCATTAGTATAAGTTGTTTTTACTTTTGGAATAATTCAATGAAAATTAAAGGGAAGAAATCAGAATTGAAATTATAGCTTTAAGAATTATTTTTTTTCCAAATGAAAAAAGTATAACATTACCTTTTATCAAAAATGCTGTAAGGAAGGTCATTAGTTGCCATAGGACATGGGTGCATGATATTTTATGCTTTTTCGGAAATGCTGAATTAACAAGCCAATTAATTTATAATTACTTTCTCCCACATAATGTGCAATAAATATTATCATGAATATAATTAACTTAACATTGTTATTTCGTATATGTAAGTCATTAAGAAAAATAACTAAATAAACATCACAAAGTAAGACAGAGTAGAAGAAATGTAACAAAACTATTTAAAAAATATTAATAGGTAAAAAAAGAAGCAACTTCTTTTATAAAAGATTGCTAGAAGAAAAGAAAATTAATATTCTTTACTTTAGACAATTATTCATTCCATCAATGTTAAGATAAAATATGATTTTTTTATTAATTGTAGAATTAATATGCTTCAGTAGTTGTTTCTACATTTATTCAATATTTACATTATTTCATCATGTGATTATAGGTCTATGCTGTAATAAAATTCATATTTTAGAAGTTTCTGGTATTTCAAAATTATAAGCTTGGTATGTGATTTGATCAAGCATAGTTGTATGAAATTTGCACTTTAATTTTTTTAATTATTGATGTTAGCAGCAATTTTGTAACGAATAGTCACATCATGACCACATATGGAATATTCGATGTCATTTATCACTTGGAAGTGTAAGCAGTGATTTTGGGTGGTCTTTAGATTTCAAAATGGCCATGAGCACACTATAAATAGGTACCCATTAGTTTTAATACAATATATTGGATTTGCAAAACATGTGTTTTTAATTTGTGATTCTATAAAAAATACAATTAGCACACACTCACACATATGTGTATATTAACTATTTAGTGCTATAGTAGTTGATATTTACAGTTATGACATTCATTTATTTACTCACAAAGGAATTTTGAATAGTAATCATCTCTATCTTATGATGTTATATTAACCATATTAAAAATAGGCTTTGATTACATTTAAATCCAACTAACTTTCACCTTATTAATGACAATTGTTCAATTTACTATCTTTGTAAAAACTGGGATCACAAAGAGAAATTTCATTTTTTATATGTACAGTATTTTTTGACAATAAATGGCAGTAGATTGGCATAGCCTGAAATCACTTTGAAAATTTATTACTCCAGTGATTATATACATATTTAGGGGTATATTCAAAATCCTATTTTGTGACATCTACTTATGAATAAAAACAAACTGGTATTATTAAACAAGACAAAACTCTCCATACAGTAGTGCCATCTTGTGCCAACAAGAGTAATCAATAGATGAGTAGACACTAGATGGAGATTTTATGCACAAGCCTTCTGGCATCCATTGATTACTCTTGTTGGCACAAGATGGCACTATTGTATGGAGAGTTTTGCCTTGTTTAATAACAATTATGTGCTAGTATGAAATAGTGATCATGTGATGTTTAGTGGTTTAAACTAGTATTATGTTAGTATGCATTCTGAGAAGTTTTTTTAAAATGGAATAGCCACTGACACTACTAACATGCTTAGCAATAAACCTAACATATTAGCAAATACATCAATCAAATATATGTAATATTAAAATAAATGAGAACAGTAAATATGTAAACATTTTATGGTTTAAATACATTTATATAATAAACATAACATGATCACCACTTCTTATGCTTGCTTATAACTCCTCACTGACGAAGGCCACAAGCCAAAAACTAGTCTGGGGATATTGGATGAGGGTGGCAATATGTATAGTGAGTTTTGCCTATAGTAATCAATGGATGCCAGAAGGCTTGTGCATAAAATCCCCATCTAGTGCCTACTTATCCAGTATCCCCAGACTAGTTTCTGGCTTGTGGCCTTTGTCAGTGAGGAGCTATAAGCAAGCATAAGAAGTGGTGATCATGTGATGTTTATTGGCTTAAAACCAATCCCACCTAGTAGGATAGTGGTGGCTATGGTTATTAAAGAAACAAAGAGACCAAAATGTATGGGTACTGAGCTGAGTTCAGATCTATATGACTATATAGGTTGATGGCCTTGAATTAAAAATATTAAGGGGTTTTCAATTTAAGACTCATAGTTTTGTAGTTGAGTGGAGATAAAAGGTGGTTGCTGGAGGGTTGCATTAGATCCTAAGATCTAGGTGCAGTGCTCTCAGAACCAAGGCTCCTCACTGACTAAGGCCACAAGCCAGAAACTACTTTGGGGATATTGGATGAGTAGGCACTAGATGGGGATTTTATGCACAAGCCTTCTGGCATCCATTGATTACTCTAGCTTGCTGTGTGTGGCAATACGTATAGTGAGTTTTGCCTGTTTTAATAACATTTATATAATATTAACAGTGGTCAGATTTGTGATCCCATGCATAACAGTAAATTTATAAATAAAATGTTTTAATACTAAAATATGAACATCAAGTATCATATGTATTTAAATATAAAATTCTCACATATTTATTGTTGATATTAATATTTAAATATTATACAAATTTTACTAATGCATTTAGTGTTATGGTAGATTTATGCTTATTATGTTAGTAGTTGTTCGAGACCCCCCCCTTCCCCAGCTTCCGTATGTGAAAAGTCCCAAAGTACATATACGGCATGATGTCCTAATATATATATATATATAAATTTAATGAGAATAAAGTGAAACTTATCTTTCAGAGTTGTTAATTTAACGATACATGGTGAACTATATATATATGTTTCTGACTGTTCTTTGTATTATTCAATCTGCCTTTTTCTGATATCTGAATAAAAATTAAGCACAATAGTTAATAATTAATCTGTTACTTTTTTCTGTATATAATCATGCAATCCCATAATATAGGTATTTTTTTTTCCTAGTTAATTTATATTATAAAATTAATTAATATTATAGCTGACATTAAATATAAAGCAGTGAATCTAAATTATAGGATATATGTTTATCTAAATAAAATCATACATGTTTTTGGTTGAAATTTACTTTTGTTTTAATTAAAAAAAAAAAAATTGCAGACTACAAATAAAAAATAGTAACTTAATTAAAATTATTTAATTCAGAATTATAAAGCTAGTTCAAAAAATAATCTTTAGATGGCAGTAAAGGTTCATTAAAAAAAAATTACACGTATAAGAAAAATCATTGAAGTCTCTTTATTGTCTTTACTTCAAGCCAATATTTAATCTTGTTAATGGCACATTGAAAACATTTTCTTCTTAGTTTAATATAAATTATATTCAGCAAAATCAATGATAAAAATTGTTAGAATTAATCAGTAAATTATTTTCCACAATTATTAAAAAAAAACCATCAAATGCATATATAAATAAAGGTATTCTTCACAACATGCCCAAGTAAAAATTCATCAATATTAAAATAATACCAGCTGTGTTTTTAATTTCTAATAAGCTCTTACTTTTTATAGGTTTTTTATTTTCCTCGCAAATTAATATTTCAAATTTTATGTTAAATAGTAAAAAAAAAAAAAAATGTTCCTTGGTTGGGATTAAAAATGCTTTTTTTGCAGTTGTTTTTGCAAATTAACTTTCTGCCTAATATTAAATTCAATAATCCTATTTTGCTTAATAAATAATACATATGATTAAATAAAAAATGAGGAAAATATTTTATTTACATTTATAAAATAATAAAATGGCATTTGCATCATATATAACATTTTAACTTTTTTCCCTATTTATCAATGTCTAAAATTTTTTCACTTGAATAAAATGAAAAAAAAAAAAAAATAGAACTATGTAAATCCTTTTATAAGTACCATCATAGTTCAAAACAAAATTTCATCCCTATTCATTGCTTCTTTATGGTATTTGCATAATTATCCATTCTTTTAATAAGATTATATATATATATATGGACGTTGTCTATACATATTATGAGAAAAGATGATAACAGGTGAACAGTTTGAGTTTTAAATTGGATCCCGAGAGATTGTAAAAGACCTAGAAATGTACTACATGTGAAATGGATGGGAAAAATAATATAATATGAGGGTTTGTTAAGGAGAATCTAGAGATCAGAAAACTAGATTAAATTTGGAAAGACCTTCATTACACAGTGGGATTGTTAATGGTTAAAAATGCTGATAATATATAAATAAATTTCCAAATGATAATACTAACTGGAAATCATACATTAAAATTGCTTTCAACATAATGTTTACAAACCCAGTCACTTCTGCCCACCTGGTATCACTGTGTGGTCTCCAGAAAACTTTTAGTACTTAGATATTTTTATATATTGTGGATTGTTTATGAATGCATTATATTTATAAAATAGTTAAAACGAGCAATTGCTTAATCTACTTCGATAGTTTAAATTTACATTAACTTAAGAATTTTTATATTAACTTAGTTTATTTAGTTTCTATACTTGTCATTATTTATATATCTTTACTTATTAGTTTAGACAGCAGTGAAAAAATAATGTCATTTTATGTTCTGTTTATTATTGAACAATGAGAACATATGATAGTTGAACAATAAGAACATATGGTAAGAAATACCTGAGATTGGGTGAAATTTATATTTTCTTTAATTTGTTTAGCAAGGGCACTGTGCACTGAACGCAATGATGTGAAACGAAAAATCAAAGAGGCATGTTTTATTGCAAATGATAATTATGCAATAAACCAGAAAGAATCGTGCTTTACAATCCCCAGAAAATGGTCATTATAAAATTTGCATAAATTTTACATAAACCACAACTAAACTCCAGTTAAAAGTAGGCTATGATTATGGAGACTCAAGGTCTCTGAAAGCGCTAAGCCATATAACTTTATAAGAGTTAGACAAGCTTCACTTTTTTGCGTAAAGTGCAATCTCAATTAATTACTAATCAAAGGTGAAGTAAAAACTATTATTTTATTTTATATTTAAATATAAAGTAAATATAATACTAAGTATTCACAATGTCTGTGGATAATGACAATAATATTTGCTGGATAAAAATTAGAGTAGATAGATTGTGTTATAAGTTTGGGGTAAAAATAAATGCAACTAAAACCAAAGCAGTGTTAAGAGTGAAGGAAAATAAAAAGAAAGAACACATGGCATTAATGAAATTAATAGTTAAGAACTTTTGAATGTTTTAAACTAAGCATCTGCCTATATAATTAGCTTTAATTTCTTTCTTATTCTTCCTGTCTGTTGTAACTCATTAAGAAAAAAAAAAGCAAAGATTTAAGATCTTGAAATATAATTATATATATCACAATCATCATTTTGGTCCATTCCCTATCCACTATAGGATGAAGGTCTATTCCAGTTTAATCCAGTTTCTCTAATTTCTAGCCACAGTTCTCTACATTATGCTACCAAATTTCTATATTTCACCCAACCATCTCACATGTTGTCTCTTTCCAAATATTTTACAGTGATCCAATTTAAGACTTCAACTGTCTATCTATTCTCATCTCTTCTGGTAATAGGTCTATTCCAGTTCCATTTCTGTCTTTTAATTCTTTCAATTATCAATGATAGCTGCTTTCTCTATTGCTCAAGTACCTTGTTTTTGATTATCCTTATTATTCCTGACATACTTCTCTACATACTTTGTTGAGTGATCTGAAATCCCTATATTGCCTTTCTATTAAGCTTCCAAGTCTCACACCCATAAGCAAAAACCAGTAACCATGTAAATTAAAAACCCTTCTTTTCCCACTCAATACTAAATTATTTCTGTCCATAGAATTTCATTCAGCCTATATATATAAACTCAAGGCTTTGGAAATATTATAGTGCTAAATCTATTAATATATGGTTATCTCAACTTAGCTCAGTCCCATGTGGCTATTTTTTTAAGTTAGATAGCTGGATTTGAAGACATATAAATGTCTGAAAATTTCAGATTTTTTACTTACTAGTTAACTATTAGATAAGGACTTGAGCTGGTATTTTTAGATCTAAGAGTCTGAATGAGTGTTTTTTTAATTTATTATATTTTAGTCATGATGTAATCATAGTTTTTGAAAAATGATTTTCTTTATATGTTCACTTTTAAAGTGGTATGTTTTCTTTTTTAAAAACTACCCTAAGTGGTTTATAATGGCAAAATCATCAACCCAAGTGCTAAAAGTCCTTAAATCATGGTTTAGTACTGACAGATGTAGTGCATAAGCATTATATGATGTCATGAGTAAATCCATTTGATAATTCTTATATGTTATTTTTTAATAGTTATTTTTTGCCTTAATAAAGATAAAGTTCTTATCAAGTTTTCTATCAATGAGACAATTATTCGGTAAGGTTTTAGTGTAGTGATCGAGTAGTAAACCAATGCAGCCCAGATGTCATTTCCGGTGCTTGAATTTTTTATGAACTCGTCATTTCCGGATCTTGAATTTTTTATAAATCTTAAAAAATAAACCGTTTGATTATTCATTTAATGATAGAATTTTATAATATTTGCATAAGATGCATTGCATAGATATATATTTAACATAGTATTATATTAATAACTGTTATAAGTGCCCTTACACACAATTATAGAAAAGCTTGTTATTTCTATAAATTAATTACGACTTAGCACTTTCAAGATCTTACGGAATTCTCATGTTCACACCAAGATGAACTATAATCGTAACGGAGAGATGAGGGTAATTATATGTATTTTAAGAGATTTAAATTTATTTAAATTCCAGTTTAATATTAAAATTAGAGTGTCCATCATTCAATACATAGACTGGAATAATTCAAAGAGAAAAATAAGCTCAGCAACACATGATGAAGAAGAGAGAATAATACTTCTCAAAACATTGTGCATATACTAATCTGTGTGCTATTACTAACAGTTAGTTGAATGTATTTGGAATATTTAAATAAAGTTAAATTTTTCTAAAAATATTCAATACTCATATTAGATGATGGAAATAGTCCGACATATACATATAAATACAACTACATCTCCATCATCACAAACCTTCAGGAAAATAATATGTATAACTATATAACTTCAATCTAACAAGGTAGCTTGCTTGCTGATTGTTCCAAGTTCAAACTGAGAAGCAATTACAATTAGAAAATCTTGCTTTCTCTAATCTACCATAATCTTTCTGTATGGTTTCTCCTCAATGTGCACGATAACAGTTTCATTATTATTGCACATTCACACACACACAGCTAATTCTGAAGTTTCCAGTGTTCTGCATAATTATTTTGAATTTGCATAATTTATCTGATCTGCTTAATTAGTTCCAATATGCATAATTTACCTATTAGCATATTTTTATACAATCAGCATATGTGCATTACTAATTTTCTAGAGTGTAACTTTAGGGTTTTTCTTTATTTACTCCCTGTCTGACAATACATTTACTCCCTGTCTGACTATACTTTCCAAAATATACATATACACTTTTTAGTCAGACATTGCAATACTACTAAAAATGAAAATTTAATTGAATGGCTTTATTCTCAGAAATTCATAAAAAGTTCTAGTGCCGGAAGTAACATAGCTTAGCGCGATCTGTGAACTTTAACCCCCAGGCTTGCTGAAAGTTTAATTCAAAAAATTTAATTTACAAGTAGTTTATAAATATAATTGCATTTTAAATAATATTAAACGTTGGATTTGTAAATTTGGAAAGCTGAAAAGCTGCAAATTAAATATTTACTTATAATAGTAGTACTTAAAAATACTGCATTTGTAAATTATAATGTTGTTAACTGGAAATTAAATAGGCTGTACCTTTAACATTATTAACTTCTTAATGAAAATTATATATATATATATATATTGCGTCTATGAAGATAAAATGCCGCTAATTAAACATTTTAAGCTTTACATTTGTAAAAGAAAAAGCACTGTTAAGAATTTAGTTTATAGTTATCGTGAAATTATATATACATAAATTGTATTGACGTTGCTTATAGGTGTTAAATTCTATCTGTTGAATTTTTAAACAGACAAAATTATTCTAAAGGTCTAATAATTTTGAAATAAGTATTAATATACTATTCAAAAACGATATTGTCTGTTGATGACTTAATACGCTAAATTATGAAATGAATAGTCGTTTTTTGAATGAAGAAAATCTGTGTAACATAAATACGCTGTACATTGAATTAAATATAAATTGTAATAGTAAACACATGGATATATATATTTTTTTCCATATGTCAAAGCATCGGCCAGGAAGCGACCCCGCGACAACTGTCTGCAACTGCAAGGCAGCTGCGCTGATCTCTCGGCTACCAACGCTTGACCATATTTTATCATAAACATACCTATAAAAACAGGTAAAACTCTTCATACAGTAATGCCACTCGGTGCAAGCCATAGTAATCAATGGATGCCAGAAGGCTTGTGCAAGCATAATAAACGCTGATCATGTGATGTTTAGTGGTTTAAACATACATATACATAGACGTATAGTAGCTAGTCATAAACGTGTATGGCAGTTTGAATTCCAAAAACATGAAAAGAAAGAAAAAAACTGCTCTAAACATAAGTTTCGCAATGATTATATAAAAGCAAATATCTTCATATACAGATGTTATCTATTTTTCTGTTTCCTAGATATTTTAGATGTTTGTCTTTTGATAGCAGAAAACTTTTCCTAGTGAATATCCAATTGTAGATCTTAATGTATTCTCTCCTCTACCATGTCTTCTCCATGGAAACTATCAGTATTGCATTCTTTAGATATCTTTTAAGATACTCCTATTTCTACTATAAGAACCATGCTTAAGTTGTGCCATAAAACATCCATTTAGAAAGTCTTGTATTGCTCATTTGTTTTACATGTGCAATATAATGGTATAATTTTACAACAGTGTACTCTATCATATCACATTTGGCAAGTTGTCAAACACACTGATTAACTTCATGATGTTGCCATCGTTTTTTTAATTTTATGAGCATCCTTAAATTAAACTTTTTTAATGCATTTATATCACATACGTTGTACTTCTATACAATAAATTAGATAAAACCACAATTCTATGTATTGCATCTCAACATCTCAGCCCAATGTTTCAACTTATAAAACTATCATGATATTTAAATTGGTTTGTATTCTTAAGTTGATAACCATCCTTTTAAAAAAAAAAACTGCATAACTATGGACATGTTAGTGTTAAGAGTTAAAACAAAAAAAATTAACATCTCTTGAACATTTACTGATTTAGATTGTTAAATAGATCATTAATTAAGATATACAAGGTTTAAATTATACTAGACAATAAATTCACATATTAAATTGATAAATAAGTAAACTAATCTCTCTCAGGCTATGTTTACACACATGCACAAACACACACATATATATTAAGACATGTTTAATTAAACGTTTACACATTAAATTTTATCAATATGCTAAAAGAGAGATTCTGACTCCCACCTTGTATAAACAATATTAGTTTAAAGATATTAAATTCATATTTTATATGGCTGATATGTTAATTTTACTCTGAACTACCATCAGAGTTGACAAAGGTATGTTTATAAAAATCAGAGCACAAATAGTAGGTGAACCCTGCTATTTTTGATCTTGTTTTAAAATATATTTATTAAACATAGTAACATAGTAATATACAGTTAAACTTTATAAAAATTTACATAGCATTCAGAACGAAACTTGAAAAAGTCAATACAGAGAAAAGTATATCTTAATAAGATTAAGAGGAAAATAAAACTTTCACCCAAGTATCATCATGTAGACTCACAGGCGAAAGCAGAGAGTCTCGCTGCTTGACTTGATCAAGAAGCTTAATAAAGACACTTAGAGCCGAGTCCTGAGAATGACCAAAGATGAGCCTGCAATGTGTCATCCATAAAGAAAATGTTATAAAGATAGATAATCTTATTGCTGCAAACGATCCCTTCTTAAGAGTGTTAGAAACAGAAAGAGCATCCCTAAGATCCAGAGAGACATTCGCAACAATAAAGTCCCTAAGAGCAGGACAGATATAGAAAATATGGAGAATTGTCTCACCATATAATCTACAGAATTGACACTGAGACGAAATCCTAATGAAGCCTCTGCTGGTCACTAAAAAATAACTTGTTGGGAGTGCATTTAATTCTTGATCTTTTATTCAACATTTACAATGCTTTTAATTTTTAGCATAAGGGAGGGTGGTTTTCTTCCTATGCTTACATATATACATTGACCTATTTTTAATTTAATGTTTATATGTGTATAAAGTAATACTTACTAATGTTAACTCATAACTGAATTACCTTTTAGCTAAAATGTTCAAATTTTTTTTTACAGTAGGTGAGTATCTCTCTTTGACTTTATTTTCAATCTTGGTATATAGATATATCTAAAATTATAACAACCAAAAACTAATCTTAAATCAACCTATATATTTTAATTTAAACTGATTTAGAAATCACTGTTATATAAATGTACATAGTAAAGGTATTTCACTCATTTTAAAACTCTGCATATAACAAAAGCATATTATATATGTAAAACATATAGTACTTTACATCGCAATATGAAAAGTCAGTTACTGATTAGTAATTAAACTGCTATCTAGTTGCCATGCCAATAACTTTTTAACTGTTGTAATTCTAGCTAACTTTACATAAAAAAAATCAAAATTGTCAAGCATTGGTGGTCAAAAGGTCGGTGATGGCTGCTTTACAAGCAGTTGTCCCAGGTTAGCGGGTTTGCTTCCCAGCTGATGCTATGACACATGAGGAAATGTTGTAAAAAGTTGTTTAATATGACTGCTAAAAGGCAGATTAATAATTAATTAATAGTCCATAGCAATTATCATCTGATTTTACTTATTTTAGCATAAACTATTATGTGTCACTACATATATAATTTAATTTAAATTTATGTTACAGTACCCTAAAATATACTTGTCATTTATTGGCTGTATTCTCAGTGCACTTACTACTATTATATAAATAATGTTTATTTCATATAAAGCGCAGATAGTTAGTTGAAATTAAATTGAAAGGCTGCAATCCTTTCATGCTTATTATAATACTTATCTGACAGTCAATCAGATGTTATGATGGCTGTCTGAATAATGATCAAACCATAAACACAAGACAGAGGATCTTACTACTATTATATATTTATAACAGTTTCCATGGTTTGAAAGGAGTCTATTATTCTCAGCCTTGTTTCACACTATGTGACTACTTTAAACAATTTATATTTATAATTGTGTACTGACATAGTTATAATTTAAAATTTAAATTATCGCATGACTCTTATTTTATAAAAATTCTAGCTTCTATTCTCGCAAAATGAACAAGCATTTAAACCTTTGGCATATTTGAAAAAGCTAGTTATATGTGTGTGTGTGTGCGCGCGCGTGCGTATGTGTTTTAATGTACTATTAGATTTTCTATTTTAATGTAATAAATTCTTCAGTATCATTAGTTCCTCTTTAAATAAACTGTTATTAAATGAAATGTTAACTATTAAATGATTTAATATTTTACTTCTAATAATTCAGGTATATTCTATTGTAACATAATTGTCTTTATGAGCTTTCAGATAGAGAAAAAAGTACAAATAGGATATAAAATTTCATTAGGTAAAAATTACATTCTCTGTGACCAGCCAGGTAAGTCTTGACTGCAAGCAAGATTTAAAGTATTAGAAAATTGTATGACGAAAATCAAGCTATGCATTATAGGATTATTAGTAAGAATACGACAAGATATGAAGATCAGTAGACATTAAAAGGAATCATATATCACATTTAAAAAAAGAAAACTGAAACAGCTAATAAAAAAATTTCAAATAATATGAATGATAATTTGAAATCATAAAATTTAATTAAAAAATATTAAAATGAGGTGCTTTACGTCAATTATTTTACCTTTGATCTTGTAATAGATATGTGCGTGTGTGTTTGTATGTGTGTGAGTGTATGCACGTGCACGCGTGTGTGTGATTTTATAATATCTGCATCTTCTACCAATACATCTTGAATCTACTTTTCGTTTATGTTCTCTATTCAGAAACCTATTTGCAGTATGGTTTTTGTTTATAACAATTTCTTCTTCTCAACATTGTACGACAATTTTCAGTTTTTTTCAGCCTTTAAGTTTGTATCTTTCCATTATTTCTTCACATCATTTACCGATGTAATTTTCATTGCTATTTTCTTATTCTCTAGTCATATGATTAATCCATAAAGTTATCTTGTTGTTATGTATTTCAACATTAAATGTATCATGGATTGGTTTTGTTTTCTTTTTTCTAATGATTCATTTAATATGTAAGCTTCTTATGTGTAAATGTTTTTAGAATGACATATATTGCTTAAATATTTTTTTGATAGAATTATTTTTTTTAAAGAAATATTTTACTTTAATTGAAACATATATAAGGTCCAATACAGACTCCAAAATAATAAAATATTTTGAATATTCTTTTGTTAACTCATTATAAATGAAATTACATATAAAAGCATAAAAGGTTATATAATAAAAGGTCCAATACAGACTCCAAAATAATAAAATATTTTGAATATTCTTTTGTTAACTCATTATAAATGAAATTACATATAAAAGCATAAAAGGTTATATAATAACAAATATCTAATTATTTAATGTAAAAACAAAACACATTTTTTTTCAACACTTGATTGCTCCTGCAATATAACATATATTATTGTGAATATTTATAGAGAAAATTATGTACTGAATTATTGTGAATATTTATAGAGAAAATTATCTAGGTTCTTCAACTACATTCCCCCCTCTTTTCTTTTCATATTAACACATATTCTAGCACTTCACTGAGGTGAGCCTAAATCTCAAAATCAAATGGTCTGGAGATAGGAATGTTCTGGATAGAGATTTTAAATATTTTCTCCTATGCATTTATCAATTAAGAGCTTGTTAGAACTATTGGTGCGCTCTCTATATTACATTTTTGTAAATACAAGCTTATAAAAGTAATGTCACGCTATATATGACTTGCTTTTTTATTATTATTATTAATACATATTCAGCAATTTATTAACTGATTGCCATATCCTTTATTGAATTTCTTAAGCATAACACAAAACTGAAATGTATCCCCCCCCCCCCTGTTATTTAAAATGTTCATGCAATTCTACTGATGTTTATATGGATGAAACTATATCCTTTATTTTTATGATTTTTTTCTTAAATATTAAGCTTCATAAGAATTTTTTTTATTATTCTGCAAATCTCACTAGTTTGGTCATCTCTTACTTCTATCTCTATTTCTAAATTTACCCATACCACTTTCATTTTTCAATGAATTTCTAATTCTAACATTAAAATCAGCCACAGTGACTTTAAAATGTTTATGAAAATTACTCTGTGCGTCTATGAAGAAGTTCTCTACCTTTTTAACAAGTTTGTTGAGCATAACTATAAAATATTTCTGTTTGATGCCTTCTTACTTGAATAATCTTGAATCACATATATTCTTCTTTTGATCCATGCCATCTTTCTTTGTGTAATGGAGATTGACAATTTTAGATACAAAAATGTGGTAGACTAGTTCCATTAATTGTTGATTGTTAATATTCCATATCTTTGGTAACTAATAATTGCTTTCAGTTGTAATTTCCAAAATATGAGATGAATGCTTTTTTTTTTCTCATGTGTCATAGCATCGGCCAGGAAATGAACCCGCTAATCCGGGACAACTGCTTATAAGGCAGCTATGCTGACCTCTCAACCACCAACGCTTGACAATGCTTTATTTTATTGGTCAAAAAATGTAAAAACAAAATTAAATGTGCAAAATTTTATATATAAACATTCTGCCTTCAAAGAAAATGTTAAAAAATGTATTTCATGATTTATAATTGTTTAAAAAGAAATATTGTAAATTCTATTTGACTAAATAATAAAATAAAATCTGATTTTTTAAAGACTATAGTGATTTAAATTAAAGTCCAAATATACATTGCGACTTAAATAGTAAAACAAGCATCATTATTTACCTATAGAGGACACTCTCGTCTGTTTCTTTTTAATGCATTGATAGTACAGTTGAAGCTGATAAATACTATCATATTTCAATTAATTCGGGGGATTAAAATAATATTTTGATCATTTTTTTAAATATAGCTATAAGAATTTATTTCAATAGTATACAAATATTTGAGAACCAGGCACTCTTCACAAACCTGGGAGCTTAATTGTAAGTATAGAGGATTTGAACTCAGATTTTCAAGCACCCTTCAACTATCCACACTATCTCAGACAACCGAACATATGACCACACACATGTAAAAAAGATTAATAATCACCAATATATGTATTTCATGCTAAACCAGCACTCATCAGTTGGTCCGTATTATCATCTCCCACATATATATATAATCAGTGCTCAGTTTATATTAAGATAGCAAATTTTATACTTTAATGGACAGGCTTCAATCCACTCCATCCTCCAACTTTTCAGCCATCCATATCATTGAAAATCTGATGATGAAAACTCAAATCCCATGCTGATGCTAATATTATTGCCGTGGTCATGTGTTTGGTTGTATGAGATAGTGTGGATAGCTTAATTGTAAGTATAGAGGATTTGAACTCAGATTTTCAAGCACCCTTCAACTATCCACACTATCTCATACAACCAAACACATGACCACACACATGTAGAAAAGATTAATAATCACCAATATATGTATTTCATGCTAAAGCAGCACTCATCAGTTGGTCCATCTCTCTTGTATGTATTTAAATGGATACAGTCCTATACATGAGGGGTCAGAGTGACTTCAGGTCAACATGGGCATGGCAATAATATTAGCATCAGCATGGGATTTGAGTTTTCATCATCAGATTTTCAATGATATGGATGGCTGAAAAGTTGGAGGTTGGAGTGGATTGAAGCCTGTCCATTAAAGTATGAAATTTGCTATCTTAATATAAAATGAGCACTGATTATATATATGTGTGGGAGATGATAAACTGGACCAACTGATGAGTGCTGGTTTAGCATGAAATACATATATTGGTGATTATTAATATTTTCTACATGTGTGTGATCATGTGTTTGGTTGTATGAGATAATGTGGATAGTTGAAGGGTGCTTGAAAATCTGGATTCAAATCCTCTATACTTACAATTAAGCTCCCAGGTTTGTGAAGAGTGCCTGGTTCTCAAATATTTACATATCAAGCTTGTATCCTGTCCATCCCTCTTATAGGTATTTAAATGGAAATGGTCCTATACATGAGGGGTCAGAGTGACTTTAGGTCAACATGGGCATGGCAATAATATTAGCATCAGCATGGGATTTGAGTTTTCATCATCAGATTTTCAATGATATGGATGGCTGAAAAGTTGGAGGTTGGAATGTATTGAAGCCTGTCCATTAAAGTATGAAATATGCTATCTTAATATAAACTGAGAACTGATTATATATATATGGGAGATGATAATCTGGACCGACTGATGAGTGCTGGTTTAGCATGAAATACATATATTGGTGATTATTAATCTTTTCTACATGTGTGTGGTCATGTGTTCGATTGTATGAGATAGTGTGGATAGTTGAAGGGTGCTTGAAAATATGAGTTCAAATCCTCTATACTTTCAATAGTATATGTAACATCAGGATTCATTTAGAGATTTATATATATGTATATATCTTAAATAATAAGGGTAATAATGCTAAATAGGTTTATAAGTAATCATTAGAAACTAATCAAAACTTGGACAATCCCAATATAGGTAACAATCAAAATTTCAAACTGTTGTCAAGGCAACCTCCTTTTAGCAATAGAGGTAGAATCCCATTGCTAAATGGAGGTTGTCTTGACAACAGTTTGAAATTTTGATTATTTATATTGGGATTGTCCAAATGTTTACTGGTTTCAAATAGTTATATATATATATATAGCTTGGCAAAATTTAAACAATAACTTGCAACGTGGTGAATCCTGGGATTACAATATCCTCATGATTTTACTAAATAATGGTTAAAGTTTTACACATAAAGAATTTGGCTTAGAAATCAATATTCAAAAACAATTTAATGATGAAAGAAAATCTTTTCAGAAACTTTTAAGTTGATTGGTTAACAGTTCAACAATGAGGTTTAGATTAAATATAGTAATATTATTTTACAAAGGAAAGTGGCACAAATGTTGAATAAAGCAAAATCCAATGTATCTCTGCTGCATTTAACTCAAAACAGAGGTTTTTTTTAGTAAAAATTAAAATATAAAGCATTTTACAATAAAAATATAAATTCATTTTATTATATAAAATTGAGATGTGGACTATAAATCCCCTATACCATTGCAACATAAGATCAAAGACTCTTTTATAATATTGAGAATGTGATTGTGTTGGGTCTATAATTATAAAAGCACAACTTCATCAGATTGGCAAAGTGTAAAGGGAAAAAATTTAGAATGTCAAATTTTTTGGAGATTCTGAGCATAGTTTTCAGGTAAAGTTAAGCCTTTATAAGACATTCTATAACAGATTCATTATCACTTCCATTCACCAAGATTTTAAAACAGAAAAAACTCTCCATACAATAGTGCCACTTAGTGCAAACCAGAGTAATCAATGGATCCCAGAAGGTTTGTGCATAAAATCCCTATCTAGTTCCTAATCATCCAATATCCCCAGACTAGTTTCTATCTAGTGTATTTCATCAATGAGGAGCTTTGGATCTGAGAGCACTGCACTTAGATCTTAGGATCATGTGATGTTTAGTGGTTTATCACCAAGATCTTATGAGCAAGAAAGTAGTATAAATGAAACATCCAATTAGTGAATGTATTGAAGAAAAAAAGCTTGTTTCAAAAAAAAATTGACATCATGTCAAGATGACAAATAAATTTCTTAAAGAGCGAGCATATGGAATTCTGGTAATTTATTTGTAATGGATGAAATTAATCATAGAATAAGATGTCTTTAATCGAAATTATTCTATATGTTTGAAAGAAAAAGTTTTTAATATAGTGTTTAACAGTTTTTATTTATAGATATGAGTCTTGGTTCATTAATAGAAGGATAATATAGTGACTTCATACCATTTGACAAAGTATTAGAAATAACAAGAAGAGATAAAAAACATATGGATAGCACTAATATCAATGACAGAATCAAGAGACTAAATTGATGCTGGGTTGAACACGTTGCTAGAAGAAATGATAATAAATGGATAATTAAAGATGTAAATTGGATTCAAGAGATTGTATTAGCCCAGAAACCACATGTGAAATGGATGGATGAAATAAAAAGTTTTTTAGTGTAATGAGAATAAGAAGAAATACTATAGATTACAGAAAATGGATTAATGAGAGATGATCCTATAGTAGTTTAATAATACTTGAAAAGGATGATAGTTACAATGACGTTTTTTCATTTTGTTCCTTGTTTCACTCTTACTTTCTCTCAATGGAATTAGAATGGCTATATTTATAAGAGTAAATTCTGGTCATGGTGCTATAGAAATATTCACATTTATTGTAATTTTATATTGGACTATTTCCATCATCTAATATGTGTGTTGAATGTCTTTAGAAAAGTTTAATTTTATTTAAATATTCCAAATGCATTCCACTGTTAGCAATATCACAGCAAACAACTGCTAATAATATCACAGAAAACAGATTAGTATATGCACTAACTGTTAGTAATATCACAGCAAACAGGTTAGTATATGCACAATGTTTTGAGAGGTATTTTTCTCCCCTCTTCTTCAGGTGTTTCTGGCCTGACCAGTGACAGTACTAGCATGGGATTCGAACCTGGATCCTTAGATTCTTGATTAGAGAATTACCTTAAAATTCTATAATCAAGAATCTGAGGACCCAGGTTCGAATCCCATGCTAGTACTGTCACTGGTCAGGCCAGCAACACCTGAAGAAGAGGGGAAAAATACCTCTCAAAACATTGTGCATATACTAACCTGTTTGCTGCAATATTACTAACAGTTGAATGCACTTGGAATATTTAAATAAAATTCAACTTTTCTAAAGACATTCAACACACATATTAGACGATGGAAATAGTCCAATATAAAATTACAGCTAGAACACCATCATCACAAACCTTCAGAAAAACACTCATTCTTACAGACTTGATTAAGTAAATATCAGCAAAGAATATGGAACATTAATTGCAAATCAATACGATTAAATTTCCAACTAGATTTTAGTGGTATTTTAAATATTAATTTTTTACATTTATGTATATAAAAATTATCTAAACAACTCTTAGATTAAATTAGTTAAATATAAATAAGCATTTTATTTTTATAGCGTCTGTATATAATTGTAATTACATTCATATCGGCCTTTCAAGCCAATTGTGCAAACACTTTGCGAGTGTTAAATAATAAATGAATACCCTCTGACCAATACAAGATATAGAAGTTATGCAGGAATAAAAAGAATAAAATGTGTATTTCCAATCTTCCCGTGAATAATTTTCATCAATATTTTTAACATTAAAAATTTTAAAAAGCCTATCTTTTTTAAACAAAAAAAGGGCTAAATATTTACGATTTGAAAGTTAGTAAAGTTACTGATGTTTTTAAGAAATCAAAGCATTAGCACCTGTGTTATTCTTTCCATTTAATACTTGGATTAAAAGTCATGACTTATTTTAAATCTCAACTGACCAATGGATAGTCGTTTTGTATTTGATTTTGACCAAAAATGTGGAACAATGAATCAAACAACACCCACCACTTTTATCTGTCCTCCCCAAGCTTTGTATCCACAGACTATTAATGCTTAGAATATATACAAGGTTAAGGCAGCATAGATATGAAAAAAGTTCACCAGTATTTGTGCATATGATGGAGACAGGGCATGATTTGGAGAAGAAAAGTATAAAAATGATTAGTTTTGCAAATAGTAGAAGGAACAGGAAGATAAGAGAGTCATTGTTAATTGAGAGGATAAGGCCTAGTATTAATAGAGAGAAAGGGATAAGGACTTTGGTAGTGTGAAATTAAATAGTAAGAAAGTTTAGAATAAGTGAAGGGAAATATAAAGGTTGATAGGGTAAAGAATTAAAGTTTGGGGTAATTAAATAATAGAAGTGGGTAATAGAGGGAGCTAGGTGATGGGGAAAGAGAAGGAAGTTGAGAAGTGGTTAATAAAGAATTAAAAGTTAAAGTAATTTAGTAGTAGAAGTGGTTAATAGGGGGAGTTAGTTGATGGGAAAAGAGAGGAAGTTGGGAAGTGGTTAATAAAAAAAAGATGGTGGAAAGGTGAAGGTAGAAGGAATGTTAAGGTAACATAGTTAAGTTTGTATTGATATTAAATAGTGTAAGATGGTAGTTAAATAGGAAAAAATGGTAGGGAGTATTAGGATATATATGAGGAAGGGAATTAAGGGGAAGGTATGAAGGTGTAGAATGAAGTAAGTAGTGTGGAAATGGGAGTGTATATAAAAAAAGGGGGGAAATTATTTTAGTATATTGGTTTTTGAGTTTTAATATTTTGTTTTTTGATTTTATTAGAATATTGGTATATGATTTTTAATATTTTGTTTTTTGTTTTTTGATTTTTAATTTTTTGATTTTTAATTTTTTGATTTTTAATATTTTTATTTTTAATTTTTTATTTTTTATTTTTTTATTTTTTTATTTTTTAATTTTTTAATTTTTAATTTTTTATTTTTAAGTTTATTTTTTAATTTTAATTTTTGTTTTTTGGGTATTTGGGTTTTTGGTCTTATATATGTAATTAGTTATGATAAAAATGATAATTTTTGATATTAAATTTTAGATTATTGGTTTAATGGGTTTTAAGGGTTTTGTTTTTAATGGTTTGATAATAAAATTTGAATTGTTTTAATACATTTATTTGTTTGTCAATTTGAAGAATAATTTAAAAATGATTTTAAAATGTTTTGTTATTTTTTATTTTTATTGTTATTTTTATTTTTATTGTTATTTTTTATTATTAGTTTGTTATTATTATTATATATATCTTTTAATATTATATTTTTTGTAGTTTAATTTTTATGTGTTGGGTTTTTGAAAGATTTGGGAGGTTTTTGGTTGAAAGGGTTTGGATTGAGTTGTTTTTGCTTTATATTATTTTGTTTTATTTTACTTTTATATGGAAATATGAAGAATAATAATATTGGTTGTATTGATATAATATTTGTCTAATTTTTTATGTTGTAATTCTGATGAAGACTTGCTAGTACAGTCGAAACTGTAAAATATATAAATAAAGTTATTTGCTTAAAGTGTTGAAGAAGTATAGATGAATTTATAGTAGAATATAGGTTCTAAGTAAAAGTAATAATATAGATTACTTTTCTTAAGTAGACATAATATTTAAGTAGATATAATCATGTGGTGCCTTTTTATATATCATCATTACGCTAAAAAAAATCAAAGATACTTACAATAAATCACTAATGTTGAATTTTTTTAAAAAAAATATTGACATTTATAACTTCATAGGGTTTAAACTTTCAAATCATTACTTTGAGTAGTAGAAAAGGTAAAAACATGATGGTTGCATGTGTATGTATACCCATTGCTTTCCAGTGATGAGGGCCAATATTTCTAAACATTTTTGGAAATCACTAGCAATACTATACTGGTTCATTAATCACTCAAAATATTTCAATGCCTTTACTGTAGAGACATAGAGTGGGGTTTGTGCTTAATAAAAAAAATAGATTATTATTTTTCATCCATGACAGGACTATCATGCCTCAAAAATTAAACTAAATTTGATCCTAATTTGAGTAATAAAAAGTTTTATAATTAAATATAAAATAATTAATATTTTATAAACAAACAATTTTTAATTCAATTGAAGAGTAATGCACTAACCCATTTTTTCCAATTACATCAAATAAAAGTGGGGGAGGGGTCTATAAATTGATTAATTCCATCACTAGTTCTAACAATGTGGATCGGCATATTTTACTTGAAATAAAAATGGAGGGCATCAATAAATTAATTAATTCAATAACTACTTTTAAAAATAGTCATGGAATTAATTTAATTTAATTAAAAAAGACTATTGCTTTTATTTCAAGTTAAATATACCCAAATTATGGTTCAATAATTTTTATTTTGTCCATTAGTCTCATCAAATGAAATAAAAATATTTCATATAAAATATTATTTATTTATATTATTTTTTACTTTTTAGTTATTGGAATAATTTGCAACTAAGTTTTCTTAACTATTCATATTCAAATTTAAGAATAAAAATATAAACACTATTACTATATTTTTAGTTTTTGAAATGAAATTTATGCTCATTAAAAATCATTTTCAATATTCATTTTGTTTATGAAAGCAATATTTTAAAGAAGACGCAAGATTTGGTTTTAATCTTCATTTATTTTTTGTTCTACCTGGTAAATGCTTTTTAGTGAATATTCAGTTTTAATATATTTTTAAAAATATACTTTCACTTCTGTGCATCTCTAACTGAAACTAACCAAATTGATGTCACACATTTTAAAATTCAGCTCACCAACACTTTTAAACTGGATAACCCTAAAATATTTTAGAATTATATTGCATTGTCACGGATACTTAACATATGGACAAAATTTGATGGAAATCCATTGGATAAAAATATGCTAAAAATTGTTTTAAAAATTTAACATGGGCAAATAAACAAAAAAAATCACTAACTAGTGCAAGCCATATTAATCAATGGGTGTTATAAAGTTTGTACATCAAAATCCCTATTTAATGCCTACTCATCCATATCTCCAGACTAGTTTCTGGATTGTAACTTTTATCATGGAAGAGATTTGGATCTGAAAGAACTGCACCCAGATCTTTGAATCTAATGAAACTCTTCAGATGCTACCTTTTACCTTTTTATTTAACTGAAAGATTTAGCTGTAGTGCTCTCAGATTCATAGTACACAGTGATAAAAGCCACAGTAGAAACTAATCTAGGGACAATATTGAATGAGTAGACAGTAGATAGGGATTTTGCTGTACTAATCTTCTAGCATCAACTGATTTGTTTATTATGGCTTTCACTAGGTGGCACTAGAGTTGTTTATTGTTTAAGGCTCAAATGGGATCTTTAGCAACAGCAGTAGATAGGGATTTTGCTGTACTAATCTTCTAGCATCAACTGATTTGTTTATTATGGCTTTCACTAGGTGGTACCTGAGTTGTTTATTGTTTAAGGCTCAAATGGGATCTTTAGCAACAAGCGAATATACATGTAAATGGAAAAATATGGATGATTTAGTCTGTAAATTATGTAAGGAAGGAATAGAAAATATTAAGCATCTGTTAATTGAATGTAAATGCTTGAAAACAGAAAGGGCACATATAATGAAGTTATGGAAGAATAAATATGAAAAAAGTGATTATACAGAAAGAGGATTATTGGTTTTTATGTTGGGTTTGGGAAAAGATAAGGGGGATTTAGATATAAAGGCCATAGATTGGACAAAGATTTTGTTGTGGAAATGGGATGGAGCAGAATATGGGAAAACTTGATTGGGGAATGTAAAATAAAGTAGCTAACAGGTTTCTCTGGGCATAATTGTTGAGAGATTCTTGACTTCATTTAAGGAGAAGCTACAGTACATCACATCACATCACAGATTGTGTAAACATAAGAAATGGTAATCCTGCGATGTTTTAGCGGTTTACTTCAAACAATCAAACAGAATATTTAAATCGTACATATAGAACATTTTAAACTCTATGTATGTACTTATTATAATATGTGTTGAGATATATACATTATAAATATGCTGCAACAGAGTTTCACTTAATATTTATTTTAGTAACCTAATATATTTTCAATTTGTTAGGCTTATGCTCATGATTACCAACATTGTAACAAATCTATCATTAAATAATATTTAAAAGACTCATAATTTATTGATTTAAATACTATTGGCTTTCTGATTTTCTTGTATTCATTTTGTGCAACAAATCAGGCTTATGTTGAACTATTTTTATATTATACATTATAATAATATAGCTTTCAATCTATTATACAAAAGGAGAACCCCCTTTCTGGTTATGAATTTATTTGCTGTAATGGTCCTTTGTTCTATATTTAGAGTACTTTCAATCCATAGCTTGAGAGGGGAGTGAGTTACTCCTTTTGTTTATATATACATTGAACTATATTTAATTTAAAGTTTATATATATCAGGTATAAATAATTTTGTTATATTGCGAAAATTTGCTAATGATTACCTAAGTAATGCACCTAAAGCTCATTGGCTATCATGTGTGAATTGTGAGACCACAACCGATGTTTAAATAAACAAATAAAATATCAATCTGTTATCAAAACAACACTCGGATAATAAATGAAACACTTAATGTTGCCTTGACAACTGATTGTTGCTATTCTATTTGTTTAATAAGTGTAGGCTGTTGTGGTGCGATATATGCAATTCTGAAGAAGTCTGTAATGCAAATAAATGAAAAAATGATTTACCTATTTACATATATATATATATATTAAGTCTATTATGTTGATTGTCTTCAATACCGCTAACAAAAATAATTTTTGAAGTTAATGTTATTAAAATTAAAATACAGATTGAATTTTAAGGCTAGTTATGTAAATAAACTTATTTGGATTTATGACCTCTAAATTTTAAATATGAAGTTTGGCCAATGCTCCTGACAGCTTTTTCGACTTTTTAAAAATCTATTTCTTGTTTCTTTCCTATCTGTCTGTTTGTTTAATATATAGATAGTGTATATAAGTTTATTGCAATCTTTTTTTAAAAAACAAAAAACAATTTGATTAATCAATTCATAAACAAATCTATCCTAATAAACTTATTCCGCATTTAAGGATAAAAATAATCATTCGATTTAAAATTGTATTTGATATCAATCTAGGAAAAATTCATAAACTTTATCCATCTTCACATTTCCTTTAAACATAATGTCATCCTCAATCCTTCATTTAGTCGGTAACTTATGACGGAGAGCGGTTATCCCATTTTTTTTTTCCATATTGATCTACTGCCATCAACACATTTCCTTTATACAAACTCGCTTGGAAATCTATCCTGTTGTCTTATCCATCTCAATATTTATTTGCTTAAAGGGAATAAGTGAATTAAGAGAAGAGTTCGTAAACCGATATAGATTTTAAATATTTAGTTTCTATCCTTATTAAAACC
Organism: Epiperipatus broadwayi; assembly: GCA_028023455.1. Taxonomy (NCBI): domain Eukaryota; kingdom Metazoa; phylum Onychophora; class Udeonychophora; order Euonychophora; family Peripatidae; genus Epiperipatus; species Epiperipatus broadwayi. The sequence goes on from JAQFVV010000165.1 coordinate 2,743,223, forward strand.
AGATTATTTTTTATTTAATTTGTTTTAATTAAAAAACGTATAAAAGTAATATTAGATTACGTAGTTTACACAAGCCACACACACATATGCATCTAATTTTATAATCATAATCAGCCAGTCCTTCCCTATTCTTCTAGCGAAAGGATGCAGAAACTGGAATAACTATATTAATGACGTGTAAAATGTGTTTCAGTTAACTAAATATCAAATACTACAATTGTTTAATATATTTTATACTAATCTATTTTATACCTGATTATTTTTTAAGAACAATTTTTATTCCCAATATTTACTTTCAATATACACATAAATCAAGTAGAAATCATGTTTCCTACTGCAGTTCTGCCACCTGGTGTAAGCTTGAATAATCAATAGATGACAGGTGATAGTTGTTAGAAAAGGGAAGGTCCTTTATATGCAATAGGGATATATATATGTTATGACATTCCCATTGGTGCAACTAGACGAATCTTTATAAATGAAGCTTTAACTAAATATAATAATAATTCGTTATGGAAAGTCAAAATTAAAGCCAACGTAAAGATTATAAATTTATTTGGGTAAAAAAATGGTGAAGTTTTGTATTAAAAATAATGGAGAATGAGAAAACAATATTTGTTGAAAATGCCCGCGAAATTGATTTGATTTTATAAGTATTTTCTGTACAATTTGTCTTGTAATCAACTTTTGTTTTTAAATGTATGAAGAATTATAATTTTAATATGAAAACAGTTTCTATAATTGGAAATATTGTTAGTGATGAAATTAGATTTGAAGCATTTAATGATTTATTTGATTGATCAAAATATTTTAAATATTATTTAGGCTGTTTTCATTCATCTTTGTTATATTAGAAAATGTTTTGACATTTTCTGTATAATGATTAAGTCATTGGTTTTTTTGACATATTTTTATTGTCTGAAATTAATATTAGTGCTGAAGCATCAGCACTATATAATATATTGTTTGGCTTTTAAAAAATGTTGTATATTACAGGGAAAAAAAGGGTGGTTTTAGGATTTTTATCCATAATAATATTATTGTTAAACATATAATTGTTAATTAGAGAAGATATTAATTAGTATTAAAGTTTATCGGCTTAACGTTTTCGAGGATCCATGCCTCATATTCATAGCCTTCATAAAATGTATAATAAAATATGCAAATACAAATATTCAAATAAGCTAGTATTACGTAGCCCATTTCTTCGAGATCTCGAAGCAAGTATCCTTTCTATTAATGGCATGGATGTTTCCATTGACGTAAAATGCCTCCTTTATTTTTCTTTTGTGATCATTTGATTCTGAGCACAATATTATTATTGTTAATTATATTAAATATAATATTTCTGATTGTAAAAGCTTAGACATATTGCTTCTAATTTATAAACCTTCTAATAAGAATGATTCAATATTCCTAATACCAATATTCTTAAAAATTGAATTTTGACTTTAATTGAAGATAGAATTGCAGATCAATATTCTATTACTTTTACGGAAAAAAGTCTTAACAAATGTAATTATACCGAAATTAAAAATGAAATGAGAGATAATACATATTAAATTCTGGATAAAAATAAAATAAACAATTTAAAATTAATTGATTGGTCATTAATTTAAAAAAAAAACCCAAATATATCAAAATTTGTAGAAATTTTCATTAATGTTTGTAATAAATGATTTACTTTGTGTGCTCTGAGAGAAATGATACTAAAAGAAAAAAAAAACATATTTCATTGCGAATGACCTGAATGCCATCAATAGACGAGATAAATGTTTCGTGATTTCAAAAAGATTGTCGAGTTAAATGATTTGCATATATTTGCATTGTATCACTAATGACTAAATCTATGAATATGGGAATTAACAAACCGCAAAAGTGCTAAGCCAATATTATTATTATTTATTAGTTTAATAACTTCACCAATTTGCATTAAAGAGCGATATAATAACTAATGTTTGTAATAATTCACTAGCTAAATTTGAAATGAAACAAAACAAAAGGGAAATGATGATTCATGGATTACTTCTAAATTAAATTAATAAATACAACAAAAAATAAAAACAACTTATGGAAAAAAAATAAAAAAAAAATAGAAGTGATCAAGACCTATAACAAGAATATAAACATTTAAGAAATGAAAACAATGTTCCTATAAGGTCCGAAAAAAAGTTTGTTTATACAAAACATTTGAAAAGAAGAAATAAAATATAAAAAAACATGAGATAAAACTAGTTGTATCTTGAATAAAATTTTATGATGTCAAATAAAAACTTGAATTTGTTGTTTCCTAATGAAAATTCTTTTTCTTTCATAAATAAATTTCATAACTGACAGAATTGAAAAGTATCTAAAAATATTAAATAAAACTTTAATAATCTTAATATTTGTAAACAAGTTAACTCTATTTATGTCTCTATACTATTTTTGATGACATTTTATTATTTTTATTTAATATAATAATATCCAAAACCAAAATTCCAGATTTGTTTAAAATAGCTATCATACATCATGTAATTTTAAATCAAGAAATAGGGCTGACATTAATCACCATAGAGGCATCTTAACTTTACTATTAATGATCGAGATATTTGAGAAAATTTTATATAGTTGGTGATAATAAATTTTTTTTTAATAAGATACATTATTTTAGATATAAACAATATAATTTTTTAGAGAATAAAAAAAATTAAAAAGATTTTATTGATAAAATTGACATTGCCATAAATAATAAGAAATATGTTAGTTTAATGTTTTTATATTGCATTATGGTACTTTGTGTTATCAATCATTTACTTTGAATAGAAATATTAAAAAATTATGATATCAGGGACCTTATGTTAGATATTTTAAAAAGTTATTTAGATGAATGATACTAATAATTCTGCACTAACAGGCTTGTTACAGAAGTAAGTTTATACACACTAAGCACTTTCAAAGTTCTTAGACTTCATATTCATAGCTGTGTGCAGTCAGTGATAATGAGGAGGAGTATATATAATAACAAAAATTTCTAATGCATTAAACAATAGAAGAAAATTAATTTATAGTCTTTTGCAATAATATTTTTTGAGTTCTTTCTCATTTCTAATAGCTATCAATAGGTTGGGCACCATTATATTAAAAAGTTCTATTCATCAAAATGCTGGTGATACCATTCTAATGTGCATAAATGAATCTCTAGATCATGCTGATAAAAATTGTTAGCAAAAATTTCATGAGGTCCAAAAATGATGTTTCAACAATGATATGATAATTAAAGAATATTAATTTGTTCATTAAATAAAAAAATCAAACTGATTAATATGGATAGTCAAAATAAAAGTCATAGATCAATTCATAGATCACATGACCCTATCTCTTAAGCTTGTAAGTTATAAACAGTGAGGATTGCCAATTCCTCTACAAGCTTTATGATAAATGCTTAGCATTTATCATATGGATTTTCACTCTAAAAATGTGCATAAATAGTGAAAATTCATTTGTTTAAATGAATGAGTTAAATTAGAACAAATATCAAATATTAAATATATTAGAAATTATAATTGATAATATTATATCAGGGAACACCATATAAGAACATTTAATAAAAAAATTAAAATTTTTATATGTATTTTTATAAGATTACAGAAATTTTTTTCTATAAATATTTTGATTATAATTTACAAATCAATGTGTCAATCATTTCTCAGATATGGAATTATAATTAAATAATTTGACTTCTTTATAATTTGCAAAGACTAACCAAACTTCAAAAAAGATTAATGGGTTTAATTTTTAATAATGATAATGGTAATATACTGTACAAAATTTTATACTTTGATAAATTATTAAAATTTGTAATTGTTTTTAATAATTATGTTAGTAAGAAATATAAAAAAAATACTAGTAATGTTTTCAATCTAAGAAATAATAATATTTATAATTTTACAATGACTTATATAATGAGTACGATTACATGATCACCATTTTTTATGCTTGCACATAACATTAAAACAGGCAAAACTCTCCATACTAGTGCCACTCAGTGCCAGCCAAAGTAATCAATGGATGTCAGAAGGCTTGTGCATAAAATCCCCATCTTGTGCCTACTCATTCAATATCCCCAGACTAGTTGCTGGCTCATGGCCTTGCAGTGCTCTCAGATTCAAGGCTCCACACTGACGAAGGTCATGAGCCAGAAATTAGTCTGGAGATATTGTATGAGTAGGCACTAGATGGGGATTTTATGCACAAACCTTCTGGCATCCATTGATTACTCTGGCTGGCACTGAGTGGCACCACTGTATGGAGAGTTTTGCCTATTTTAATATGTATGATGATAGAGTTAAAGATCATTACAGTCCTATAATGTTAAATGATTTGCCTGAAAATTTGAAAAAAATAGAGACCTTTAGAGAATTTAAAACAATACTGAAAAACTAGATTATTATGGAGTTAGCAGGATAATTTATAATTTGTCTTTTTTTTTTTTTTTACGTTTTTATTTTGACTCATTTATTCTATTTATTTATAATAACTGAAACACACAGGCTTATTATATACCTGTATCTATATATGTAATATATAGAATATATGAGCACAGACTATTTATTTATGTGTTATACTTCTTATCTCTTTTTAAACTAAATACGATTATTAGAAATTCATAAACTAAAATATTAAAATTAGATTGGTTATATACCTTAATATTATTTTTACTTTTTTCCCTTATATACCATATCTAAAAGCTAAATAAGTTTATTAGGATTATACTTAAACGTATTGAATTTATTTAAATATAAAATTTATTATAAATTAACGTTTAAGTATATATACTATACTTGTATTTCAATATTAAATACTGTATAAATGTATTATTTACTAAGGCTGTACCTTAGGAATAAGACACATTATTATATTAAGTAATATTTACTAAGGCGTTTAATAAAAATTTATAATTATAAATGTATATAATTTATATAACCATGTAATGTGTTTTATGATGTTAAAACTCTTTTGTTGATGATGTTGTTATTGATATGTATTGTCTTGTATTGAACAGTAATAAAAGATTAATTAATTTTAAAAATATCATCATCATCATCATTATTATTATTATCATCACCATCATCATCATTATCTTTTCTATAATCTCTCTACATCACTTGAAGATTTCTGATTCTCTTAATAAAGTCATTAATAACTTTCAAATCATTTTATTTAGATTTTTACCAATGCTCAATTATAACATGGTCATGTTCATTCTAAATATAGTAATTCTAAAACATCTGGAATATATTTCCTTTATGTTAAACAATTAACATTTTAAAATGGTAGTTTCATGGATGATGTTTTTCCAGAAAATTCATATGAAATCACAGTCAAAATATCAATGTCACTACTACAATTGTTTGGTTCTCTTTTTAATGCTTTCCTTCCAAAGTTATCAATTTTTGCTTCTATAAAATATTTTTTAGGAATTTAAAATGAACAACAATTTATAGTGTAAAAAAATGAATTTCTTATAATGTTTCAAACAAATTTCTACATGCAACAATAAATCTAACTGGATTTGATCTTCCTAGACAGAGATGGAGTCTCAACAGATTCAGAACTATCCATGAATGTTATGTTATGAACCATATCATTAATAATGCCAAATGTATGGCTATAATGGCAAAATTGAAAGTCTTAATAAAGCCACTTGTGAATTTATCAATTGGCAAAATCGTGTAAGATCTTTTATTGGGTTGCTTCTTTTATAGTTTGTTAATAATTTAAAGCTGTCAAAAATTCAGTAACTAAAATAATATATAATATACTTTTTTTTCCAATAGACACTTTTTAAAAACTACTTTTACCCTTATAAATCTATTATTCACAGAGGCAAATCTCTACATACAGTTGTGCCACTCAGTGCAAACTAGAATAATCAATGGATGCAGGAAGATTTGTGCATAAAATCCCTAACTAGGGTCTACTCATCCAATATCCCCAGACTAGTTTCTAGCTTGTAAGCATAAAGAATGGGGATCATGTGATGTTTGATGGTTTATATCTATTATTCATTGTTATTTATTGCCTTTTCTTCATTCACCTTTTTTTTCATTTTGTTACCAATTTATATGTTTTATGACATCATAATGTTGCACCCAAAAAAATATTCTTTTTATTTTACTTATCATATTATTAATTTTTTTGTTCATTTGTATTGTAATTCAAATTTACATATGTTTGTTCATCTGTTTAATAAAGCAGTTCTTTCTTTTTTATAATCTAACGATAAGTTCACTTTGGGTGATGTTCGCCATAAACATAGCTTTGATTATGATAAACTTCACCAAAAATATACTCAGCTTTGTATTATAAGAAAAAAAGAAACCATATTGTTATGCAGAAGAACAAACATATGCAAAACTGAAGTATCACCATATTATTAAAAATGAACTAGGGCATTCAAAAATCATAATTTTTTTTGAGGGGGAGGGGGGAAACAACAATTTGATTTTTGCAATACAATGGTGCTATAATACTCAGTTATTATTTTGATGTTCAAAAGTCATTTGACCTACCAAGAAACTGAAGGTGTAACTATGTTTATTTATTTTAAATTATCTTCTGTTGTATTACTTCCTCTGCCTAATATTGAAGTAAAAATTATTTTTCTCATAATTATTTTCTTTTTTTTTTGCTTTTAGTAAGTTAACATCTATATATTATTCAAAGCAGTGTTTATCAATAAGTTATTAAGCATGAAATTTCAAATTTATTTGCATATTTTGTCATGCACAAGTTTGTTCTCTTATTCAAGAAGAAATTTAGATGCTTAATTAATTGCAATACTATATATTTTTTAATCATAAATCTAAAAAAGAAATTATTCATATAATAATAATTGATAGAAATTTTTATAATATAATACTTTCACTTATTACCTAAAAATGGAAAGAAATTTAAGATTTTGCTGTATGTTTGGTTTTCTTCAAAATAGTTTTAAGAAGTGAGTTATAAATATTATATTTCGGAAACACAATTCCAATAAGGCAAAAAGACTATTTCATTTTAGAATTTTTTTTAAAGAAAAAGTCCTAAAGTGGTTAAGTTTTAAAAATTAACTTACAGTAATCTATACTACAATTAAAAAAAGGAATAAAAACAACAGAAAGCAAATATTTTATTTTTTATTTTGATATACTTCCAACACTTTGTATTCTTTTGAGGCCAATTTTTACAGTTTTTTTTTCTCATGTGTCATAACATCAGCCGGGAAGTGAACCCATTAACCCTGGACAACTGCTTGTAAAGCAGCTGACACTGACCTCTCGACCACCAATGCTTGACAAAGTTATGCTCAGTTGAAAGCAAATTTGTATTTGAATTGTCAAAATTTTAAAAAAATTGCTGAAATTTTAAAAATATGGGAAGCATTTGTAATCTGCATATCTGCAGTGTTATTTTATTTATCCATATTTTTAAAAAGCATAAAATAAAAAAATAGAAATTAATTTTAAATAATGTTAATTTTTTTAATTTCAAATTTTTAGCTCACAATAAAAATACTGGATACCGTGGTTTCAAGATATCACGAACAAATAACAACAATAGACCATTTACCCACTTATGATAAAACTGCTTTTTTTAAATTAAATTAAATAAGCATTAATTTCGCTCTTATAGTTTATTATTTATATAAATAGTTTGATAATATATTGGAATTATTTTCTTGTAATACATTAGATAAATCGTCAGATATGTGGTAATCAGACAACCAATATTATGAATAGGCAGTCTAAGCTGAAATTATATGATCTATTAAATGACAAAAACATTTATCTGACCTATCTTAAGCTAAGGGTAATCTGTTTTTAAATTGTTATTCAAACTTATAGATGAGTGGTAATTCAAAAAAGATACTTTAAATTTCAACTAGTAACCCATAAATCTACCCCAGAGAGCTGTATATATTAAATCAGTGATTTGCATGAATGTTAATGCTATTAATAGATTATATTTGTATTAGCTTGCATAAAATGATAGTTACTAGTTATATTATAATTCAGATTTTATTTACTTTATATGGAAAATTTCCTGTTATATTTTCAATATTTACATCTTAAAAAGTATAAAAATCTTTCATTTAATATGTATAACCCTCTAGGGGAGATATCAGTTTACTGATAAAGATTCAAATTTATTATACTTCAAACTTTTATACTTTTAAAAGTATTTGGTCTGATTTATTATTCATATATTAGCTTCTCTTTAAATTAGACAAATATTATTAACAGATCACATGGTACCTGCTTACACTAGCTGTTTTAGTTGATGGTTGCCTAGTTACATCATAGCTGAGCTATCTAGATTATTACATTGAAAAATTCTCACTATATTTTCAATGTTCACATCTTAACTCTGTAAAAAAATTTAATTTAATGTAAAAATACTTTTTTATAATATATACATTTATTTTATTAATACTAATGTCTACTTTAAAAAACAGTAATAAATTAATAAATTAAACAATATTTTTTTGTTTACTAAAACAGTCAGTAAAAATTATTTCATGTTTAAATAGTAATGGTCAGAAGTTAATATTGACTAACTCATATCTTCTGAATGCTCTAATTATAATAAAAAATCTAAAAGCAATTTATAAATAAAGAGGAATCCAATGTAAATAATGACATTTTTTAAATTTAACATTAAAAAAGGCTATTCCTTCTTCTGTAATGATTTTCATTTAATCAATTACAGGAGTGATAATAAATTAAATAGAACTATTTTACTACATAAAAATAAAAACAGGTACCTCATTAAAATTACTCTTATTATTTATTAGATATTAAATAGACATTTAAATATGTATGTATATATTAATTATATATATACTAATTAGTTTTTGCCAATCATTAAAAATATTAAATTTAAATGCATGACTTACTGATGGGAGAGTCTTAATTTGGTTGGAATGTAAGAAATATTGCTTTACAATGTATCTCAACTCTTATAGCCATAAAGTCTAGTGACTATATCATAAATAATAACATGACTGATCAGAAGAGGCAAAGTGATAGATTGAAAAGGTTTGGTTTTCATTCAGCCTCCAGAACCACATCTAATTGGTTGATGCACATCAATACATATTAGCTGTGGATTTAATTTTATATATTAATGATTATGCCATTTACTAATTACTTTATATATAACAACAGCAAATTCTCCATGCAGCAGTGTGGTCCAGTGCAAGCCTTCATAATCAATGAATGCAAGATTTGTGCATAAAATCCCTATCTAGTACCTACTCGACCACTATCCCCAGGTTAGTTTCTAGCTTGTGGCTTTCATCAGTGGATATCCTTGAATTTGAAATCTTAGGATCTATATGACTATACCTGCAAATGAGTTTGGGTTGAAAACATTACTATGTTTTCATCTTGATCTCCTAGGTTTATAGTTAACGAAATAGGTAAAAAGTGATCGCTAGAGGGTTTCATTAGATTCTAAGATCTAGATGCAGACACTAAAATCCAAGGTTTCCCACTGATAAAATCAACAAGCTAGAAAGTAGTTTGCAAATAGTGGATGAGTAGGCACTAGCTAGGGATTTTATGCACAAACCATCCTTCATTTATTGATTATGAAGGCTTGCATTTGGTAGCATTACTGTATGGATATTTTTTACTGTTATTAGCAGCCTGTGTCCACATATGAAATGATGATCATATGATGTTTTGATGATTTTATATCTATCATGCCTATAGGAATACAGTGACTGTGATTTTTGAAAAACCAAAGACACCAAAATGTATATATGCTGAACTGAGTTCAGATCTGTATGACTGTACAAGCAAATGAGCTAGGATTGAAAATATTATTGTGTTTTCATTTTGGTCTCCTAGCATTATTGTTAAAAAGGTGGCTGCTTAAGGGTTGCATTGCATCCTAGGATCAAAATACATTACTCTTAAATACAAGGGGCTCCACTAATGAAAGGCACAAGCTAGAAAATAGTCTGGAGATAGTGAAAGAACAGGCACTAGATCAGGATTTTATGCACAAATATTCCTGAATCTATTGATTAAGAAGGCTTACACTTGGTGGCACTATTGTATGGATAGTTTACTACTGTTATTCATAGCCTGTGTAGACATATGAAATGGTGATCATATATTCTTTTGGTAGTTTCCATATACATTAAATAAATATATAAATGTGTGTATATATACAGTATGTTTGTAATATATATGTATGCATATGTATATACAATATATATATATATGTGTGTGTGTGTGTTGATAAGAAGATCTTTACGGATTACAGATATAAATGATATATCTTTAAAGTTCATTCATTTACGATTTTTATTATAAATATATCGATGTTTTGGCTTGATCACATAAATCATCAACTGGATGATGAATAGGATACTAAAAAAATGATTGTAGAGGCATTGTAAACAGAAATTTATAACAATGTTAACATTCCACCAATAGAAAAACAGGTATATAAAATTGAAAAATAAAACTCAGAATTTATGTATTTTTTAAAAAAATTCTTCCAAATTAGAAGCAAGTTTGCATATGTTACTTCATTTGTTGATAGAAATTTGTCTACAAAGCATCTCAGTAGCTTCTCTGATCTTACAATGGTGGAGAAGTTAGAATCCTAGTATTAGAGAAATCAATATTGTGATCTGAATTCATATCATGAAATGATAATGCTGCTGATGATAAATAAATAGGCAAAATCCATGTAGAAATACCAATATAATAAAGATAGAAGAAAATAACCTAATGCAAGTACCAGTTCGGAAGATAACAGTGATTACAAAATTTTAAAATAGTGATCTGATCTATGTTGATGAGAAATTGAGAGTGGTATTGACTGCATTAGCTTGTTCATATCTTCTAGTACTGATATGATAATTGCTCATATCTACATAAGAAGCTTTACAAATACCACATTAAATGTCAAACTCCACCAACCTCATGCTGCCATATATAAACAGTATATAATACTTAACAAAATAATAGTAACATTCTAACAAAAACCTAAAAATGAAATCCCTTTTGAGACTCATGGAGTTTGTAAAAGTTCCTATGGAATTTGTAAGGTTTTTTATGTAAGCACAAACAATCATCACATTAGTATTACAAGAGACAAACATATTAATGTGGTTAAGAAACACTCATCATCATCAACACTCTCATTCCGTATTATAGATTGAGGTCACAATATTGATTTCTCTAGCTCCAAATTCTATCCAAATGTGATGCTCTCCAACAACATAAAATTGGAGAATCTATTGAGATACTTAAAAAAAACTGTATCAAGAAATGCGATGACACATACAAACTTGTACATATTTGGAAAAAACTTAAAAAAAAACAAAACACATTAATCTGAATAATTTCTGGCTTTTTTTCATTTTCTCAATTTTCTATACCTATTGGTGAATCTTTAACCTTGTTAAAAATCGCTGTTTACAGCGCCTCTACAACCATTTTTATGGGAATTCTATTTATCATTCAATTGATGGCCTGTGTGATCAAACCAAAATGTCACTATATTTATAATAAAATTCATACAAGATGAACCTGAAAATATATATTATTTATATGTGAGTGTGCACGCGTATATTAAAAATGCATATTTTTTATAATTCACTATTGTCCAAGAATTTCAGTTTGTGAGATATGGCTTGATGCCAAATGGAATCAGTTAAAGACAGACTAAAATATATGTGCAAAAAATAAAGTATTTTAATTTGTGAAATATACAGACATGAGTTACATTATTTTTAATTTTCATTGAAATTGTTTCCGTATTTTCATTTCTTTTTTTATTGCATTACTTTTAATAAAAATGTTTTTATTAAAATTTTGAATCCATTTAATTTGTTGTGATTGAGATATGAAACAATAAAATGAAAACAAAAAATGAAAAATGGCCATCAAAATACATCTACAATTCCCACTGCAATTAAAAAGGCACCTCAGTATCAATATAAATCAAATTTTCAAAAAATAAAAAAAATAAATATCATATCATTTTTGAAAAAAAATGTTTTTAGAATTTACTTGATGTGAAGCAAATAATTTATTTTGAATACAATTTTTAGTTAAAAAAATCCAGAAACTTAATTGTAAGTTTAGCATCAAATATTAATGCCCTCATTCTACACATATACACACACCCATATATATATATAATGCAGTAATATTACTTTTTATTTATATCTTCTATAAAAAATTATAGAAAGTTATAATCCTATATATGGCAACGATTAATGAAAAGAATGTATTTATATCAATAAGATATCAATTACCTGGAAACCAGTTGAGATAACATCAAACAAAATAACTCCATTAATCTTGGAACCTGAATTTTTAGGAATAATTTAGCTAAGGTTTTATTTTTATTGACTTATGTTAATTGTCAAAGCAGAGTTTATAATCCAATTCATTTTTTAAGTTACCTTGGTTTAAATAAACATTTAAACATATAAATAAATAATAAATTAATTACACACTTAACTATGTAATGTCTATTTTTTAATTATGCTCAAATTTATGGCCTTTTATATGATCATTTTTTATGAAAAATCAACTAATATCTTCAGAATGCATATTTCTGGCACACAAAGCTGACATCATTAGCTGCTCAGGAGAACATATGAGTTTATATTACACATAGGAACTCAATGTTTTTATTTAAATAGAATTAAATCTATAAATTTGATATTCAAGTTTAAATTTGAATGTTAATAATAATTCAACTAAAGCATCCTTTCTATTAAAATAATGTAAATTGAAAAATTAGCTTATAATCTTTTTAATGACTATCATAAATAACATTGAAATATGTAAATATTGATTAATTAGCTTGATAATATGCAGATTCAATAGAAAAGATGCTTATAATAGTTGCAAACACTGTTTTAGTTCTGCTGCTTATATAAAGTATTATATGCAGTATATGCTGATTTAATATTGTTGTAAGTGATATTACGATAGGTTTTTTTTTAAAAAAATCAATTTTTATGGAACTGCTTTTATTGATCCTCTATTGTTCATGATAAAAAAAGACCAGAAGGCATTTACCTTTTCAGATTTAGCTTTCATACAAGGTTTTTGGAATAAAAAGAAATATGATTTTTTGCTTGTTTATAAAATATTTTTGATTAGTTTTAAACAATAATTGGTTGATTATTATTTAAACAAAAAAAGATAGATATCATGCGACATACAATTTATACACTTATCTGACAATTTTATGAATAAAATTTAATAAACTTGAAAGTAATATATAAAAAATTAGTTTTTATTAGATCATTATCTTTTCAAATATTGTAATTATTATAATATAGCAAATATCAGATTTTAAAACAGAATATGTTAAATTTATCATAAATCTATATTTTTTCAATCACATTAAAAAAAACTTATAATGAAAAATAATTTGTTAATTTTCTGGGAAAGTGTTTGCATTACATTACTTGATATATTGTTCTGATTTATAAGGTAGTTCTTAACTATTTAAAAAGATCAAATATAATTGTTTTAAAAATATTATTCATTTATAAAGTTAAATTTAAAAAAAATAAACTTATTCAGTTTTAGTATAAAAAAGATTTTATACAGTAAGAAAAATTGAGCACTTTCAAAAACTCTCACCAGGTAAAACAAAAGAAAATGGCAGATTTTATAAGGTTTAACCTTTCCTCCCTACTCTGATCATAGATATAATCAGCTCTAAAACTGCTAATTTTTGTTATTTTTCCACTTTTTTGCTTATTTTATGAAGAAAAATGTCCTGTATAATTCTGTCCCCTTTAAATTTATTTTACAATTAAAAATATCACTATTTAATAAGATAAGGCCTGCCCTCCAAGTTGCTGATGGGTTGTTTCTCATTCTCTACAATAGGGAGCACTTGTCAACAATTTTGTCATGTCTAAGTTCTTTGTTTTGATTGTCAAAATCAAAATATATATTTTAGAGTAATTTTTACAGATTTATTATTATTTTCATAAAATATGCATGAAATTATAATTATTTTAGAAGCATAGTTCAGATTTTAGTAAGAATTATTTACTTTTACATAAAAGTAAATTTAGAAAGAAATCAATGATAGAGACAGCATTTTATGTTGTCTGCTATAGATTATTTTTATCAATTATAAATAGAAATTTATTTTTGAAAAAACTTCTGTTTATTTTAATAATCTGACAAATTTTTAATTTGCTTTTTAGAAACTAAACTAAAATAAGTATAATTTTAAAAGTCAAATATATTTTTACTGCTGATTCTGTAATTGACCAATCAAAAGTTTATAATTTTAATTCACTTGGCTAATAAGGATTTTAAACTATGAAAAGGTTAAACACTATTATAAGGGTTTCAATGCAAGTTCAAACTTTAATTTCAAATTGAACATTGTGAATTTATTTAAATAAAAATTGATGTGGTTTTTTGATGTGATCTTATTTGTTATACCAAGCAACTGAAGACATCAGATTTGATTGACTGAAACATGTGCCAAGAGATTAGTTATTTATATATATATATATTTATATTGAGAAGGATTAGTTTCGTGACACACAATGTAGTGTATGTGTATATATATAAAATTTTAAAAGAAAAGTGGAAACATCCATAAACAAAATTTGTGCATATAATTATTTAAAATAAAGTTTTTAACAACTCAAAAATTGAATAGATATTAATATGTGATATTTTTAAAGTAATCTAAATTATTTAAAATTAAATAAAAAAAATTTTTTTTTCTTATATGTCAAAGCATTGACTGGGACCGGGAAGCAAACCCAGGCCAGCTGATTAGAAGGCAGCTATGCTAACTGCTAGATTTTGACAAAAATTTAAATTTTTAATGTAACAAAAAAAGAAAGTACATGTGTAAAGAAAGGATATTTTATCTTTGTAATACAAGTTAATTATAAAGTTGATTTTACAATCCAATTTTTATCTAAAAGATTAAAAAAGAATTTATTCAATTAAATATTTTGTTTTAATGAATGTAAATGAAAAAATGAAAGAATGGCAAATTGGTTATTATTTGTTTTCATTAATCAAAAGGGAAACATTTATGTCAAATGTTGGTGGCTTAGAGGTTAGTGTAGCTGCTTTTCAAACAGTTATCCTAAGTTTGCTTCCTGACCAACACTTTGACTTATGGGAAAAAAGGGAAAGATATGTCAGCATTTTGGCTGAGTGGTTAGCACAGTTGTCTTATAAGCAGTTGTCCTGGGTTCTCTTCCTGGCCTATACTTTGACATATAAAAAAAAAAGGAAAATATTTACAATTAATTTCCTGCTTCTAAATTTATTTGTATCTTTTATAAATAATGGGTTTGAATTAACTGGTACTTATTAAAAAGAATGGAGAAAGTCAGGTGTTGATAGGACCCACACTGCTCAAAGTTGAACTCCAGAAAAATCAGGATGGTTTAAACAATTATTTTATAGACAAATATGAGAGAATTAGAGTGCTCATCTAACTGAATTTTATAAAATTATATAACTATCAACATTATCATATCTATCTGCAATGCAGGACATATTGTACTGGCAATCCATAGAAGAAGTCAACTTAATCTTGAGACTCCAATGCTATAATTTATTTACACACTTGTTTACATATGCAAAGAAGCACAGATGAAAGAAATATTAGGTTAGGTGCATATATATATATATATGTCATTATTATTACTATTTGTAGGATATTCCATGTAGTGAAAAAGCTAAATGCTGACGTTTCAGTACATAATCAAGTACCTTCATCAGAGCGTCCTCTTTCTCAAATCATAAGAAAGAGGATGCTCTGAGGAAGATACTTGATATTGTACTGAAACATCAGCATTTAGCTTTTTCACTACACGGAATATCCCGCAAATAGTAATAATAATATGACATCTTTTATCCATGAAAATATTAGAATTAACATATATATATATACTGTCCATTTATGACATGTTTTATGAATGTAAGAAGCATAGATGGAAGAAATTGACTAGCAAATAAATAATATATTGCCATATTTTTTTAAGCATTAAGTTTGAAATTTATTAAAATCTTTTTTTAAAAAAACAACAATTAATTAAGTTGCTAATTAATTCATGAATAAACTAGGTAACTAAAAATAATTGCTTGTCAAAAAAATTGACTAACTACTAAAAAAAAGCTGCCAGATGATATAAATTCTGTGTATATTTTCTTAGAATTTTCTTATGTTATTAATAAAAGATTTCTTTTAGAGTTAGAAAAAATATAATGAATTTGCAAAATGTGCTTTTTAATGATAGATGAAATTCCATATTTTAAGTAGATAAAATATTAAAACAGCAAAACTCTCCATACAGTAATGCCACTCAGTGCCAACCAGAGTAATAAATGGATGCCAGAAGGCTTGTGCAACCATTGATTACTCTGGTTGGCACTGAGTGGCACTACTATATGGAGAGTTTTGGCTGTTTTAATAACAGTAATGTGCTAGCATAAGAAATAGTGATCATGTGATGTTTAGTAGATAAAACATTATTAAAAATAATTTTAAATGCAAGTTAATTAATAATTAAAATATGTTGTGTTAGAATACATGTATGGGCATATTGTATACATATATGTTTAACATTTAATTATTTATATTTGGTTAAAATACAATATTTATTGATTTATTAATGTTGAAATATTTTGTAGCATTAGACATGCATATGTGTGCATATTGATATATGTTTACTTAATATAGCATTACATGTATGTATTTTTGTAAACTATAATTTAACATTCATTACTGTTTTTTTTTATTTACAATTTATGGAAATATTTTCTCATATTTGTAAATAAACAAAATCAGAACAATTTATTTATAGTATGAAATTTCAGACTTTTTATTTTTTTATTATTTTTATTTTTAATCAATAAATTTATTAATCATTATTTTTAAGTTACTCCAATTAAATAATTTAATACTAGAAAAGTTTGAGTAACTCTTGTTCACAGTTGCCAGGGTCCTTGCCAGCCCAAAACTAGTTCACATTAATGGTAGAGAGAATACATATATATATATATATATATGTGTGTGTGTGGACATGTATGTGGTTCTCTAAAAAATTCTTTAGATAGCAGCAAGATAATGAAGTTGAACTATAAAATTCAGTTACTTTGCTGTATACATTGCCAGTAAACCATGATGCCAGATGTCTTTACACATTGATGATGATAAATCTTGATATAATAATCCAAACATTTTGACATGTTTATTATTATAATTGTTTTAACACTAGTGTATTTATATGTGGCAGAAATATTGTTGACTGCTTTTAGAATTTTCTGCCTCAAAATTGGCAATCTTAGACTTTATATTGTCTCATTTAAATCCAGTCACAAATGATGTCTATTGGCTATTGAATAGTGGTCATTGTTGATGATATTATGTTTGTTGCTTATTATGTGCTTCTGATGTCAATTCTATGCTCATCTATAAATTTTCATTTCAAACATCACAATAGTGGAATTAAGGAGTTGGTCTAGGAATAATCTCTTGTTTAATAAATAATCAATAAAAATCATTGTTAGAATTGTATAAAGTGGTTTGTGTCAAAGTTGTGATTATAAAATGTTTGACACTTGTAATCAAACTATAGAAAATATCTATCTTTATAATACTAAAGAAATGATGAAAATATGTATAAGAAATTGTGATCTACTAACTGATGAGTGCTAGTTTAGCACAAAATGCATATCGTGGGATTATTTATTTTTGCATGTCTTTGGTTATATCTTTCAGAAAAATGTGATAGGATAGAAATTTGAAATCTATATTAAAAAAATTAAAGTATATCTAAAAAATAATATGTATAAAAAATGAAGTTGAATTTATAAAACAGGCTATAAATGACTTATTTACTTGGAAAAAGCAAAATGAATGTTTCTAGAATGCATTCAGAATGAAAGAAGTTGGTCAAGCTTTTGAGCTAATGGATGGTTATGACATAATTGATCTGAGATAAAAGATGCACTGAGATAAAAACAAAACTTACATATATTTATATTTCATTTCTTATAGTAATTTTCCAGTAACTTATATGACAATAATGTTGTCAAAAACTTATTAACTCTTAATCAATCACATTATGCATAATTCAAAATAATAGACAACTAGTTGGTGTGCAATTTAATTTAATATCTTTATCTTTCTTACTGGATTGCCAAATCCATATAATATTAATATCTATGTTTTTATTACTTTTTACAATGCTTTTTTACAACCCACTATTGACAGTTTTGATTACCCCAGCAATCTTCTTCATAACTATAACAAACACAATATAAATATACATTATATGTTCAAGTTTATTTGCATTCATGTATTTGTATTGAGCTGGTAATAGTTCTGAAGAAGATTTCTGGAGCAATTGAAACTGTCTATAGCAGGTTGTAAAAAAGCATTGTAAAAAATAATAAAGAATGTAGATAATATTAATATTAATTTAATATTGTCAAATCAATTTTCATTCACAAATAAACCTTCTCAAGATGCCATTTTAAAGATTAATCATGTGACAATAATTGTTCTACAGATTTATACTCTCTCTAGTGATCACCATTTGAAATAAACCCATGAAAAAATAAAAAATATTATTTTTACAAATTTATATATCTATACATCCATTGTACATTTTCTTTTTGTTTGATGATTGATAGGTAGTAGTTATAAGTTAGACAAAAGATGAGTAGGCAAATATATAATGATATATATATATACAATGGTTTGATAAAATTGGGAGGAAAATTGTCATTGTTAGAAAATAAGAAACTGTAATATATATGAATGTATATATTAAAAATAATAATTCAATAAAAAATTATTTATTATTTAATAAGACTTTTATAACAATATATTTGATTTCACCAACCCGGATTTCGCCCCATGCTGGAGCCTTATCAAGATGTAAATACACTTAAAGTTACATTACAATTCTTCCTTTTCTACAGCACCTCCACCTACAGGCTTTATTTTACATTACAATATCAAAGATAAAACATAAAACAAATCTTCTATTTCCTATTCATCACATACATAAATAATTATACACAATATTTACACACAAATGTATACAAATGAATGTATATGTATTGATAATATAAGAGGGGGGTTGTTTATTTGATTATAGATAGTAGGTGTAAAAAAAAAAGATGAATAAGGAAATGTATAATATATGTATACATAGGTATAAAAATAATATTTTTTATTTTTTCATGGGTTTATTTTTAATAATGAACACTAAAGAGTGTATAAAACTTTAGAACGTTTATTGTGACTTTATTAATTTTAAAAATGGCATCTTAAAAAGATTCACTTGTGAACGAAAATCAATTTGATATTATATTAAATTGAATACAAACCAATTGTCTATTATTTCGAGTTATGTATAATTGGATTAAGTGTATATATTTATGAAAATCTATATGTAATAAATTTAAACTATACATTATGTATACAAGTAATATGAAGGTTAGAAATTTTGCAAAGATAATTAATTATAACTGCAGGAATTTACAAACTTTCTTTACTAAAAGAATTAGTTTCTCCGGATAATCTTTTCTGCATTTTCTTGTTTTTTTTTTTCAAAAACTTCTCAGCCGAATATTAAGAATTTTAAACGAAAAACAATGATTCTTTTAGGTATGGAAGTTTGAACATTCCTGTAGTTATATTAACTCTATACATTTCCCAGTCCAAAATATGTGCCCTGTATACGTGAATATATTACAGTCACGCAATAACTCGGAAGCACGCCCAGATAATAACTATCTGAAATGTAAGGGTTATAATAATAAGCACACACACAAGACTTAAATTTAAATTCAGGACAGCATTAATAATAAACAAATACATGCATAATAGAATTTAAAATATATTAACATCATCCGTTATGATAATAATCTTAATTTTATTATATCTAAAATTTAGAAGAGAATATTAATTTCAAAATGTTATTTAACTTATCTACTTAACTAAAATTATTTCAGATTTTTCCATTAAAAATTAATCATGAAAACATTTTCTAAAAATAGATATTCAATAATTGCAGCTTCAAAGTGAAATAGCCGCAACCTAAACAAGGAATAGGTAAATCAACAGATAAGCCACTTTCTTCATTTTATATACTTCAAGGATATTACATTGCATTATAAGCGATTTGTCCTAAATAAAATCATAAATAACCATAAAATAGATTTAATTGTGTCTTTAATAATTTCTAAAAAGCAATTTTTAACATAATTAATTTTAACTTGTAATATAAATTCTTGACTATTTAGGAGGGAGGGGTACAATAATCATTAATTGCGGAAAACTTGCTTAAAAATCGATGTTATTACCTAAAACCACTTCTCTGCTGGAAAGAATGAATCTCTTTTGCTTTTTCCAGAGAACCTTATAAGAGTTTCCAATTACAGAAAAAATAATTGTTTTATTTTTTTTTGCATTGATATGAATAAGTATTATTTATTTATTGTTTAAATGCAAATTTTCAATTTCAATTAATTGCCTTTATTATAAACATATGCGCGCACCCAGGTACACGTGCACGCACACACGTATATACATTGTGGTTTTGCAGTAGAAATTTTTTAACAACACTGCTTCTTACAATTTCATTGATTCTCATTTCTAATTTGATATTTGTTTTGGTAATACTATTTGCTTTTAATAAAACTGTCATAACACTTCTCTCTAGATGGGAATTATTACTGTCCACCCTAAGTCATCTTGTGAAAAATAAATACTGTACTGAAAGAAATATATTTTTAGTATTTAATACGAGTACTGCTAGAATATGTGTTCCCATGAAGAGTTTAATTTGTTCCTTATAAAGAGGGGGACAAATTCTGTGCACATTAAAACTTTTTTATTTAAAACAATAAATACTGCATCACAAAGAATTTACCAATAATTAATGATAAAGAAATATATATAATGAAATATATGACAAATTTCTTTCATAACTATCTTCCAGCAAAAAAGCTTTAGACCAGTACTTTATCACTAGCTAATACAAATGCATTAGGAAAATACATTTAAAGATACTCTGCAATATTTTAAAAATATAATGGGAAGTTGATGTCAGTATACTCTTAAAGTTGTTTGATGGGCTACTATAAGGTCCACTATTCTAAAATCACAGCTTTATTGGACTGTACAGGTGTAATAATTGAATAATATTAAGAGTATCAAAAATATAGATATATGGTAACCTTAAGCATTGTTTTTGGCAGACTGTGTTTATATTATAAAGATTATCTTAAATCTATTGCCAAGAAATGCTAGGGTGATTATTGTCATTGTGAAGATATGGTAGATGCTACTATATACTGAGAGCTACAAATGTTTTCTGAAGCAAAAATTGAAAGTCCACATGATGATTATGATTAAATCTTTGTTATTCACAGATTGGTCTGCCTTATTATTTTTTTTTTGTATTGGAATGATCATACTCATCTGCATGTGACTGATGACTTAAAATCTTGCTACGAAAACATGTCTTTATAATACACAATAGATTTTTATTTATTTATTGATTTTATTAATTCTTTTGAAATATAGTTTTGCATATTTTATAAATATTCAATAAATATAAATACTGTTGTTAAAACAGGCAAACCTCACTATATATATTGTCACACACTGATGAAGGCCATAAGCCAGAAACTAGTCTGGGAATATTGGATGAGTAGGCACTAGATGGGGATTTTATGCACAAGCCTTCTGGCATCCATTGATTACTCTAGCTTGTTGTGTGTGGCAATATATATAGTGAGTTTTGCCTGTTTCAACATCAGTTATACACAAGCATAAGATGTGGTAGTCATGCGATGTTAAATATAAATACATTTGCAGATAATTAAGAGGGTATCTATTAGCATTTTATTTTTCAGCCTATGTGATTGAATCTAACCCACAACAACTATAACCAGCATGCAATGCCACTACCAATTTTCAAATGTCTTAATTTTATTTATTTTTTTTAAATTGAGCAGGTGTCTCTTTCTGTATCTTCCTAAGCATGTTTCTATTTTGTAAAAATCAAATTAATTTAAATTTAGCTAATTTTACACTTCTTTCTTCCATTTTAGTGGATATCTCATACCTTAGGTAGTCTAAACTTGACTGTAATAAATTTTCATCTTTTTCAAATGATAGCTGTTTTTTCTATATTTCAAAAGAAATATGATAAAACCTGTTGTAACCAAGGGCAACAATAATAGTAGCAAATTTATTTCATTAAAATCATTGACTATAAGAAAATAATCAAATGATTATAAAAAATCTGTCCATCCAATTCCAGATAACCAAAAATAATTTTATTTCATTTTTTGCCCATATTTTTTTTAAAAAAATTATACAAATAATTTAACATTTATTGTAAATAATGTTTATAGAAAAATCAAATTTGAAACATTATATGTATATAACAAATATATATCTTAGGAATAGTATGAAATACTGATTGTAGTAAGAGTATAGCAAAATGGTGTGTAGAAGTTGTGGCCTGCTAAATAATTTTTATATAATATTTGACATCAATAGTTTAGTTAATACCATTTTAAACAAAGCCATTTTTATCTACAGTCTTTCCTAACATGCATGCCATTTTTGAATTGTAAATACTTATTTCCTCTCTTATTTTTTTTCATTAAAAATAATGAAATATATAGTTGTCAGAGTACAATAATACAAAAAAACACTAAGTTTACAATTAGGTTTGGTTGTAATAGTAATCTGTTTCATAATATATTACTGAAATATTTATATCTGCCCTAAGAAAGCAAATGATACCAAATGATTACCAAGTGCATTTTTGATTAATGACCTTGTTAAAATAGATTCTGTAGTAACTAATTCTTATTGGCAGTTTTAGTGTAAGTACTACCCAACAGATGGATCCATGAAGCACATATTGATAGCTTAAGAAAAAAAACTAATCAGTAAGGAATAAGATGTATGAACTTTGAGATTAATTTATTTAGCCAAAAAGTTCAAAGATTTATTGATAGTTTTTTAATTAATAAATTTATTATACAGTGCATACTTATGAAATTCCTTAACACAATTACTATATAGCAACTGTATTAAATAAAAGAGTGAAATGATTTATATGTTATCACATAAAAATAATATATGGCAAAAGGTCTCTTAAATGTTAACAATTTTTTACTAGTTAAAATATTTATTTTTATTATCATAACAACAATGAATCATGCAGTAAATATATTAATTAATAACAATCAAATGATTTATTGCTTATGAGTTCATAAGAAGTTCAAACATCAGAAGTAATAGAGAACTTGAGATCTGGGTCTATTATATTATTACACCAAATCACACAAAACAATATATTAATTTAAAAATTATCTATAAATAGAATTATATATATATGATTTGGTTAATAAGTTATTTTTAAAATCTATGGGTGTCATAAAATAATCACTTTTCGAATTTTGTGTATATAGAAACACAAATTTTTATTACTTAAAAATAATAATTTACAAATATGTATATAAATGTGTATTTTTATTAAATAAATTATTTTCAGAATTTGTGCATTTTACTTCATAATGTTTTTGAAGTCCATACATTTTATTTTTTATCAATTAGTTGGTTCTGTGGCAATGTGATGCAATGCACTGTGGGTTCTTTTCTGGAGTCGGGAATCTCTCAGTCACTATGCCCAGAAAAACCTGTTAGCCACTTTCCCTTCCCTTTCCATTCCCCACTGTAAGTTTTTCCTAAATTCTTCTCTATTCTGCTCCATCCATTTCCACAACATAATCTTTGTCAACTCCATAGCCTTTATATCTAAACCCTCCTTATTTTTCCCAAATCCAGCATAAAAACCAAGAATCCACTTCTGTATAATCGCTTTGCTTATATATAGAGCTTGCAAAATAAGCTCTTACAAGCTTTGAAAGTATCCTCAACCCCAGACCGATTTCATCTTCTGGCATCATCTCAAAGCTTGTCAAGAGCTTATTTTTCAAACTCTATGTATAACATTTGTAAATACAAGCTTTATTAAAAATCAGTCATGTGACATCTGACTTGATTTTTTTATTATTTTATTAATCGCTTTGCTTATATTTATTCTTCCACAACTTCATTATTTGTACCCTTTCTGCTTACAGGCATTTATATTCAATGATCAAATGCCTACCTAATATTTTCTATGCACAACTTGCAGACTAAATCACCCACAAGTATGATAAAGCGCCATCTGATGAGTATTATGTATAATAAATACAGTAACATACTGCTAAGTGTAAATTACACATAATTACACACTAACCCACTCACATATATAGTTTAGTATCAAAATATAAAAGAAAAATTTTAAAAATAACTAACAAATAAATAATTTTTATACTAAATTAAAAAACAAAAAATTATAATTTATAAAATAATTTTATGCAATAAGTGATGAAAACTCTATATTAAAACTAAATTAAAATCCAAATAAAAACATTTCACATTTTCAGTTAATTAAATGTACACTTTGCGTGCATAACATTTTTTAAATATTATTTATAGAATAAATTAAAATTTAAAGTTATATATATTATTTTAAATTCTAAAAAAAATCTAATTTACATTTTGTATTGTAAATAAATTTATGATCTTACAGTATAACATATATTGTTTAAAAAATGCTAAAATTACAATTTAATTAAAATATAAATTATTTTAATTTGTAAAAAAATGCATTTATGTAGATAACATTTATTAAAAATCTATATTCTAGTAATACTTGCTAATCTTTACAAATTTAGATTATTGCTATAACCCATACAACATTAATCTAAAGTAATTTTATTGATGTAAAAATAAGCTCATGGACCTTAAATTAGATGCAAATAATTATAAAAAGGGTCTATTCCAACTAGAAAATAAAGAGCCTTTTTTATTGTAGCAGCTATATTGCATAAAGAAACTGTAAATAATTTTACTGTATAAAAGCATTTCAAAAATAACTTCCTTCAGCAGCTAACAATCCATGCATGATCCCAGTGCTCTAAGACAGTTGATAAAAGAAGTTATTCATGAAATGCATGTGTGGGATTATTTGTCAATTTTTTTTTATATAGTATGGCAATCGGCTTAATTTTACTGATGTAATCATTTAATGAATGTTGAATTTCTCTTTATGAAATTTTAATAACTTGATCATTCACACTTACAAGTTGTATCAAAATTATTACAAAATCAAATTACTCAGTACTCTTCTATTTAATTACAAAAAAAATTAAATCCAAAGCAGATTTTTCTGTAATGTTATATGGCAAAAAAAGAATATACATGCATACTATGTAAATACATTGTCTATATGTTATAAATGTAGGACTTCATAATACAATGATTATGCATTTGCCTACTGGCTGTGACCAGTAAATTTGAAATATTTTTTGAGGCATGGGCCTTTTTTTTAAATATCTGCTCTTAATTAACATAGCTAGCCAACAATTATTGATCTGAAAATGGATGTTTAGCAGGTAAAACACTGATTAAAAATTATCAGTGTCCAAATACTCTCTGGCTATTTTTAATCAGAGATTCACATAAGGATGAAAAGTTTCTCAAGAACTTACCATTTGTTTACAGGGTGAACTTGTTTATTACTGTCTTCATCTTTATTATTTCTCTATGGGAGATTGTGGGGGAGGCTTTGTCCTGCAATCAGTAATTTAAAGATTGTTTTATTTGTTTGCCATTGTGGTATGCCGTACACATAGAATTCAGACCACTGAAAGAAGTATGGAGAGATGCATGTTATAAATAACAAGAACTGATTAAAAATGAAATATATGGGTGAGACAACAAACAGGTGTTACTGACATCATTGAAATAATGAAATGACTGAAGTGATGTTGGAGTGGACATATTTCTAGAAGAGATAATAATAGATGACAGTGAAATCTTAAATGGGATTCCAAGAGGTTGTAGAAGATCTAGAAAGAAATCACAGAAGTGTACTGGGATGAAGTGGAAAAGAGAGGATGGATTGAACTTGGAGAGATTTTCATCATGTAGTGGATTGATAGTGGTTGAAAATGATGATGATGTTGGTTTATATATTTTGTATTCCTTACTTATCCCAGTTCAAGTCCTAACTATATTACATATTAAAACAGTTTCATTAACAGTTATGTAATAATTGCTTAGACAAACTTACTACTACTACAACTGTATCTACTACAACCATAACTATGATTATGATTGTTGCTATTACTTCAACAACAACTACAACTATGATTATAACTACAACTATTACCTAGACACACTAATGCCTTAAATCTTTGTTGTAACTAAAAATTATGCATGTGTTGTTTCAGAGATGATATAGCAGGCAACTTGGTATACTATATATATATATATATATATATATATATGAAAATTCTGAGTCATAATAATATTTAAACCATGGGAACCTAATTGTATTTTTATATTGGACTATTTCCATCATCTAATATGTGTGTTGAATGTCTTTAGAAAAGTTTAATTTTAGTTAAATATTCCAAATGCATTCAATTGTTAGTAATATCACATCAAACAGGTTAGTATATGTACCAACTGTTAATAATATCACAGCAAACAAATGTTAGTAATATCACAGCAAACAGGTTAGTATATGCATTAACTGTTAGTAATATCACAGCAAACAGGTTAGTTTTTGCACAACGTTTTGAGAGGTATTTTTCTCCCCTCTTCTTCAGGTGTTGCTGGCCTGACCAGTGACAGTACTAGCATGGGATTCGAACCTGTGTCCTTAGATTTTTGATTATTGAAATTTAAGGTAACGCTCTAACCAACTGAGCCATCCTGCCAAAGGCAACAGTATGTAGTAATTTCATATCTCAACAAATATACAAAAATTCGGTATATTTCTTTTATATTTATTACATACTGTGTAACTGAAATTTATATTTCCATTGATATTGTTACAACATAGTTCTGATTGAATTCTTTTTGCAAGTTGTAGAAAAAATGAGAATCAGTCAAATAACAGAATATTTAACTTAGAAAGTAGCATATTGGTATCCTTGAAAACATTAAGTATAGTCAATGTTGCCATTGAAAAATGTTGAGTTTGCTAATAAAAACTGTAAATAATTATTTCAGATAACAATGCTTATTTTTCTATCAAAATATAATAATATGGGTTTATAAAAGAAAATTGAGAGAAATATACGTCCAATTTGAATTCTGTAAGTTGTGTATAATACATTATATTATATATCATCTGTAGAAGACTGTACAAAAATTAATCATAAAAAATAAGCTGAATTTAATATTGCTTTTATCATGGAAGACAAAATGCAAATATTAAAAGAAGTTATGAGAATAATTAATGAGTACGAATTAACATTTTGTTTTGAATTTTCAGAGTATGAAAAGGCATTTGATTTTATAAAAATTTGAGCAGTAATTAAGGCTTTCTAACCTTAAGATATAAATCAAGAATAATATTAAATATTAAAAAATATTTGTCTTTTCTGCATGTGTGTGGTCATGTGTTTCAGTTGTATGAGATAGTGTGGATAGTTGGTGGGTGTTTAAAAGTCTGAGTTCAAATCCCCTATATTTGCAAACCAGAACTGGCTAAACTTCATGTTGATTCTAAAAAGATTAAAATGGATAAGATTATGTGATAAAGTGATTTCAAATATTCAAATTTTTATGGAAATTTTACAGGAAGTATTTTATGGATTAAAATATAAAGTTAAAAGAATAAAAATGCATGGAGATTGCCTACGCCATCTATATTTTGAAGATCATGTAACAGAGTTCCTAAATAATGCTTAAAAACCTCAAAAATGTGCTTAACAAGTTATTAAATAAAACAAAGGTAAACTATGATTAAAAATAAATGCAATAAGGATTAAAGATGTGGCCAATGGATTTTCAAAAAAGGAGTGAATAAAGGTAGATAATAATAAATTATAAGCAACTAACAACTATGAATATTTTGGTCAGACTATTATACCTGTGAACATTAGTTGATTCAGTGCAAACTGCAGTAATTTGATGGAATGTTGGCTTGTGTAAGCATAAAAATGGTGATCATGTGATATCATAATGGTATAGCATCTATAAACATAATGAATACAATCAATCACTGTTTAAACTTGTTTGAAATGATCTGGGCAAAATAACTTTTTAAAAAAAAAGCCTCTATACATGAAAACTTTTTAATAAATGTGTTTTACTAATATTTACTTATTATTTGAGATTTGAACAATAAATAAAAGAGCATGATATAGACCCCAGGTCATGCAATAAATTAGGAAAAGATTTATGTTGGAAGTAACAAGGAGGAATAAATATGCAATACATGCACATTAGGCAGGTATCATTATCAATCTTGAAAAAAATCAAAAAGTAGAAATGGTACCCAATTAAATATGTTGCTGGATAAACTGAAAATGTTTCTAGAAGAGGTAACTTATGTAGACATTTGAATACAGAAATTTGCTGAATGGATTTTATTGATTGCAAAAATTGGATTAAAATAGAAAGTCTTTCATTATTCAGTATTTTCATAATGTTTAAAAGTAATATGTCGATTTTCACTGATTGAAGAGAAAGATAAAGCATAGGATGAGCATATAATATATATATATATATATATATATTGTCATCCCATTATAGATGAAAGCTAGGTTATATCACAATCAATTTTTGTTTGTGGATATTGCATTAACTCTCTTATGATCAACTCATATAATATTATAATCTTTACTTTCCAATTAGAATTAGAAAGATATTGATTTTAAGACAATTATAAATAACTACTTCTGATTAACATTAGATTGTCTATCATAAAAAGTCCCAACTGTTTCCTAGTTGAAAAAATATGTAACTCTATTCAGATTCCAGTACCGGATAGCCAAATTTATAAATCTTTTGGTCTCACGGCCAGATTATTAAGATGCTCTTAGTAAATGTTTGAAATTGATTTGTTATTATTGACTACTAATTCATTTTAAAAACTCATATTTAAAAACATGTTCCATTAATCAGTATTAGCATCTAAAAAAGAACCACATACAAATAAATAATACTATGGAAATAAAAAGATTGTATCATAATTTTAAACTGTGGTAGATTATATTAGGATCAAAAGTGTTATAATCACTCATCATCATCATCATCAACCATTATCAATCCACTGCAGGATGAAGTTCTCTCCAAGTTTAATCCATCTTTTCTGATCTTTAGCTTCTTTTCTCCACATCACCCCTGCACACTTTCTTATTTCATCCATCCATCTCACATGTGGTCTCTTTCTGGGTCTTTTACAATCTCTTGGAATCCAGTTTAACATTTCAATTGTCCATCTATTATCATCTCTTCTAGCAATATGTTCAGCCCAACTCCACTTCAGTCTTTTAATTTTTTCAATGCAGTCAATACTACCTGTTTGTTCTCTTACCCATATATTGCGTTTTCAATCTCATCTTGTTACTCCCCATACTTCTTTGAGTGGTCTGAAGTCTCTATATTACTTTTTGATTAAACGCCTAAGTCTCAAATCCATAAGTAAGAACTGGTGAAACACATTTATTAAAAACCTTCCTTTTCAAACACATAGATATATTTCCTTTTAGTATCAAGTTATTTCTACCAAAAGCACTCCAAGCAAGTTTAATTCTATGATTAATTTCATCCATTATATTTTCAACCATATTAATAATCTGACCAAGGTATTTGTAACTGTTAACTTCTTCTAACTCATCATAATCAATCTTTATTTTTATATTTTGTTACTGCCAAATGGATGAGCACATAAGGATCACTTGTTAATATCTATTGTAACTTTATTAAAAAGTAAATTAAGATGGTTATATATATATATATATATATATATATATATATATATATATATATATATATATATATATAACCATCTTAATTTACTTTTTATATATATGAATAAGGCATGTTTTATCTGAAGCAAAAAATTGAAAAGACTATCAAATCATTTTTTCTTTTAGGTTTAATACTTCTTCGTTTACTTAAGCATCTATGAAGACTACAAAATCAAAATGGCACAGAATAATAAAAATTAAGGTTATATAATGATTTTTCTTTATGTACTTTTGCCTAGAAAGTAACGGCTAGTGACACAATTTTATAAAAAGATCAACAAATTCCTTTATTTCTATACTTTTCCCCTCTCTCTTTTTATATATATGTCACTAAACATCAGTCAACATTCCCAATATTAATAACAATCAATATTGTCTTGCATTGGTGGATGAGAGGTCAGCGCCACTGCCTTGCATTTGCAGGCAGTTGCCTGGGTTGCGGGATCGCATCCCGGCCGATGCTATGACACTTAAATAATAACAATCAATAATTTCAAACTGTTGTCAAGGCAACATTTTAACAATAAAAATGATATATATAATTGTAATAATATATTTTATAAATAACTACAATAAACTGCAGATGTACTTTCAGTTAATTTCTCAACCTTCTTCAAATGAAAAACCTTTTATTATAATATTTATTCTATAATGGACACTTATTATAAATATACCTTTCAATTATCACTCCATTATTCCAAATTTTAATTTAGTTTTTCTGAGCCACAGCCTTTTTTTCTATATTGCATCAACAAGCAACTTTATTTTATCTGTGTATCTGACATATGGATTGTTTGTGAGTCTTTTAAAATCTTTTAGTTTAACATTTAACTGTCCATCCATTATTACCTCCTTTAACAATGTGTATAGTTCAACTCCACTTCAGTCTATCAATTCTTTCAATGATGTCAATAGCAATTATTTGTTCTTTCACCAAAACATTTCATTTTTAATTTCTTTTTGTACTTTCTTGAATGATCTGAAATCTACAAATTGATATTCAGTTAGTTTTCAAGTCTCAGATCCCAAAAGCGATTGATCCAAGTTTAATTCTACAATTAATTTTATTTGTTATATTTAGCTCAGTTTTAATAATCTGGTCAAGTTATTTGTAATTGTTATTTTCTAATTCATGATTAATAGAAATTGTTATTTTGTGCCATAATTCATACTTACGTATGATTTTTTAAAAGTATATTTGAAAATAAAATGTAATTTATGAGTTTGATTTTTTTCATTTTAGCAATTAACCTCATTTATGACAGTATTTATGAGAGGCATCAATGTGGACTTTTAATGTGACAATGTTCAATGGCAACGCCTAGAATTTCAATTTAGATTGAATTTGAAAAATTTTCCAGAAAGCATAGCACCTATAACTAAACTCAGAATTTTTTTTAAAGTTAATGATACCATTCTAAATTTATCTAATTATGTAATTGGGTATCTAGATAGTCTTGTGTTGAAATTACAATGAATGAAAAACCACAAACTTTCACAAATCAAGATTTGAAATAACCTTATGAGAGTTGCTCTTTTTTTAATTGACAAGTCATTAATTATATATCAGTTTGTTGATATGGACAAAATAGTATGAGCTATTAGTTTGATTATGTAAAGTTACTCACTAGATGACTCTGATATAAAATAAAAAATGGCTTCTAATAGCATTGTCACAAACAATGGTAGTCATGTAAAATTTGTTAGAATGCAAGTACACCTGGGTCTAGTTTTACGTGATAGATAGGTTCCTCAGAAAACATGCACAAATGAAATTGCGCAAAAATAGATATAACTTACATTGAAAAAGGGGGAATGTGATCTGTGATTTTTCAAAATTCACATAAAAGCAAAGCACTAATGTAAAATTACTTTAAAATTCACGCAAAAAAAAAATAAGAAAATAAAATATGACTAATAAAAAATTTCAAATTTGAAAAAAATTGATTCAAGACAAACTTTTTTTTAACTATAATATTTAATTTTATTCAAAATAATATATGTTTATGCATAATTTACAGCACAGTAATTTACATTTTTTTATACACATTTTAATTTTTATGGCTATTTTCCAAAAAACATGTTAGTTTGCAAACTTGATAAAAAAATCAGATTTTTCACAAGAGGAAATACAACTAGCGCCAACTTCACACTCATGTTGTGTCAATGGTTTTCTGGTGACAATGTAATTAGTAATTAATCTTTGAGATGATGATTTTATTAATTGTTTATGAAACTAACAACTAAAAATTAAATTTTTATTTTTGTCTTTAATTTTTTAATTTTCAATTCTGTTTAAAAATCATACTTCACATCACATTAATTTCAAGTCATCATAAGTAATTTTTAAGTTGTTAATTACAATTAAAAATCAGATTTTAATTTTTAATTGTCAAATTTAACTGTGCCCACTTGTGGACACTAAGTGATTAATAATTAATTACGTTCTTTTTTAAAAAGCAAAAACAGAATGTGATTTAAAATTAAAACGCACAATGTTTGAACAAATTTACATTATAATCTTGTAAAATTTAACGTATGTAAACATAAAATGTGGAAAACATGATTTTAATTTCATTATTGCACAAAATCTTACTATTATAAAGCACTGAAAATATTGAAATTACTAAGATGAAAGTCGAATTCCAATAATGTGCTATTACTTTCAATATAACGTAAGTGCGCAAAATTTATTATTTAAAGTAATTGTGCATTATCAGAGTTCGACTTCTGGTGAAACATGAATTGCATAACTTCAAAATCGTGTTAAATAAGTCCGCGTAAAAAGAGACCCAGGCGTATTTGACATTTATTAGCTTATCTATATGGTAAAATATCCGGGATGTGGCTTAGGAATTAGAGGCACTTAATAATTGTATTCTTAAATACCTAAGAATAAGAGAAACATAAAAGTATGTCAATAAAATGCCAAAATCAGTATTTTTCTGTATAGATAGATAATCTAATTTTAAACAGAACTATAAAAATAAACATGAACTTCTAAACCTACACTCGTCAAAAATTGAGGCTAAATTTTCAAAATTTAATTTTTTTACAAGTGGCCTTCAGTTTGAATAATATTATAATCCAAATAAATCTAAGTTTTAATAAACTTATTATTAAAATTAATTTTAACATAACTAAAAAGATAAAAAGTTGTAAAAGTTATAAATTTAGTAAAAAAAATTAAAAAAACAAAGTTTATTTTTTTACATTAAAGAGTTATTGTTTTTTTATACTGACTAAATTTAATTCTTTTTAAAACATCATATAATTATAAAAACAAATCCATTTTAATTATATCCGGGTTAAGTATATACATTATACAAGACAAAACTCTCCATACAGTAGTGCCATTCTACTGTATGGAGAGTTTTGCCTTGTTTAATAACAATTATGTGCCAGTATGAGATGATGATCATGTGAAGGTTAGTGGTATATACATTATACTTGTATTTTAATATTACAAATATATTTTATAACAATCCAGTATGATAGTTTTGATTGATCCAGCAATCTTCTTCAGAACTATAACTATAACAAACACAATACAAATACATAAATACAAATATACATGAACATATAATTTTACATTTTATATCCAGAAATCTTCTTCAGAACTATAATTTTAACAAACACAATATAAATACATGAAAACAAATATATATGAATATGTAACTTTATATGTCCATGTATTTGCATTATATTTGTTATATAGTTCTGAAGAAGATTGCTGGGGCAATCAAAACAATCAAAGTGGGTTGTAAAAAAGTATTGTGAAACAGTAATAAAGGACATAAAGTTGTCAAAAACAATATGAAGTCAAAAATTATCTTTACAATCATTTCTGCTTGACTATTAAAATATAAACAATTGCTACCATTTTGTACAAATTGAATTTTGCAATTTAACCTTTGAACTATAAAGATATATATTTTTCTAATAACTCCTGCTATTTATTAATAAAAATTAAAACTAAAATATATGATCTTTACAGATCATTTAGGAGGATTTATCACAATATTGTAACAAAACTAGTCTGCAGCTTATTCAAATATTGTCCAAGTCAAATCATGTTCAGTGACTTTAACTAGAAATTGTGTTTCAAAGTAACATGAAATTTGCCAGGAAAGTAATAATATAATTTTTATTAAAAATTAATAATTAATTTAATATATTTTATGAAATAAATAGCATCAATTAAATGTTTGATTTTATTTGGAACTTTAAAACATAACACGCAAATAAAATACAATGAATTGTTTTACTACATGCAAAATAATGAGTTTAGATATTGAATTCTAAAATGTAAGAAACTTCTTGGCATCATAAATTGTCATGAATTCCTCAATGATTAGTACCTCCATTTTTTAGGTTGAAATATTCAGTCATTGAATTTATATTATACCTTGATAAAACAGAAACCAATTTGATAAGGTAATTGTAATTGACCCCCAAACTTTTTACAACCTCTCAAGTACTGAGTAAATATCATACAACATTAACCATGTGGTGGCCCCCAAATAAATGGTTTCTGAATGCATGTATTAATTTATTTTAAAAAGTAATAGAAATATTTGCAGCTTTTTTTATTTCTCATAATTAATTAATATTAATAAATATTAAATGTTGGTGAACATAGAATTTATTTGAAAATCACCCAAGATAAAATCTTTTCTATATAAAAAAGAGTGACTAATATTTGATCTTAGGTTTTCTTTTTCTCAGATTTTTCAAAAACAAAGTAACATTAATAATTTTTATTAGTAATTCATTAGACTAGAGTTTATTCAATAATAAATAATATTTCTGTAATGTGATTTTCACTAACTCTCACGCAAGGTGAGGACTGGTTTCTGTGATGCAGCATAAATTACATTACAGAAATATTATTAATTACTGAATAATCTCTAGTCTAATAAATGACTAATAAAAAATATTAACATACTTCCATTAAGTGATTTGGGTCAAAGTTCTGAGGGCTGTATATTTGACACATTAATTAAACTGTTGTAACTATATATATATATATATATAGTTACATAGTTGAATATACCTAAAGATAGATATATATATATATATATATATATATATATATTCTTCTTTAGGTAATTCAAACATAAGAATTTATTTTCATTATATAATTGTAAAAATCATTATAGTATCATCATTATCATCATCAACCATTATCAATCCACTGCAGGATGAAATTCTCTCCAAGTTCAATCCATCTTCTCCAATCTTTAGCTTCTCTTCTCCACATCATCCCTGCACACTTTCTTATTTCATTCATCCATCTCACATGTGGTCTCTTTCTGGGTCTTTTACAATCTCTTGGAATCCGGTCTAAAATTTCAATTGTCTATCTATTATCATCTCTTCTAGCAATATGTCCAGCCCAACTCCAGTCTTTTAATTTTTTTCAAAGAGGTCAGTAACACCTGATTGTTATATTTTTATATTGGAAAATCACCATCAGATATTAATACAATAATCACTATATATATATTTAGCCTTGAGTGTTATTACACTTATTATTTGAGTAATACTTTAAGTGCAATTTGAAATTTATAATTGCAGTGTGTAATGTTATAATTACCTATTTATTAGTCTGCATTCAGAACAAGTTATGTTTACCAGTTTAAAGAAGTTTATTTAATTAAACTTCTTTATATCAATAATTTCAATCTCTATTGTCAAGTTGCAATCTTTAGTGTGTATATAAATATATTGAACCAATAATAAAGATGGGATTCCACCTTTATTGTTAAAATGAGATTGCCTTGACAATAGTTTGAAATTGTTAATTGTTATTGATATTGGGATTGTCTAAGTGTTGACTGGCTTTTAATGATATATATATATATATATATACTGAACAATGGTAAAGATATATGCAAGAGATTGTGTCCTGGGCCAACTGATGAGTGCTGGCTCAGCACAAAATGTGCATCTTGGAGAGCATAGATCTTTTTCACATGACTTTGATTATATGTTTATAATTACA
The DNA here is from genome assembly GCA_028023455.1 of Epiperipatus broadwayi. Lineage (NCBI taxonomy): Eukaryota > Metazoa > Onychophora > Udeonychophora > Euonychophora > Peripatidae > Epiperipatus > Epiperipatus broadwayi. The sequence goes on from JAQFVV010000165.1 coordinate 2,779,160, forward strand.
TCTCTCTTCAAAGTGTTAAAAGTAAATAGAAACCAGTGTCTACCTTGTGTGAGAGTGATGTAGTGAAAATTACATTACAAAATAAGTAACATGGCTCCGTTTTATTTAATAATCATGTTAATAGAATAAATCAATGTTAATAGAAGAACTAAGGGTGTGCAGATTATTCTCCAATCCCCTTTTGCTATTTAGTGGAGTGATAAAATAACAAAGAAAAAAAAAGTTTCTGAGTTGATTCTTGGCTGGGTGAATTAAAACACTTTTGTAAATTGAATGAGTGTCTTTTTCAGCAAATATTTGACATGCTTGGACGTCACATGATCTGATTAATACTCTCCAACCCAATGGTTTTATTCAGCTTTTCTTGAGCACAATGTGATTTCCCCTGTGATCAAATCTCAGAGCATAATAGTTCATTTCTTAAAATGTCATGTGATATTTTGCACAATCAAATCTTGATTGAGAAAATAATCTTATTCATTTAACTAAAGTGTATTTTGTTTTACTTTACTCAGCTAAGAGTCAATTTAATGATCTTTTATATCCCAGTTACTCTACCAATGTACTAAATTGTGCAAGATTGGAGAGTACTTGGTATTTTTGCTAACATAATTAATGAATGATGCATAGCCATATTACTTTATTTTTGAAAAGTATGGGCACTACTTATTCACATAAGTTCAGAATAAAAACTATTCGTTCTCTCCCCTCCCCGATTTTATTAATTTGTGGCTTTAAGTTTTACACTTGGGCAATTTATCAGTTGCATAAAACCCGAATATTCCACCCCTAAAAAATCCAAGAACTCTCAATTACGGACAAACCCTGCAGCCACAAGCTCAACCACGTATTGCTGGAGGTTTAAACACAAGATAAACCATTGATAGCAATGCTTAACAACCATGAAACTACATTGTATTTGTCTTGTATATCTAATTAACTAACAAATTCGATTTTTTTTTTTGAAAAAAAAAAACTTTTAGAATGATTTTAAAACAAAAATTTATATTTTAATATATATATTTATTAAAATTAATTAGTCTTAAAATTATATGGAATATAAAGATTGCAACTATTTTATTTTATTTTATATATATGTGTGTGTATAAATAATTAAAAATAATTTTTAATTCCCATGTTTTATTTTTAATAATAATTTCAATAAAGTATTTATTTTTGCAATTTATTATTAAAAAAGATATTGAAAAAAAAATGAAATTTTATTAACATGTTAAAGGCACAGTTAAATGCATTATTTAAAAGATGAGCGAATTGTAACTGAAGAATTTATAATTTTTTTTTTAAAGAACCACTGTTTAATTACAAGTCCTCGATTCCTTTGTAAAAAGCTAAATAGAGATGAAAATGTTTTTGTTCCTGAAAATTAAATTAGATGTTATAGGAATAGTTCACTAAATAATGTACAAAACAAAATAATGTTAATTTTATTAAAAGATAAACATAAGAACAAATAAAAACAGAAATTAAAAAAAAAAAAAATCAAATGTCAAAGTCCTGCATCAAGAAATAATTTCTCAGGAAGATAAGCAATTAGAAATTTAATTAATTAATTAAATTTTAACAAATGGCATTTTATTTTAGACAGAATCCAACTACAAGTTTAAATCGAGCATAATAAGTTCTATTCATAGCTGGGCTTTCCCATTGTGCTTTTACTTATAAAATAGAATTCAGATTTTTAATTTTGTTATGTAAATTCTAATTAATACCATGTTGAAAACACATGGTAATAACTTCCATAAAGCTAAAAAAAAGAAGATACATTTAGTAAAATCTATAGAGATAAAACAATGAGGATGTACAATTTTAAAATCATATAAAACATTTAAATTAGTGTTCTAAAAATATTATTTTAAAATTAAAAAAAAAGAAAAAAAATACATTTTGTAGTTTTTATAAAATAGTTCTATTAAAAGAAAAAAAAATATTATATTTAATTTTTGCAATATTTTTTTCAATTTTATACTATATCTATAATTAAAAAGAACACATGACCCTTTGGATAAAATAATTTATTAATAACTATCTTTTAAGGATCTATTAATTAATCAATCCTGCACTAGGTGGCAGAGCAGGAGCAAAAGAAAGAAATTTATTGGACAAATCTATAATTAAATAAATATTTTTTTCTTTCAAAATTGGCATATTATTTTTAATGTGTATATAATATGTAGTTCATATACTCATTTTCTTTCCAAATCATGTTTATTCTATGAACCAATTTTATATTTACATCCTATATTTATCATGTTATTTAATTATGTTTTAATTTATCTTTGAAACATAGATTTAAGATGGTATACATATAAATGATTAAAAGTTGTAATATTTAATCTGGCCAATAGAATATCAGTTGTCAAGGCAACACTAAAATTGTATCATTACTTACAATTGATACTGATCTACTATTGGTTTGTTTAAGTATGAAGTTTATAGTGACATATGAATGTAAAGAAATTTGATTTATGATTAATCAAGATTTATAAAAAAATATAGGGAGAGATTATTTCCATTTTAATCTATATTTATTTATTAAACATAGTAAAGTGGTAATAATAAACAGTATTTAATATATAGTATTTGTTGTAAAAATTATATGCTAAAATAATGGTTAAAATTTCAAAATTTGTGATGGCTTTAATAATTTGACACTTTTAAATTACATTTTCATTGGTTTTGTATTATGGGGTTCTCCAGACATTTTATAATTCATGACTCTTTCCAACTACATACATATTGAAGTGACCAGCTTATATGTATTATGAGAATGTCATAAATGTGTTCATTCAATAGATGAATAAGCCTATGTATATTCAATACAACAAACTGATCACTTATAATATGACAAATGAATTGTAAAATAATATTACTAAAAAATAAATTATAAATACAATATATATAATTTAAGTTTCATATGTAAATTAAATAAATATAAAAATGTGCTTTAAGTGTTTTTCCATACAATACTAGATATTCTCTATAAATTTAAATTCAGAAGTTGTCATACTATTACTCTAATATAGTTTCTTTTCATTACCTTAAAATTTAAATCAGAAGATGGTTCAATTAATTGTTAATTCTGTGAAAATAGTATGATATCATTCTTATCAGGTGAATGTGGATAAATAATGAATTATCGCTGAAAACATAATAACATGGATTGATGTAAAATCAAAGCAGTTTATACTAAGTCATTAACATAACCCATAGAATATCCATAATTTATCATAGACCACAAGCTAAGAATGAGTTCTGTAAATGTTTATTAAGCTTCAAAAGTTTTATAACATGCTCAGTTTGTATTAAATTATGCTTTGGTCATTAACTCATTAATCATTTTTTTTAATCTACTCTGAATAATCCAGAGCATTGGTAGTGCTTTAATAAACATTATACTTGTGGCAATTAGGTGGATTACTCCAGAATAAGCCTACAAGTTTCTGAATCAAGGCATAGTCTGTTACTTTTAGTATTTGATTGTCATGTGATCTTCCAAACTAATAACTATTAGACCTTTTTTTATTAAAATATGGACACATAAAAATAAATTTGATTAGTTGGCACATAGAAAAACTTGATATTTTCTATTAAAATATAAAAATCTTTACATAAATAAACAAATGCAAGCTATGTAGATAGATTTAAATCTTTATTAAATATATATTGTCAAGATTCATCTGTGTATAGTTAACAATAACCATAGTAATCTGCTATCAACTGAATAAGAAATGTTTTTTAAAAAAACTATTACAAAGATGCTAAAATCATTAAAAGGACCAAAAAAAAACTGTCAAGCATTGTTAGCCAAGAGGTCAGCACAGCCACCTTGGTAAGCAAGTGGCTGGTTACTGACAGTTGTTGCGGGTTTGCCTTCCAGCTGATGCTATGACATATGAAAAAAAAAAACTTTCTCATAGTTGAATAATTTAGTTTTACAATTAAATCTTTTTTGTATATCATGTATTGATAATTTCTTCATAGTTTATTACAAATGTAAATTTTCAAATGATAGATATTCTAAAAGTTAATATTTAAATTTTGCAAAATAGGAAATTATTTTTCTAAATGTAGTTCTTAACTATAACAATGATGCTTTACATTATTGGATATAATTTTATCTATTCAAAAAGTTAATAGAAATAAATATTAGATGTTTAAATCCCATTTTTTAATTTCAAAAGAAATTTAGGGGTAGATATCATTAAAGAAAGAAATTGTATCTTAAAAGTAATATTTTTAATAAAATTTTAAAAGAATTTTTTTAAAAAGCTATTCTTGTATCAGCTGTTTTTAACAAACTTTTAATGAATTGTATTCTTAAAAATAAATATTTTCAAATAAAATTTAATTGTTGTCACATAGGTTTTTGGTTTAAAATAATATTTTATAATTTTTTTTTTCCAAAAATTAAAATTCAGAAATTCACCTGAGGCAAAATAATCCACCAATCAAAAAATCTCACTTCTATTGAGATTGAAATACAGCAAGTCTGACTTTTTTATGCAAATTATATACTTTAATTTACTAAAGTTAGTCTGATGCATGCTGCTATCTTCAGATTATTTTAAACTAAAAATTTTAAAATTATTTTTACACTAAAATAGAACTATGGATGGCAATCTAACGTTATAGATAGGTGAAAAATAACAAAGGTAAAATATAGAAATTATAGCATCAACATAATAACTATACCATGACCATGACTGTAAAGAAACTCATTAACAATTTATTGGAAACTTTTATTTATTGGGTAGTGAATAAAATACTAGTTTTTTTCTGAGATTGTGTACACTTATGATGTCAGATATATCAAAGACTTGGGAGGGGAGATACAAATTTCAATTACTATGTAAATATTACATACAAATTAGACAAATAACTTGTATCTAAGGTGATGAAATCATTTTTCAATTTATTTACATTTTAATGATGTATTGTAATGGTTATATTTGTAAATTTATGTAACAAAATCCAGAGTCCAGCAAAATACAGAAATGACATGGTGAGACCTCAAATCTGACCAAACCTCAACTCATTTTTCAGCACTCCATGATTTAACATCCTATGAATGACATTTATGATGTTACACTCAGTCTTAATTCTTTAGCAAGCTTACTGAGCAAAGAGAGAAACATGTGACTAGGGGGAAATGAACAATTTATACCTGATTAAAGATAAATGGTCTACTTAACATGCTAAGACCTAACTAAATGAATGCATATTATACATATTAATATAAGGAACATGGAGAATTTGGAGTCGAATTGTGAGTAAAAGACATGAAACAATATAATTTTATACAAGTTTATTAAAATAAATGATTAAATAATAATTAAGCAAAACAAAAAAAACAATTACTTGGGTTAGATACACCTATAATTAATGCATACAGGCGTTACATAATTGATGAGATGAATTGAATACAGTCATGTTATCTTGAGAAATTTAACTTAATATATACAAGTGTTTGTGGCTAATAAACCATGCCTATTATATTTTTGATATGCCAAACTATGCTTAAGATTTCCAATATTACAAACTAAAATGTTAGCCAGGATGATTATTATAGATAGTATTATGCTGATTGTTCTAAACACATTAAAAATGAGCAATTTAATAAGCTCAACATACAGATTCATCATGACAACCTAGATTTCAGTTTCAGACTAATGCTGAAGCATTAATAATGAGGAGGAGGAGAACGTATTACCTTTAGGTTTGCATCTGCAGAGTATGGTGCTATTAATACTAAAATTAAGGTTCCAGTGCAAGTGAGTAATTATTCATGGGCTTCAGTATTAAATACTCAGTGCCCTAAGACCGAATGGCTTGCTACAATAATAAAAGAACATTTCTGGTTCAGTGAACTCGGATTGGCTACTCAAGGGTTCTGGCCTTAAACTCAGTAGCATGCTTTGTGTTCTAACCCAAAGAGAGGTAGATGGGAGAAGCCTCTACTGCTAGCTTGTCAAGACATAACAAGTCATTAATGCACCAATGGGTGCTTAGTAAGAATACATTCACAATGCATAGTAATACAAATTTATATATATATGTAATAAATTGTTTTTCTCTTCACTAGTAAAATTTGTAATTATAAATATGCGACGTTTTTGCATGCATTAGTGAAGCTATAATTATATTATAATGTGAAATAGGTCTGCTTAGCGCCTTCAAGATTTAATGTTCGAATCTCATACTCATAGCATGAGATTTGAACATTAAATCTTGAAGGCGCTAAGCAGACCTATTACACATTATAATATAATTATAGCTTCACTAACGCATGCAAAAAAAGTCGCATATTTATATATATGTGATAAAAAAGTTACCATTGACACTAACTAAACAAATCATACAAATATCTAAAGCATTATATAATTACAAATATCCAGTAATACCCTTTGTTTAAAAGTCTATATCTCAATAATAGCAAACTTCAAAATGATACCAATTTGAAGTAGTATGCTAAACAATGTTAAATATTGAAATACAAACCAATTCAAACACAAAGCATGAAATTTTAAATAAGCAAACGATCATAAATTTTGGTAATAAACTAACATGTTTACAAACTAAACATTAGATTTTAATCTTTAAATAGCCCTCCCAAACTACAAATAAAAAGAAAGTTACCATTAATACTAACTGAACAAATCATACAAATATCTAAACCATTATATAATTACAAATATCCAGTAACACCTTCTGTTTAAAAGTCTATATCTCAATAATAGTGAACTTCAAAATGATACTAATTTGAAGTTGTATGCTAACCGATGTTAAATATTGAAATACAAATCAACTCAAACACAGAACATGAAATTTTAAATAAGCAAATAATCTTAAATTTTGCTAATAAACTAAAATGTTTACAAACTTATTAAAGACAAACTAAACATTAGATTTTAATCTTTAAATGGCCCCCCAAACTACAAATGAAAAAAAGGTACCGTTAATACTAACTGAACAAATTATACAAATATCTAAACCAATATATAATTACAAATATCCAGTAATGCCCTCTGTTTAAAAGTCTATATATCAATAATAGCAAACTTCAAAATGATACCAATTTGAAATTGTACGCTACATCGTTTAGCGTACAACTTGAAATTGGTATCATTTTGAAGTTCTCTATTATTGAGATATAGACTTTTATACAGAGGGCATTACTGGATATTTGTAATTATATAATGGTTTGTTTATAGATAGATAGATAGATAGATAGATAGATAGATAGATAGATAGATAGATAGATAGATAGATAGATAGATAGATAGATAGATAGATAGATAGATAGATAGATAGATAGATAGATAGATAGATAGATAGATAGATAGATAGATAGATAGATAGATAGATAGATAGATAGATAGATAGATAGATAGATAGATAGATAGATAGATAGATAGATAGATAGATAGATAGATAGATAGATAGATAGATAGATAGATAGATAGATAGATAGATAGATAGATAGATAGATAGATAGATAGATAGATAGATAGATAGATAGATAGATAGATAGATAGATAGATAGATAGATAGATAGATAGATAGATAGATAGATAGATAGATAGATAGATAGATAGATAGATAGATAGATAGATAGATAGATAGATAGATAGATAGATAGATAGATAGATAGATAGATAGATAGATAGATAGATAGATAGATAGATAGATAGATAGATAGATAGATAGATAGATAGATAGATAGATAGATAGATAGATAGATAGATAGATAGATAGATAGATAGATAGATAGATAGATAGATAGATAGATAGATAGATAGATAGATAGATAGATAGATAGATAGATAGATAGATAGATAGATAGATAGATAGATAGATAGATAGATAGATAGATAGATAGATAGATAGATAGATAGATAGATAGATAGATAGATAGATAGATAGATAGATAGATAGATAGATAGATAGATAGATAGATAGATAGATAGATAGATAGATAGATAGATAGATAGATAGATATGTTAATGAACTAATGTGTCTAAACCAATAGTTTCTATCTACTACAACTAACTTAATCCAGTTCTTAGGTTAGCATATAGTAAATAAAAGGGTTAACTAAATCATTAATCTGGTTAATACATTGAATCTGTATTTGTACATAGGTGTGATTAAGTTAAGGTGGAGAAAGCATATTTAATGGCCTTAACAACATTTAAAAATATACTTTAAAGATCATCGTTAGCTAGCATCTTACTTCTAACTAATAGATAAAATCATAAGTTTAATAATGTGTTATGCAAACCTTAATAACACTATAATATCAATAAACTAATGATTACAACAAGTGCATAGTGATCAATTGTTACCAATTAGAATATGATTTTGAAGCAGTAATATATTTATGCTAAGCTGTATTGTTAAATATTATGCTGGAGAGCTTATGATGATCTTTCCTTAAAAGTTTATTAAAGCAATTATTTGCTGTCTCAAAATATTGGCATATCATAACATATATATTAAATAAATGAACATAGAATAATTAAACAATAATGATAGGCATAACCACAGTTTATAGAGAGTTTAAAATAATAACTGAATATAGTTACTGAGATTAAGTAATGGTGTACAATAGTTAAGATCAGGCAAGTTTTACAGTTTTAACTTTATGATTTAATTTTAAAAGGAAATTAATAATTAAAAATGAATATTCATAGATTTACAATAGCTAGCTTAAGATTTAATTTACAGTTTAAATATTAATTTAAGAGCTCTGCGGTTTATGAAAAATTGTTACCAATCTTCTTCTGCAGCTTGGATATCAGGTACGTGGAGGTTGAATTATGGCACTTTTTCTTGGGTAGATTGCTTGGTGTTAAAGTCTCTTCCCTACAGCAATGGCTGGAATTCTCTATCCTAATGATGATGATCATATGTTGTGGTAGCATATAGGACTGGGATGGAGATGATCATTCCTCATAGGAAGAAATAGCAAATCTGTGGCCCTCTTATTCATGCATTATAAAATTCAAACGGGCATGGATTTTGGTAGCCACCACAGATAAATTTACAGAGTATATTTTAAGGTGTCAAAATATAAGCTAGTTATACCAGTTTAAATCCTATATTATTTTTCTATGAGCTGGATTCACGGTGGGGTGAATCCTTTAACACTTGTGTACAATTTTCATTTTAAATTTGTAAAATTTACTCAACTATGGTTTTAAATTTAAAGACAAATAAATTTAGCTTAGTTCAGCCATTCAATTCCCAAAGGGACATAAAATAGTGCTGGTTCAGAGTGTTTTGTTATTGACTAAGTTTTTGTTTTGAAAATATTATTCCAAAATTATAAATTTAGAAACTCAACCTATGCACTATTTTATAACCAGGTATGTAGCATAATTTATATTGATAATATTTTAATTTAATTTTAGAAAATTTAGCAATCAACATTTTGTTATATACGTATGCTGGTACTAGGTGAATTTTATACATATATGTGCAATTCTCAATGAAAACTAATAAATTGACTTCTTTTAAATAAATAAATCTATAATTTTAAACGATCTTATTTTTGAATACAGATATGCTATAATATATATAGACCAATAATATATCACAGTCTGTTCTCACACACACACACACACATATATATATATATATATATTTATGTGTGTGTGGGGGGGGTGCACTGATACATATATAATGATGTTTATGTTAATATACATGTATTCAAGAGGTTTTAAAGTTAGCATAGATATAGTTTATTTAAAAAAAATTAAAATCATAGCTTCTTGTGTTTAATATGGGGTTTTTGTTGTTTATATAAATTATTATTGCTTGATTTAGTTGTTGCTCATGTTGTAGCTAAAACTGACACAGTGCTCATAGAGGTTCTGTCAAAATTTTAATCAGTTCAGATTTGTTTTCTAACTGAGCTAACACCATTGCTGTAGATTCTACAGTTGATAAGTAATTATCTCTGGGTTGGGTCCTAATAATGTAATCACTGGTACTATTTGGATTAATTTTTATATACTTAACTTCTTGTAAAATAGGATTTTTATTATAAATTGACCTAGCTTGAGACCATGTGCCATCAATCACAATAATATTGTAGGGTTCTTCAGATTCTTCTATAGTAGAAACACCAGATACATCTATAGCTGATGGACTAGGAAACAAAAGTAATGTTTTTGAACTGGCAACAAGATCTTGAAGAAAAGAATAGTTGGATCCTGTAAATTCCTGGAATAACATGACATTTAGCAATTTCTAAAGAAGTCATTAACATAGGAGCTGTTCTCAAACAATGATTTCTTTCATTTGGATGTTGTAGAATATATATACTGCACTTATTTGCTAATGCCTCAGGTGGAAGATAAACACACCAACATAGTGCCTGAGATCACCTAAAATTTTTACAATCAATTCTCTACTGAGGTGGATCACCAGGAAAATCATCATCATTATTTATTTTGAAATCAAATGACTCAGTTTTTCTTTCAGGTCCAGCTGAAGATGGTTCCATAAACCACATTTCACTCTTTGTTATTATTTTTGTAAGACCTTTAAATAAGTGCAGTTAAAAAAAAAGAAAAGACTTAACCAAAATGTAGTTAATAATTTAGAAAATATATATCAAGACATTATGTGAAAAAAAAAAGTTCATCACTCAGTTCTGAGTTTGGACAAATTTTGTTTAGTTATAATACTGTTTCAGTATATAAAACTGTATTTAACAGTTATGTGCTGATTAAAATTGCAACTTTGGCTTGATGGGATTATTTTTTTATATCTGTGAAGTAAATTTTCTTTATTTGAGTTGTAAAATGTCAAGCGTTGTTGGCCTAGCAGTTAGCCTATCTGGTTTCCAAGCAACTGGCCCGGATTCACATCCCAGTCAATGCTTTGACATTAAAAAAAAAAAATTTTTTTTAAACTCATTTTACTGCATTTTATTGTTGATAAAAGTTTATTTTTAATTATGCACTTTTTTCTGAAGTAGTTTACATATCCAATAAAAGCTTTTTTGCCTTGGGTATGTCACGATGTATCCTACAGACTATCCTAAAAATATTAAATCAAAATTTAGTGAGCAAATTATATTCTAATTTGTCTTTAATGTATTTGTCTAAATGTTTATGATGATGGTATGTTAGTTGTGATAATATGTTGGAATATTTCAATCATCTATAAATTAAATGTTGAAAAGTCTACATTTCAAATGCAAACAAGTGTTAGTAATAATACACAAATAGATAACAAAAATTAGTAAATTGCATATTGTTTCAAATAGTATTATTCTCCACTATTTTTCAGGTATTGCTGGCCTGACCAGTGCCAATATTAGCATGTGAACAACCTTATACCTTTAGATCCTTGAATATCAAATTTTAAAACAAATCTCTAACCAACTCAGCTATTCTGTCCAAAACAATAGTCAGTAGAAATTTCATATACTTACTTATTCAAATAGGTTCAAATACTCTGGAGTCTTCCAATTAACAAAATTTGAGGTATCAAGAAAATTTGAATCAACCCTCATAGGGAAGTATGAAATTTCTACTGACTGTTTCCTTTGACAGAATAACTCAGTTGGTTACAGCATTGCCTTAAAATTTGATATCAACTCCTATGCTAATATTGTCACTGATCAGGCCAGAAATACTTGAGGAGAAGGGGAGAATAAAATACCACTAGATGTAGTTTACAAACATCTGTTGTCTATTTGTCCAATATTACTAACAGTTGTTTGTATTTGAAAGATTTAAATAAAGTGTAAAATTCTCTAGACATTCAACATTTAATGATAGATGATGAAAATAGTCCAACATATTATCACATGTTTTTAATGTACTTTGTTATTATATATCATAAAATTTTGCTTTTAATTACTTTATAAATAATATTTACGTAGTTCTTTTTTTTTCTTCTCTTAAATATTGGTATTTTATCTTATGAAGATTACAGTGTGGTTATTGTGTGAACATCCAATTATTAGAAGTATATACTCTTATTCTTCTCCTTTACTTTCTTCATATATTCATATATATTTCTTATAATAACATCTTTTGTATATACTTTAATGCAGTTATTTTTTTATAAAACTTTTTTATTTTCCTGACAGTTTTGACTGTCCAGCAGTCTTCATCAGAGCTTTCTGAACCTTTCTTTGCTTTTTAAAATTACACAAAGGATTAAAAAGAAGAAAAGACAATATTTGGATATATATAAGTATGGAGAATATAACTAATATATGATTTTAAAAAGCAAAGGAAGGTTCAAAAAGCTCTGATAAAGACTGCTGGACAGTCAAAACTGTCAGGAAAATAAAGAAGTTTATATAAAAAAATTGCATTAAAGTGTATATGAAAGAATTTATTGTAAGCAATATATATGAACATCCAATTATATTGAATACTTCCAAAAAAAAAAGGTGGATATTTTTTAAAGAAGTTGAACATTTTTTTAAATATCATTACAGCAAACAAATGCTTGTTTGTTGATTTACTATGCAAAAGTGATGATAATGATCACAAAGGTAAACTATTGGTTAAAAGCAATTATTGCATGCTGAGGAAACAGTGCATATATATATATATATTCATAATTATTTTAATAAGTGTATTATGGAATGACAGCTTCACAACAATAAATACAAACCTGCCTAAGATGTAGTTATAAGCTAGCTTTCTAAAATCATCTAATTTCAACAAAAACTGAAAATGCTTAATGCAACATTTTATGATATGTTAAATACACCATACCTAAAAAGTTCAAATTATATAATGCTAAATAATACATAATAATGGGGATCAACAAAGTATCAAGTATTTGGTATATTAAAGCAGTAACCTTTAACATTACAGCAATCTGCAAAATAAGTAAACTATGGATATTTTGCAGAGTGTTTTGACTCTAGAAAGTATTACATTAATATAGGTACATATAAGTTGCAGTGTTGATTAATCAAACCACACACATATTTAAGTATTGTTTATTATATGGCTTGGATATACTATTTAAATTTGAATATTATCAATTACATGTGTGTATTGTTAGCCAAGAGGTCAGCACAGCCACCTTGCAAGCAAGTAGTTGGTTGCAGACGGTTGTTGCAGGTTCGCGTCCTGTCTGATGCTATGACATATGGAAAAAAAATTAGCAATTGGTTTATATATTAACAGTGTTTATTCATAACTACTTGAGATGTGCTAGAATGTGGTATTGTAATGCTATGACTTTATAGCAAAGTTTTTTTATGCTATACTTACATCCTGGAATTCAAATGAGATTTAAGTGAAATGTTTTATAATTACATAGAGTATATTCTAAGCTTACAAGTTAGCAATTAACTAAAATTCTGAATAGTTTCTTCCTAATTACTTGAGAAGATGTTCCAAAATGGGGTACCTTACTCCTGTTACTTTATGGTAAAGTATTTCATGATACACAGTTAACATATTTGCTATGTTTTCATACTGGGATCAAATCAGAGTTAAGTGAAATTCTTTTCAAGAGAGTTAGGATTCTTCTTTTCAATAGCTGAAACATTGCCAACATGGTTAACTATTCATCATCATCATCATCATCATCATTATCAATCCACTGCAGGATGAAGGTCTCTCCAAGTTCAATCCATCTTTTCCTATCTTTAGCTTCTCTTCTCCACATCACCCCTGCACACTATTTTATTTCATCCACCCATCTCATATGTGGTCTCTTTCTGGGTCTTTTACAATCTCTTGGAATTCAGTTTAAAATTCCAATTGTCCATCTGTTATCATCTTTTGTAACAATATGTCCAGCCCAACTCCACTTCAGTCATTTAATTTTTTCAATGAAGTCAGTAACACCTGTTTGCTCTCTTACCCATACATTGCATTTTTGATCCCTTCTTGTTATTCCCAACATGCATCTCTCCATACTTCTTTGAAAGGTCTGAAGTCTTTGTATTGCTCTTCTATTAAGTGTCCAAGTCTCAGATCCATAAGTAAGAATTGGCAAAACACATTTATTAAAAAATCTTCCTTTTAAAACACATAGGCATATTTCCTTTTAGTATCAAATGATATCTACCAAAAGCATTCCAACCAAGTTTAATTCTATGATTAATTTCATCCATTATATTTCCATCTGTATTAATAATCTGACCAAGGTATTTGTAACTGTTAATTAACTTCTTCTAACTCATCATAATCAATCTTTATTTTCATATTCGTCATTGGTTGGTAAATGAGTATCTAGCAATGAAAAAACAAGAATGGAAAATGACCCAAATTTAGAAATTCTGATGTCTAGTTACTACTATTTCACTTTTATTATTCCTTTACTAAAGATTATGGGACATGCCTTTGCCCTGCAATGAGCTACTTATCAAAAATGCCGTTTTATCTCTTATTTAAATTTAAAAAGATTTTATATATAAAATATGTGTGTGCGTGCGTATATATTATCAAATATATATATCTTTTTTAAGGTCACAAGTCACTGAAATTAAATAAATATTTGAAAAAAAATTTATGGGGGAGGGGGTTAGACATATTCTTTTAAAAAAATATCATTGAAATTTAACATTATTTGTAATATTCAAAATTAAATTTTAATGTACAACATTATTGTATTTTTATCATTCTTCAAATTATTTTTAAAAGAAATAATTCTTTTGAAGCTTTTAAATCACATGACTATTTTTCTTTTATTGCCCAGAAGAAAGCTTTTGTCTCAAAGCAATTCTTAAAACTGTGGAAGGAAATATGGGCAATGTTCTATTAAGCAAAAACATTATATCCACCCCCCTCTAAACGAAGTTAAATTATATGTCTTTCACAAGAAAACGCTATCTGTCAGCGAAGACTGACAGGATAAGGTTGTACCATGAGACACAAAGCAGCGTAACTTTAATAGTCACAAAGAAAACAAATGTTTAGTGACTGCAAGTGAACTTATTTAAATGTTATATCAGTAGAAAAGAGAGAATGTGTTGTTTGTAAATTCAAAAAAAGAAATCTGCTTTTATTCCTTCATTCTTTACGTTAGTCATTCATAGATTTCTTTGTGAATCTATTGTTAGTATCATAAAAGTTTTTTTTTTTTTTTTGTCATATGTAAAAGAATAAAAGAAACTGGAAATTGTAACAATACTTTTGCTTATATTAATATATAGATGCTATATATTTTTTTTTAAATATTAGATGGCGAGTATAATCAGCGTACCACTAGTAACAATAAAATCTTTTCTGGAAAAGATGACAATAGTGTTTTCCTGATAATCATCATCATCATAATTTTCGATCATTATCAATCACTATAGAATACGAATCTCTCCAATTTTAATCCAGCTTTTCAGCATTTCGTAGTTTTTTTCTCTACATCTCTCCAATGTATTATCTTATCCGATGAACCACCTCACCCTTGGTCTCTTTCTAGATATTTTAGAGATCCGACTATGTCATATTACTCATGAAAATTCCCAACCTGTGGAATGATTTAATATTTGGATATTTGTTTCAGCTTAGCGTTAAGCACTGGGATTATTTTCATATTTTTAATTGTATATAATTTTAATGTAAACATGTTCCTACCCATATTTTTTGACATTTTTTTAATTTTATTTTTCATTCTTCCCATTTTCTTTGTTTTTCTTACCTCTCCATTTTGAGTTAGAAAGATTAGCATAGAGTTAGGTTGAGATGAATCTTTTATAAACCTCATCAATATTTTTTATATGCTAATTGTGACTGTAGGACTGTGAATTTATATAATCACATTTTTATTTTTTAGTTATATGCTGGCATACTTATTTTTGAGTGCTTACTGATATAATGACTTAAATACCATAGTAGTTGGTTTTTAAAAACAGATATAAAAGGGTTTCCCTCTTTTCTTCCAAAGCATAGGCTTGTGGTTAAGACCTCTAGAAGTCCCTACCTTCGCATTTTCACATGCATTGTCAGATTTACTTTGCAAATATAAAATGAATCAATTTACATTTCTTTGTTATTTCTTAAAAAAAACAAGCAATCTTGTCAGCAGTAACTGGGAAAACAATTCATTTTAAGTTTGTAAATTATAAATTTATTTAACACACATTGATTACGTAAGTAGTATTTACTAAGGCAATAAACCTCAAAGGTGTTCATTTGAAAATGCAAAGGTAGGGACTTCTACAGGCCTTAACCACAAGCTTACACTTTGGAAAAAAGAGGGGAACCCTTTTTTACTTCAACCTACTTTATATATAAATAGGTGAAGCTGAAGCGGTTAGATCTGAGAGCGTGAAGCTATTCAATACTTCACTGATTAAGTCCACAACCAATTAGTACTCGTGAAATCTTTTGATTTATAATGAGTCAATGGAATGATCTTATAATTAGAAATCTATTACGATAATTTAAAGTTGTAATTATATCTTTATTTAACACACATTGATTATGTAAGCAATATTTACTAAGGCAATAAACCTCAAGTGTGTGTGCTTAAAAATGCGATGGTAGGGACATCTACAGGTTTTAACCACAAGCTTACACTTTGGAAGAAAAGAGGTTAGTAAAATCATCACTAGAAGGTAGTGCATTGTAGTAATCAATGATTGAATAAATTATAGATTCAGTGATTACATAGTGATTAGCACTATATTAACTTTTATATAAGTGGGTATACAAGTTGGCTTGGAATTAAAGCTTTGATATTTTTGAATTTCAAGACATTATCTGGATAGCATAAAAAAAGCAAAACTCTATATAAGGTATATTAAGCTAAAATTTCTCGCTGATGAAAACTATAAATATTATATTGTTTGAGAATATGAATATAATAACATTACCATCTAGGTGTCCATTTGTCAAACTTAAAATGGATGACTAAAGAAGAGTAAAGAGAATTCCTAAAAACATACCTTTTAATTCCTTGTGCATTTTGAAAAAGATTAGACTATTTTTTGAGTAATGCAAAATCTTTAATATTGGCCTAACTACATTACATCATTTTCCCCTCAAATTTTAATGTTAAATGATAAAGCATTTCCAGGATAACAAAACTATAATATATATATATAACTAGTCAACAAATAATCATAAAGCATTTCCAGGATAACAAAACTATAATATATATATATAACTAGTCAACAAATAATCAAAATTATCCCAAATTCGAAACTCAACCAGACTAGCCAAAACATATAAATTCTAAATCATTCCCAATGGTTTCACTGTACTTCTCAAATATAAAGAACTACAAAATAACAACACATTCTTTGTTATTTTGTAGTTTTTTACACTTGAGAAATCTGCTTGTAGTAGTAAAACCATTGGTAGTGTTTGCTATTTTGTAGTGACATTTGAGAAGTCTGTTTGTAACAGTGAAACCATTGATTATACATATATTGTAATGGGATGGGGTAATAAAGTGATAATTTGAGGTAAACCTGAGGGGATGGCAAAGATGGTGGTCATACCTGGGGTGGTAGCAGTCATCATCACCCCAACATATAAACCAATTGCTAATTTGTGAGCATAGAAAATACGCACATGTAATTGATAATAATAGTCAAATCTTTTCCTAAATAAATATATGATAAGTTGTCTATTATTTTGGATATGTCAGTTTTCTTTTTTTAATCATTAGTTTTTTTTCTTTTTTTATATCTTCTTAAAGGAATAACTGTTTTAAATCAACTAGAAATAATCAATATTTGTTTAAATAAATATAAATTCACAATATATTTTTTCTTAATAAATCTTGTTGTGTGTTTAATGTACCATTTCTTTTTTATATCCATATATGTTATTCTAGCTTTCAACCAATTCTAAAACTCTGTATTATAATTATTTTCAAGGTTTATTCAATTAAAAAAATGAGTAGAACTTGAAAATGATCATAGAGAATGATTGAAGCATAAGTGAACAGTCAGAATAATATACTTTATATGTAGCTGTATAAAAGAAATGGATTATAAAATAAAATAATATTTTTAAAGAAAAATTATGTTGAGAATTTAAATATTAAATTAATGGCAATTTTAGAAAAAACAATATGGAGACTTTTATAAATATTGATTTATTAAAATCTTGTTTTTAATGATATACTTTAAATGTAAATAAATTTGAGTCATGAAAAATTTAAGCTATATTTTAAAGTATGAATGAAAAACATGAAGAAGGCCTTAAAAGTGGGAATTTTCTACCAAATTTATACAGCCATTTCTGTTTACAGTTGCCTTACAAGCATTTGTTCCAGGTTCATGTGTTTGCTTCCAGGCCAATGCTTTAACACTTGAAAGAATATCTATCATCATTTTGAAGGATTTCCATCAACTCGTCCAAAACCATATTCCTTCACCACTTGAACTAATTAATCATTGACCTTTTTAGATTCAAAATAAAAACCTTTTGTTTTAAATTGTATCTTCCTGATAATTCTTAGATGAATGCTATGGTTAGTAATCTATTTTGATAGTGGAATTTTTAATTTAAAAATAATTAAAACCAGAAGTGAAAAATTCCAACTTCTTGAATCCTGAATTTACTATATGCTGATGGATGTATTATTTTTGTCAGTTCAAAAGATGATTTATAGAATGTATTTAATGATTTAAGTGCTATATATAAAGAGTTTGGTTTATTTATTAATGTTCAAAAAAACTCAAGCTCCTTATTAACCACTGATAAAAATAAAATGCTGAGCAACTTTTATTTATGATGGCTATCAACTTGATATTGTAAACCAGTTTACTATGTTGATAATTTTATCTATGATTGTCCCCATCTCCAGATTGGTTTTGAGCTATGGCTCTCTTCAGTGAGAAGCTAGGACCTTAGATTCAAAATACTAACTCAAGCCAAGCTTAAGAATAAGATTTAAATCTTCAGACACCTACATGTCTTCAAATTCAGCTCTTTAACTAAAGAAACTATATTGGCTTGAACTAAATTGAGTGATCCCATATATTGGTAGGTTTAGCAATTTAATATAGCCAAAGTCCTAATAGCAAAATTATAATATTAGTAAAAATCAGTCACATGTCAAATGACTTATATAGCTTGCATTATCAATATTATAATTTTGCTATTAGGGCTTTGGTTATATTAAATTTCTAAGCCTCCTAATGTATAGGATCACTAAATTTAGTTCAGGCCCATATAGTTTCTTTAGTTAAAGAGCTGAATTTGAAGACATGTAGGTGTCAGAAGATTTATATCTTTTTCTTAATATTTAAGAATTAGATAAATGCTTGGCTTGAGTTAGTAGTAGTATTTTGAATCTAATGTCCTAGCTTTTCACTAAAGAGAGCCATAGCTCAAAACCAGTTTGGAGATGGGGACAATCATAGATAAAATTATCAACATAGTAAATTGATTTACAATATCATGTTCTTAACCATTGTAA
Source organism: Epiperipatus broadwayi (assembly GCA_028023455.1). Taxonomy (NCBI): domain Eukaryota; kingdom Metazoa; phylum Onychophora; class Udeonychophora; order Euonychophora; family Peripatidae; genus Epiperipatus; species Epiperipatus broadwayi. The sequence goes on from JAQFVV010000165.1 coordinate 2,798,549, forward strand.
ACAAAAGTTGCTCAGCATTTTATTTCTATCAGTGGTTAATAAGGAGCTTGAGTTTTTTTGAACATTAATAAATAAACCAAACTCTTTATATATAGCACTTAAATCATTAAATACATTCTATAAATCATCTTTTGAACTGACAAAAATAATACATCCACCAGCATATAGTAAATCCAGGATTCAAGAAGATGGAATTTTTTGCTTCTGATTTTAATTATTTTTAAATTAAAAATCTCACCATCAAAATAGATTACTAACCATAGCATTCATCTGAGAATTGTCACAATAGGAAGACGCAATTTAAAACAAAAGGTTTTTATTTTGAACCTAAAATGTCAATGATTAATTAGTTCAAGAGGTAAAAGAATATGGTTTGAAACAAGTTGATGGAAATCCCTCAAAATGATGATAGATATTCTTTCATGGGTTAAAGCATTAGCCTGGAAGCAAACACGTGAACCTGGGACAAATGCTTGTAAGGCAACTGTAAACAGAAATGGCTATATAAATTTGGTAAAAAATTCCCACTTTTAAGTCCCTCTTCATGTTTTTCATTCATACTTTAAAATATAGCTTAAATTTTCCATGACTCAAATTTATTTACATTTAAAGTATATCATTAAAAACAAGATTTTAATAAATCAATATTTATAAAAGTCTCCATATTTTTTCTTTCTAAAATTTCCATTAATTTAATATTTAAATTCTCAACATAATTTTTCTTTAAAAATATTATTTTATTTTATAATCCATTTCTTTTATACAGCTACATATAAAGTATATTATTCTGACTTTTCACTTATGCTTCAATCATTCTCTATGATAATTTTCAAGTTCTACTCATTTTTTTAATTGAATAAACCTTGAAAATAATTATAATACAGAGTTTTAGAATTGGTGGAAAGCTAGAATAATATATATGGATATGAAAAAGAAATAGTACATAAAAAAACAAAACAAGATTTATTAAGAAAAAATATATTGTGAATTTATATTTATTTAAACAAATATTGATTATTTCTAGTTGATATAAAACAGTGTATATCGCCCAACTTTCTTAACTCACTTGTAACACTTTCAAGTTGTGAAAGGTAGGTCGTTGATTTCCAAGTTGATTTCAACAAAGTCTATTATAGCTATTCAAATGTTAGATACAATGTCAATTGTATAGCTATAAGGAGCTTGACTGAGCTGAGAAACCTACTACAGTATGGCACTCCAGAAATATTGGCACATTTTTTTCATAGCAACTGTAAATATATATTAAAATACAAAAATAAAAAAATTGTATGCATATGGTGTGAAACTAATCAAATAAATTTACAGCATTCTTAAACTGCATTATACAATCAAATAAATTATTGAGCCAGTGAAAAACATATTAGACTGAGTCATCTTATTATAGATATATAGCATGATTCTTCGATCTGATATCTTTTTATTACTTCAATTGTTATTAAAATTATAGAATGCAGTTTAGGAATATTATGAAAGTATTCAATTACTTAGATATTTGATTCCAATGTAGGTTAAATGTTATTTCTGTTTACTTGGATATTATCTCTCATTTTCATTCTTTATTATAGTAGAAATCCATAAAATTATTTAATTTAATATATATAAAAATCATATAATAATCTATATTTTATCTGTATAGGTTGCCTTAACAATAATAGATTATATGGTTTGCTTATGCATTGACTATCATCAAGCAATTTACATTCAGAAACCACATAACTATTAGAAATATGTGATTTAATATATATAATATTAAATCCTCAAAATACCATCTGCATTATTTTTTCAGTTACTATAGAAAAAAATAAATATTTAATAAGCTTATTTATTTTATCATAATACAAAACTGAAGTTTTTCTGTTATATAATTAAGCTTACAATAGTTTACTTAGTAATAATAAATTATATACTGCTGTCAAATTTAAAAACAATGATATATATATATATATATATATATATATATTGTATATATATATGAAAAAATTTAAAATAGTTATATATATATATATATATAACTATTCAAAACAATACAATATATATATATATAATTTCCAGGAAACCTCACAATCTGTTTTACTCAATGAAAAGAATAAGACTAGCATTTGTTGTAATGTTTCCATTTTATTAAAAATTGATTAAATTTAAAAGTCTTATTATTATTATTATTAAATATATTTACAGAACAAACAAGTTTGAATATATTACTAAGGTAAATCACAAACTAAACTTATAAAAAATCATTTAAATGAACTTGTAAATAATACCTGTTTTTTAATTTACAAGTTCATTTAAATGATTTTTTAGAAAATCCAGATGGTAATTTATCTTAGTAATGTTACTAAGCTGTAAAATTGTTTATGTGTCTGTTAATCATTAGAATTTATTACTTCTATATATAAATGATTTTTATAACTATGTATCAATTCTTGATTTCATAGATACACAGATGCAAAACTCTCCATACAGTAGTGCCACTCAGTGCAAGCCTGATTAACCAATGAAAGCAGGAAGGTTTGTGCAAAAAATCCCCATCTAGTGCCTACTCATTCAATTTTTTCAGACTAGTTTGTAGCTTGTTGCTTTCATCAGTGAGGAGCCTTGAATCTAAGAGCACTGCGCCTAGATCTTAGGATCCAAGGCAACCCTCCAGCATCCATCTTTTATCTTATTAGCTAACTATAAAGTTTTGGATCCAAAATGAAATCGCAATAATGTTTTCAATTCAAAATCATTAACTTGTATAGTTGTATAGATCTTAATTCAGTTTAGCATCCATACTTTTTGGTGTCTTTGATTTTTTAATAACAACAGACAGCATAATGCTATTGGGCAAAATTTGTAGAAAACCACTAAGCATCACATGATTTTTATGTTTACCCAAGCTGTTTACAGAAAGGCAAAACTCTCCATGCTGTAGCTCCACACAGACCTAAGTGCAGTGCTCTCAGGTTCAAGGCTCCTCTCTGATAATAGCCACAATCTAGAAACTAGTATGAGTATATGGGATGAATAGACACTAGATAGGAATTTTATGCACAAACTTCTCTGAATTCATTACCTATTCTGGATTGCATTGAGTGATAGTCTGGGTAAACAGCTTGGGTAAGCATAAAAAATGGTAATAATGTAATTAATACCAATCCTGTCCAATAGGATTATTGTGGCTGTCATTGTTAAAGAACCAAAGACCCCAAAATGTATAGATACTGAAGTGAGTTTAGATCTATATAACTACACAAGCTAATAAGCAAGAATTGAAAACATTATTGTGTTTTCATATTGTATTCAAAGCTAGTTAGCTAATAAGGTAAAAGTTAGCTGCTGGAGAGTTGCATTAGATCTTGAGATCTAGGTGCAGTGCTCAGATCCATCCTCTCTGATGAAAGCCACAAGCTAGAAACAAGTATGGGGATTTTAGATGAGAAGCTGCAAGATAGGAATTTTATGACAAATCTTTATGCATTCATTGATTACACTGGCTTGCACTGAGCAATGTTAGTGTAAGAGTTTGTCACTGTATAAACAGCTTGTGTAAGCATAAAGAATGGTGATCATGTGATTTCATTGGTTATAAATTTATCATAAATTGTCTATCTTTTTACATTGTTTATTTCAATATCTCAAGTTTAATGTTTTATCATAAATTGTAATGCACACTTACTTTCTTGATATCATAATTTACAATAAATTTTCATGTCATAATTTCATATATATATATATATATATATATATATATATATATATATAAATTATTAATCAATGGCTGTATTCCAATTATAATAAAATATATATAATTATTCAAAACAATACAATAATTAATACAGTAACAATATTTTAAACAAATATATACCAATTTAATAGAAGTACTTTCAACCATCCATGCAGTCGTTGTCAACCAGACCCAAACTGTATTAGAAAAAACCGTCACAAATGCAAACAAAAGCAATACGTCATACATCAACCCTCCCACATGTTTTGAATAATTATATATATATATATATATATATATATATATATATATATATATATATATATATATATATATATATATATATATATATAT